>JAWNPA010000039.1:21722500-21782500 GCA_035045345.1 Drosophila hamatofila | reverse complement strand
TTTATCGATGGCTTAGTCATATATCATATGCATTGAAAGTTGATGAAATTTGCATTAAAGAAAGTTGTTTGGTTTCCATAACTTTTCTCCATCTTATCTAGCCCTAATTTCGTAATACTTATCAAATGTCGATGCGTGCAATAGGAACGACCATAAATATCGAGAGATATCGGAAGATTCAATTCTTTACTAGATTAAAAAGGGTAACTAATATGCCCGCCCGCTGCTTCAGCAGGGTATACACATCATATTGAGGACATTTTGTATTAGCTCTCGATGGATGCCAGCAATTAAATCTCGCATTTATGTTTTCTATTCGATTTTTCAATCATTTAATTGTTCGCAACGTGAGAAAATTAATTTGTGCAAAGGTGAATGAATGCGACCGATGAAAAAGTTGAACAAGTTGAATAAACTAATAATTGCCGAAATACTGAATTATTAGAAATTAATCGAGAAATAATTCCCATGAAAGATTTGATGGAAATTGAAGAGCTGATATTAGGCTCCGACCCGCTAGGGCGAAGGTCCTTCGAGCAAGAATCACACTCAGCTCAACTTAAGACTTTACATTAGTCGGTCTCCCACTTCCAGGGTATCTGCTAGCTCACTCTCTTTTAGTTTCCTTCTTTAATTCAAATATATTTAATCCACATTCAATTGGCTTCGACTTTGATTTTTGTTGTTCTTGATTTTTGCACTGCGCACAGATGGCGCCACTGTGCAGTTTATGGCTAATTTTGCGGCTGGTTTGTGTCTCGGCTTATCGTTGTTCCTGCGCAAAGCTAATTAAAACTTTCGGCACAATAGTTCGTCAATTAACAGCCAATTAGTAGTGAAGCAAGAAACAAGCTTTGGGCTTTAATCAATTTGAAGACAAGAATTTAGTTGTCTGTTAGATCAAAGTTTTAAGTGAAATTGAGATGAAATGGAAAGAAACGAAAATATGAATACGGGTTATTATTATCATTATCATTATTACTACCATTAGTGATTTGGCAGAGCTCAAATTATACTATACTAGTACTAGAGTAATTGTAATTGTAATTGTAATTGTCATTGTCATTGTCATTGTCATTGTCATTGTCATTGTCATTGTCATTGTCATTGTCATTGTCATTGTCATTGTCATTGTCATTGTCATTGTCATTGTCATTGTCATTGTCATTGTCATTGTCATTGTCATTGTCATTGTCATTGTCATTGTCATTGTCATTGTCATTGTCATTGTCATTGTCATTGTCATTGTCATTGTCATTGTCATTGTCATTGTCATTGTCATTGTCATTGTCATTGTCATTGTCATTGTCATTGTCATTGTCATTGTCATTGTCATTGTCATTGTCATTGTCATTGTCATTGTCATTGTCATTGTCATTGTCATTGTCATTGTCATTGTCATTGTCATTGTCATTGTCATTGTCATTGTCATTGTCATTGTCATTGTCATTGTCATTGTCATTGTCATTGTCATTGTCATTGTCATTGTCATTGTCATTGTCATTGTCATTGTCATTGTCATTGTCATTGTCATTGTCATTGTCATTGTCATTGTCATTGTCATTGTCATTGTCATTGTCATTGTCATTGTCATTGTCATTGTCATTGTCATTGTCATTGTCATTGTCATTGTCATTGTCATTGTCATTGTCATTGTCATTGTCATTGTCATTGTCATTGTCATTGTCATTGTCATTGTCATTGTCATTGTCATTGTCATTGTCATTGTCATTGTCATTGTCATTGTCATTGTCATTGTCATTGTCATTGTCATTGTCATTGTCATTGTCATTGTCATTGTCATTGTCATTGTCATTGTCATTGTCATTGTCATTGTCATTGTCATTGTCATTGTCATTGTCATTGTCATTGTCATTGTCATTGTCATTGTCATTGTCATTGTCATTGTCATTGTCATTGTCATTGTCATTGTCATTGTCATTGTCATTGTCATTGTCATTGTCATTGTCATTGTCATTGTCATTGTCATTGATTAATGATAATCATTAAAGATAATCATCAGAATTTTCATTCATTCATTCATTTGAATCTATGTAAACTCGAGCTGTATATATGTATGTATTCACCTATATACACAGCACTTGGCCCCCTTCCCTTGCACAGCTTAGGGATTATTTTGTATATTGTTATGATTTGAATTTGACATTTTCGTTTCATTTCATTTTTGTTTTCTACCCCCCCTTGAATTGTTGCTGTATGCAAATCCATCAAAGCATTTTGTGTCCATCAATGGCTCATTAGCACATCGCTGGCCAACCCTCAAGCTTAAGCTCAAGCTGCAACAAGCCCAACTACCCCGCCTCCGCCTGCTGCTGCCCCTGCTCTTGCTGCTCCTCCTCCTCCTACCCATTCAGCCCCTATTCATGCAGCGCAATAATCAAATTTGCGTCATGTCGCATACTTGAAAAGTTTTCTGATTTGAAAATTAACAAATAAAATGCCACAAAGACGAGAAGCAACAGCAGCAGCAGCGGAGAAAAAAAATGTAAATTTCAATGAGCCACCAAAAGGGAGCGAGCTAGACAGAGTCAGTGAGTGAGTGAGCGAGAGAGAGACAGAGAGAGAGAGAGAGAGAGAGAGAGAGCGCGCAATTGCAAATAAATTGAAGTAATGATGGCAGCCGGAAACGCCTGCAATTTGCCACAATTGAAAGTGGCTGCCGCTGATGCTGGCGACGGCGGCAACGGCGACGGCGGCGCCTCCTCCTCAGCTTTGTTGCAGCTTCAAGTTGCCGCGTGCCCCTCCCCCTCTGCCCCTGCCTCTGCCACTGCCTCTGCTGCCTGCCATTTTTTTTCCCATTTGTTTTTTTCAGACTTCTCGTATGGCTGCTCTCTGAGCTGCGCCCCTTTTTGTATTTTTTTTTGGGCTGACTGCAACCGCCACTGCCGTCTACCCTGCCCGCTCGCACTCACTGCCAGCTGCGCGCTCAGCTGTTGTTGTTGTTGTTGTTGTTGTTGTTGTTGCTGCTTTGCATAACTCGCAGCTGGGCGGGCATTTGATTTGATTAACACACGGCACAAGACTTCCATCATCATTAGCGAGCCGCAATTGTCCACACGCTGCTCTCTTCCCCCTCTCTCTCTCTCTCTCCCTCTCACCCTCTCTCTCCCTCGTTCAGCTTTCCAGTTGCCCGCTGAGCACTTCTTCCGTTACACTTCAACTGTAAATCAAGAGTCAGCCATTTTGCACTACATGTGTCTCTCTCTCTCTCTCTCTCTCTCTCTCCCTCAGTCATTCACACACACTCCCCCATCGCTTTGCCTAACTAATTTTTAGCGCCTTTATGTCTTTTGCTTATTTTCTAATTTACGCAGTCCAACTACAGCTCCCACCCCTCGCTCTTTATTACCAGCCCCTCACCCTCACTTTCTGCCTCTCTCTCTCTCTCCCTCTCTGCCTGTCTTTTGGGCTACATTTGTATTTGCACTTGGTTAGCCTTCAAGTATCTGTCCCTCTGTCCGCGCTGTCTCTTCAAATTGGTTCCTCGTCCATTGTTAAGCACACACACTTCACACACACACACACACACACACACACACACACGCACACACACGCACACCCTTGTCAGCTCTTGAGCAACACTCAAGTGTTCTCGAATGATAAATCATTTTTCTTCGTTTTCTTCTGTTTTTTTTTTTAGTATTTTTTTTCCTGCGTTTCGCCGGGCTCAATTTTCTTTGAAACGTTTGAAAATTAGTGCAGATAATCCTATTAACATATTTAACTGCCATGATTTGTATAAAAGTTCAAGAAGAAGAAGCAGGAGAGAAAGAAGAAACAACAGCAGCAGAAGAAGAGGAGTAGAGCACATTTGTAACTTCATTATAATATTATTATTAGAATAATAATTGCTGGAAAATATTTTTTGTATACAGCTGGAGAGCTGTACGGAATCTATATAATATGCATATATATAAAGTTTGTAGATTGCGTATTTTTTCAAAAATTATTTATTTTTTATTTAGGGATATCTATTTTGGCACCTTGACCTTCTAAGTAATCCCCATAATATAATATAGATTTGAGCCAAGGTTTTCTCCTATATTCGCATAATATCAAAAAAACTCATTTTATTTATTGATTTTATTCAGCTGTTACTTTGATGAAGTCTTCTTGAATCTGCTCAATTGTCGTCCTTTAATGGAGTCCCTTAGATTCAGTGGTAAGAAGAAGAGCCACAGGAGCCGGATTTGACTTATACGGTGACTACGGCCTCTCTAATCTCGGATATAGAGACTTTGCTGCATTTTTTTTTTAATAAAGAGGTCCATCCAGCCAAATCGGCAGTCAAATATTAGCTGAGCGGAGGAATATGAGTACCAACATAATGTTCCAAGCAAATCGAAAGTCTTGACAAGTCGAAATTGAATATTGACGATATTTTATGAGCAGACCTCGTATATATATCTATATGCAATACATATCTATAATATTTGAACTATCTTTTTGCATATCTCTCAACTGAGTTTGGCTCTATCTATATACATGTACATATATCTAACTATATCAAATCGAAGCTACGATAAGGTCTTCTATAGACTTTTTCATATAACAAAGATCTTAGGTTTGTTTTATCAAATATTAAATATTAGCCCAAGCTCAGTTATTTTGAAATTAAGATAGTTTTATGGCAGATGCTTCAACTGTTCCAGCTAACTGCGAACTAGTTCGCCTTGTCAACCGACCTATCAGCTGTCAATCTCTCTGCTCCAGAGTTCAGTTCATTTTTGTTAGAGTTCCATTCAATTTATTTATCATATCATTTATGAAAAAGCTCAAATTTATATTTCAAAATTGCTTTTGCTTATGAAGTTCCTTTCGGTTCAGCTCAATGTTCAGCTGCTCCTCGTAGGTTCGCTTCATAAAGTTGGAATGCCATTTGCAACTCTGTTAACATTCACATGGTTCAGTGCGAAAAACTTGTGTGTGTGTGTGTCTGTTTTTTTTTTTTTCGAAATTTGTTTTTCAACTTTTAATCCTACGCCTCCTGCCCCGCTGCCACGCCCCCGCCTTCGTCAGTTGGAAACGCTTTCACTTCAAGTTTTGGCTTCGCTTTGTCGCTTTGAAACGGTTCGTATCGCCCCCAGCAAATGGTGTGAAATTCGCAAATTGATTTCCCGCTCCACGCGACAACATCAAAAACAAAAAACAAAAACAAACAGAAAAAAAGAAATAATAAACAAGAGAAAAACAATAATAAAAAACGTTTTGCTTTGATTGCAAACAAAAATTAATCAAAAATTCAAAGTGCAAAAACAGAAAACAGGAAAAAATATTGTGAGATTGAAATATGGGAAAAGAAAGGGCCGACAGCTTGGCCCTGGCTTGGGTAGGCTGGCCACACAGCCACGCCCACCCCAGGCCCCGCCCCCGCCCCTCTGCATGTTCACCCAATTCAAAGCTGGTGCATCGATGCCAAATCCACGACCTCTCGCCTCTCAATGATTGCCTTTGGCACAGTTATTTTTGCCAGATGTTCAAGCCAAATGTCAAACGTCAAAGTTCGTGTCAAGCAGAGCTGACTTGGTGTCAAAACATCTTGAATGACAGCTCAACTACAGCCACTACACAACAGCTGTGGGAGTTAGTTCTGATGCAGTTTGCTGAACAAGTTCAATTGTTCACTATGAAATGATGATGATTCTAGTTTACATTGAAGAACAAGCTCCATGGTTCATATTGCATCGCTAGTGAAAAGTTCAATTGTTCTAATGAACTAGTTCAATTTTTCTAATTTAGTTCCAATGAACAAGCTCAATTTTTGAATTATCGCCATTATCTCCGTCAAATGAACTTGTTCAATTGTATAGTTCAGTTTCAATGAACTAGTTTAAATGTTCATCTTTAACTTAAGACTAACTAACTTTAACTAAAGATGAACATTTGAACTAGTTCATTAAAATTGAACTACATGTTCAATTGTATAGTTCAGTTTTCATGAACTAGTTCAAATGTTCATCTTTAACTAAAGACTAACTAACTTTAACTAAAGATGAACATTTGAACTAGTTTATTAAAACTGAACTATACAATTGAACATGGTCATTTAATGGAGAGCAATAATTCAAAAATTGAGCTTGTTCATTTCGATGAACAGGTTCAATTGTTAATCTTGGATTTAAGAAAGATCTAGCTCATTTAAGGATGTCTCGATCAACAACTTTACAATTTTTCTTCTAATTAATTTATTTTACAGTATTTCTACGGCGTAAAAGGGCGTGGTCAGCAACATAAAGAGCATATATGCATATTTATATATGATATGATATATAGTATATATTAGTTATTTAGCTGCATTTCTTATAAAGCAATCGCAATTTTTTTATCAGTCAAAACCTTTTGTCCTCAAGTTTTGCATAAGCCGGATATGTGTATGTGTGTGTGTGTGTGTGTGTGTCTGTGTGTGTCTGTGTGTGTGCTCTGATATGAGCAAATGAGAAACTGGCAACTAGAAATTGCAGGCAGTGGAGCATACGAAGGCAGTTGGGTGTTGGGGGTGGGGGGGTGGTTTGGAGATTGGGGCCGTTGGAGCCGTCGCACACGCAATGCGCCGAGTTGTTAAATGTCGCTCGCTCTGTGCCTTCAGTGTCCTTCGTTGGGCTTCCACTTGGCTGGGGCGCTTGTGCGGGATTTGTGGTGCAAATGAAGCTGCCTCAACCGCATGCTGCCTCTGTCTCCCTCCAATGATAATGATAATGATAATGATAATGATGAGGCTGATTTGGCTCTGGCTACACGCGCTGCCTGCCTCAACTGCTGCTGCTGCTGCTGCTGCTGGGTGTGAATTTTCATTTCAATTATGCAAATACGACAAGTGAGTAAAACAAAGCGTCACGCCCACATGTGACAGTGGGGCGGGAAGAAGGGCTGGTTGGAGCTGAGAGATGGGGGAGCCGCGCCTCACGCCATTTTGTGCAACAATAGGAAAATGCAGGCTGAAAACCGCAGCAATTTGTGGCTGCCGCTCGTTGCTGGCAACAACAATGCAAAGCCAGGCTAACACACACACACACACACACACACACACACACACACACACACACACACACACACACACACACACACACACACACTAGCACTTATACATGTGTGTCTGCATGTGTGTGTGACTGCCGCGGAATTTTGCAATTTGTGCATAATAATCATGATAATAATTATCACACATACGTACGTATGTGTGTGTGTGTGTGTGTGTGTGTGTGTGTGTGTGTGTGTGTGTGTGTGTGTGTGTGTGTGTGTGGGTGTGACTGCTGTCCCTGGGGCCAGGGCGTTGGCGTTAAGCAAAAAAAAAAAATGCAGAGAGACAAAAAAAAAAGTGTGGAAAAAAAGGAAATTTGTGCACAAAATGCGGCAAAAAATTAAAAAATACCTTGGAAAAGCGTTAAGCAGCTCAGCTGTGAAATACCCTGTAAAACAAGAGCTACGAACAAAGTGGAGTATACACAAAGTGTAGTTCATTTAGACTTGAGATATGGAATCTTTGAGGGAATTCAAATAAGAATTCGCTGAAATTGAGGGGCATCAGTGAGGGACAGTGAGGGAGATAGAGAGAGAGAGAGAGAGAGAGAGAAAGAGAGAAAGAGAGAAAGAGAGAGAGAGAGAGACAAAAAGAGCGAGAGACAGAGTGAGAGAGAGAGAGGGAGAGAAAGAGAGAGACAGAGAGAGGGAGAGAAAGAGAGAGACAGAGAGAGAGAGAGATACAGAGATAGAGACAGAGAGAGAGACAGAGACAGAGCCAGAGAGAGAGAGAGAGAGATAATTGCAGAGAGCAATAAGGAATGAGAGAAAGTGAGAGAGATAAAGAGAGCTAGAAACAGAGCGAGAGATAGAAAGAAAAAGAGAAAGAGAAAGACAGAGAGCGAGAGAGAGAGAAAGAGAGAGAGAGAAAGAGAGAGAGAGAGAAAGAGAGAGAGAGAGAAAGAGAAAGCGAGAAAAAGCGTGATAGAAAGTGGGAGAGAGAGAAGGAAAGAAAATACCGAGAGAGAGAAACAGAGTGAGAGAGAGAGAGATGGCGAGTGAGAGTGAGAAATAGAGAGAGAGATGCAGATATTGACAGATAAAGAGAGAGTCAGCAGACAGAGAAAGAGAAAATCGTACTAGAAGTAGTGGGAAAGTGTTTGTTACAGTTTGCAATTGAACTAATTTTGAATTGTAATCATCGGTAATATTATCTTTTATTTAACTGCAAGAAATTTAAAGTTGTTTTTTGTACTTTATGAAACATAGATTGAATATAGTTTTACCTTATCTATTACATATACATATATGTATAAACTTCCTCAGCACTTTACAGGGTATGCACGACTAGAACCGAGCATGTGTGATTCTTATGCAATGTTCAACTGGGAAACGAGGCGTGGCTGGTGGATGTGGCTGTGGTTGTGGCTGTGGCTGCTACTGCCGCTGTCATGTGTCTGGTTAATTGCGGTGGTGGCTGCCAAGCCAAAAAAATGAGGAAAAAAAATGGGAGGAAAGAATGAAAATGCTGGGGTTTGAGACGGGGCCTGGCAGGGGGCCAAAGGATGGCTGGATGGCTGGAGTTAGGGAGCATTCGCGTCCTGTTTCCCACTTGTGAGAATTGTGCAATTTTCAATTATTTCTTGCAAGTTTTTTGCATGTGAAGCAGGAGGCTGCAGCGACCCAGAGACCGAGAGTAAGAGACTGAGAGACTGAGAGAGACTTTGCATAATTATAAGCTGTGATTGCGAATGCGATTCGGCCAGCCATGAATTGTAATTACAGTGCGTGTGCGCCTAAAATTATGCAATGGTCTGATTATTCAGTTGCCACAGAGCACACATAGTTCGTTAGCGAGCGTCGAGTGCGAAGACTCTTAATCCAATATGCTGTGACATCATTCACCACAATCTTAATCTACAATGGGGATCTATGGAGCGTTCAATGGGCACGACTCAGGAATTCCAGCAGATCATCCAGATCCTGCTGTCTTTAACAATCTACCAACTTCTTGATACTCGATTGCAAAAGTTCGTAGAAATAGTCTTGAATTGTATGAGAATCACATAGAAGAGCGATGTTACAGTATGCATTATATTTACTTTTGAATGGAGTAAAGCATTCCCACTTGGGAATCAACAACTGAATAAAATCATTTTAAAATTTGCTTTTTAATTAAGTTCTTATGATTTCTATAGATTTACCTTTGGGCAACGAAAGTCTGGCTCTCAAAGCGCTGAGGTATTGGATGCAGTCACCAGCGAGAGTTCTTATCGTATAGAGTTCTTCTTCAAATTTTGATAAGTTATATATTATATTAGAGATTTCTAAAATATAATAATTTATTGGTATATATATGCACGCCTACTGCTGTTGATGCTGTAGGTATAGACCATATTTTCTATAAACTGAAACTTTTACAGTAACTTTTAATTTAATTGGCCTAAAATTATCTATACATATATTTCTTTTGGTATCTGAAGCTAGAACTAAACAAGTTGAGAGTTAAGTTATTGCCGACTGCCTTTTGAGGTATACCAAAGAGGATTAAAGTATAAAGAAAAGTATTGAGTAGAACAGAAAAATGAAGATGATGAAGAAGAAATGATATAGCTATAGACTTAATGAATGAGTATGAACAGGGCCGGCAACAGGGACCTGGGCAACCATCAATTTGAGCGCCGTCGTTCTCATCTTTTTTCGATTTAAATACAAATTTATATCTCTCATACAAATATTATATTTTCACAATGTTAAAATATAAATAAAGTAGGAGTTTTATATTTGTAAGAAAATTTTAAGAGACTGTTTCATTTTTTGAGAGCGCTAGGCAACAAATAGATTGAAAATTGAATGTGATGAATATACTAATGCTAAGAAATCTTATATAGAAATGCAGGGAGAGTGAAATTATAGATCAGACAATCAACTGTATATCATATATGATATATATAAACATATATATATTAAGTGGCCTTCAGCAATAGACAGATTCTGAACTATATTCCAATATTAATCTCTATATAATATAATCTATATATATTAAATATATATTGTATTGTATAGAGATATATATAGGCATACAGTTTTAGGTCTTCAGCTAATAAAAAAAAAAAAATAAAAATAAAAGTAAAAAAATAAAAATGGAAAATTTCCTGTAACATTTTTGTTATTTTCAAGATTTTCATTAAAAAAAAAGAAATATATGTAAACAGCAAAATGAAAAGCTACAAATGAATTTCCAAATGAAAGATCAAAGAGACATTTGCAATTGTTGCCCATTTGCTGGCAGCAGCGCCAAAAAAGGCGGGGCCGTGGCGGGGGCAGGGGGGAGCTAGGGCGTGGCATAAACTGCTTAATGCGAAATGTAGCAATTATGTGTGTGTGTGTGTGTGTGTTGCAACAGCCCAGCGCAATGCAGCCACTCCCCCATGCCGCCCATCCATCTCTTCCGCTCCACTCTCTCCCTCTCTCTCTCCCACTCTCTCCCTCCCTTTCTCAATGCCTTATGCATATTTATTCATTTTTTCATTTACACATTTTTAATTTGAATGCTGTGCAAGCAAATGAAGCTGCCTCCCCCCAGTTCCTCCCCCCACTCTCCCTCCCCTCCCCTCCCATTACACCCTCTGGCTACCTAGAAGGCGTTCGCCTTACTGTTACTCCCCCCGGCCCCCACCCTCTCCTCTCCTCTCCTCTTGCTGCGCAACTGTTGCCTCATTTTCTACAACAATGGCGTTTGCATTATGCAGGCCATAGGCAAATTCCCAACAGCCCCACCACGCCCCCTCCCAGCCGCCCAGCTCCATCCAGCGCCAGCTACATTACGTGTACTTAGTATTTCCTCAGTTTTCTATTTCGTTTTTCTTTTCTGTTTTTTTTTATATATATATTTTTGCTCAGTTGCTTTATATGGAAATCAACACACACTTGAAGTGTTGTTGTTGTTGTTGTTGTAGCTGTTGATTTTTAATGAAGTACTTTTTCATTATATGTATATTACTTGTCTAAGCACACACACACACACACACACACACACACACAGATCCCCTATATGCACTCATATACGAGGTATATTTGCCAGTGCTATGCAATTTCTTTTCATTTCCGCCTCTCGTTTGAGCCCTGCACTTTGTTATGAACAAATTCTCCACCTCTCCCTTTCGCCCTCCCTCTCCCTCCCTCTCTCTCCTCTCCCTGTTGCATTCCTCTTAATTTCTATTTTAGTTGTCTTTTCATGCAAATGTTGTTTAAGTGTGTGCGACTCTCTGTCTGTGTGTGTGTGTGTGTGTGTGTGTGTATGTGTGTGTTAGTCTCTTTCTGGACACTTCATAAAGTCAAATGCTTTGTGCGCAATGCTCCAATTGCTGCTTAGCAAAAGAATGCACTAAAAGTCTTAAGTCGCTAAAAATTCCCATTCAAATAAAATGCGCTGAAATATATCAGAATGAGATTTTTGAGCATTCGAATGAATATTTGCAAGAGATTGCAGAATGCTGTATGAAGTATTCTTGAGAATTTTGTGTTGGGGAGAGACAGAGAAGTTTCTTCAGCCTATGCATTTGGATAAATGTTTTGTGCAGTAGGAGAATTTTGTGATAGAGTTTTAAAAGAGAGAAACGGCGAGAAGAAGAACGGCGAAGAGAGAAGAAGAAAATAGATAGGCAGAAAGAAACAGCAAGAAAAAGAGAAAGAGAGAGATGAAGAGCTGCAAAAAATATAGAAAGATTGGAATAGAGAGATATAAAGCGAATGAGAGAGAAACAGAGAGGAAATCAGCGAATGAGAGAGAAAGTCAGTGAGAGCGAGACAGGGAGACAGAGAGTGTGTGAGAGCGACAAAGAGAGAAACAGAAAAATCGAGAGAGAGAGAAACATAGAAGGAGAGAAAAGGAGAGAGACTGAGAAAAAGGGAAAGAGAAAGCGAGAGAGAGAGAGAGGGAGAGACATATATATTGATAGAGAGAAACAGCGAAAAATAAAGAGAGAGGCAAAAGTTACAGAGAATGAAAAATAGTTCGAGTGAGAGAGAGAGAGAGAAGAGTGAAGAAGAAAAGAAATTATAATTAAATATAAATGGATAAATAGAACGGAAAAGAGTAAAATATTGACAGAATGATATATATTTACATACATGCAGAGAGAGAGAAAGAGAGAGAGAGAGAGAGAGAGAGAGAGAGAAAGAGCTAGACAAAAAATGAAGGAGATAGAGAAAAGGAATAAAAGAGATATCAGGAGATGTACAAAAATGTATAAATGTTATTAAGCAGACTGAAAAAAAAGTGAAAGAGAGATGAAATCAAAAGAGAGCAGATTAATCTGAGAAATCAAGTTTGAGCTGCAGTTGCATTTAAGCATCAGAAATTGTATAATTGTATAATAAATACAGCTACTCTAATAAAGCTTCCTAAATAGTATTTGAATTGCAGTCAGCTTGACATTGAAAAAGATGTCAAGTACTAAAACATTTATGCATATAAATAAAAACTTAATGATTTATTCGATTTTATGCCAAAGCTATAAACAATATACATAGATATATAAATAGATCACCAAAATTAGCATAAGGTCTATAAGCAATATACATAGATATATAAAAAGATCATCAAAGTTAGTACAAAGTCTGTATCAGTTAAGTAAAGCCAGCTTCGCTCTCCGTTTCTATGCATTGGATTAGCTCGCTTCAAAGATATGAAGGAAGGCCTTTCTCATGGTTACTCACAGGCCTTGTCAGGTGCTAGAGATTGGTAATCAATTTGGTCTTGGTTAGCTGTGAGCTTAGCCACCCGTAAGGGAAAACATGTCAAGTAAACCTCTTTCTATCATCAGATTGAAATCGCTTAGCTTTCATTGATTTGGTTCGTCTCAAGGCTCTTCGCGCAGATCCTTCGTTTGTCGCTGGGCCATTGGCTTCCTGCTCGAGTGAGTCATGCGGGAATTGATCCTTTGGCTCCTGTTTGGCTCTTCCTGCGTATTTCGTTTGTTTTGCCAAAAATACAAAAACAAAAAGAAGAAAAAAACGGAAAAGAAGCTGAGGAAGGGCATCGAAAGCAGAAGGGGCAAAAGGAAGATGAAGATTCCTTGGCATTCTTCTGTCAAAATATTTACACAACAGTTGTCAGTGCTGGATGTGTGAACAGGACATGGGACACAGGACACATTCCGCAGTCGGGCCATTGTGTGCCCGATCTCTACCTCGCCCTCTCTTCCTATCGCTCTCTCTTCCTCTCGCTCTCTCGCTCTAAATGGGATCATTGTCGGAGCCTCAATTACTTGTAATTATATTATTTGCAGAGCAAACATTGCCAACCGGACTCTCTGCTAATATTTTTTTTTACCATGGCACGCCCCTTCTCTGATAGGTAAGCAGGATTTACGCCCATGGCCCTTTCGTGCTAATCCTGCCATCCGCTCAGAGCCGAAGTGAAGTGCCAAAGTAAATAAATAGATCGCCACAGCCACAGCCATAGCCACAGCCACAGCCACTGACCTGGCAAGCAGATTAACATTTGGTGTGATTCGAGAGCCGGACTACCAAATGGTCAGCGTTGCAGTTAAGTGGCAGAGCCGCAAGAACAACAGTTGCACCTCTGTGAGCTGAAGACAAAGCAAGAGAGGCGAGAGGCGAGAGGCGAGAGGCGAGAAGATGCTGCTGAAGTGGGCAATCGACTCAGAGGCTCGACTCGACAGCTGTAACTGTCTCTTTGGTGAATAGACAGAAGCAACAGAGGCAACAGAGGACGATGGCAATTTAATCCCTTTACGTCTAATTAGTTGACCGGAGTGCAAAGCATAAATAGCATTCTATGGAGCAGCTCAATGAGAACGAAATGTATATCTGTATGTGTATATATCTATATTGTATACCTTGTATCTGTGTGAAATGAGATGAATCTCTGAATATCATGCATAAATCTCTGCATGTCAAATTATTTATTAAGCCGTCGATTGATATTTTGCGAATTGCAATTATCTGTCTCCCATTTCTCATTTTTATAGTTCTCCTGTGTGTAGCTGTCTTTCTTTCTTTCTCTTTTGCTTTCTGTTTCTCTTAATTCTTTATATTTCCTATACATTCTACATTGCTTTCTCTCTCATATCTATATTGCCTTTTAGCTCTTTTTCTCTCACATATTTTATTTTTCACTCTTCCCATGCCTCTTCCCTGTCTCTTTCTCTTTCTCTCTCTTGTTGCTCCTTACTTCATTCTGATTTTTTCTCTCAGTTCTCCCATTTGTATTCACATGTAGCATTTCTCAGTTTTTCTCTTTTTATAAATTTTCTCTCGTTGTCTTTATTTGATATCTTTCTCAGTTTCCTCTTTCTGTTTCATTCTCTCGCTCTCTCTCTCTCTCTCTCTTTGTCTCTGTCTGTTTCTGTCTCTCTCTCTCTCTCTCTCACATTCTCTCTCTTTCTTTCTCTTTCTCTTTCTCTTTCTCTCTCTCTCTTTCTCTCTCTCTCTCTCTTAATTCCCTTCGTTGCTTTTTCACGCTCTATTTCATTTGTATTATCTTTCTCACTGAAGTCTCTTACATCTTCGATTCTTTCTCTCCCCATATCTCTGTATTAGTCTCTCATCTGTAACTCTCTTATTTGTAACTCTCCCATACAATTCTCCTTTTCATATATTTGTCTATCTCTCCATCTATTATAGCTTATCTTCCTCTTATCTCTCATTTCAATCTAATCTCTATCTCTTGCCTTCTCTCTGCTCTCTCTTCTCCCGCCGCACAACTTCTCCTTGTTGTTTCATCTGCTCTCATTGCCCAATTAATTGTATGATTAACGTCAATCTGCAAAGACGCCCACGTTAGCGAGACACACGAAGAGACAGAGAGAGAGAGAGAGAGAAAAAGAGAAAGAGAGAGAGAGACACAATGCGCTATCTACAAGATACTTCAGCTTCATATCGAGCAGCGGCAGCGGCAGCCGTGAAAAGCGACGCCTGACGATGAGGCACTTGAGAATTTCCACGTTCCTCAAAAAGGCGCGAGATGGGCCGCCTTCGATTCCCAGCCCAGCCCAGCCAGGTCTGAGAGTCTGGGCTGGGGCACAGGTGCCGCTGCCATGGCTCAGCAACTTTTTTTCTATTTTTTTTCTTCTGCTTCTCTTTTTTTTTTTTTTTTTTTTGTATTTTCAGTTGTGAGTGTTGGAAGTTGGCGTTGTTTTTTCCTGTCAACACGTATGCGGACTGCATGTTCTTGAGCCGTGACTAAAGCGTTTCGCCTAACAAGCCGTTAACGAGCTCTGCCAAAGAGGACTTCAGGTCTCGCTCCCTGTCTCTCCGTCTCTCTCTCTTTCTCTCTCCCTCTAGGTTCCAGTCACATGTGGCAGCAGCTCCTTGGCAATCGCGTTTAATTGGTAAATGGTTCATTTAGCAGTCAGAACCAATTATGACACAAGGCACACACACACACACACACACACACACACACACACACACACACACACACACACACACACACACACGCACACAATTACAACAGTTTTTTTTGTTTTTTTTTTCTTTCACCTTTTTATTTAACAATTTGTTTTTCGACTAACGCGTTCACAGAAGAGCCGCAAAAAATATACCGAAAAAAAAATGCCACTTGAGTGGCTGTAGATTAAAAATTTGTGGTGCCACGCCCACAGGAGTGAACGCGGCCGTTGGACTAAATGACGGACGATGACGTATATTTAGAATTTGGATGTGGGAACGAGCGAAAAATAACGAAAATATTAAAATAAATTCCTAAAACATGTCGGATGTGCAAAACCTTAACTAAAGAAAAAGAAATCCAGAATGCGATGATTCAGATATCTCCCATTTGCAGCCAATGAAGAAACGACTGAGCCGCAGATGCTCGACATCGGCATACCTATAGATAATCTGTAAGGCAATAGAATTAGATATATAGATAGAGAGAGATGGGGTTAGACATCCACTTACCTATCTGCGTAATTTAAAGGCTGTATATATAAAGAAGAACGATGCTGTTATAGCCAATAATCCAATGCTTATTTCATACTTGTTCTGATTGTAGATTGACTCCCAAATGGACTCCCAGATATAGCCAACGTACTCCTTAGTCCAGCGCCAGACGGACAGCTCCTCAACGGGCTGGACATCGCGTATGCCAGCCCAGACCAATATCTTCCTTAGCTTCTGCCTGATTGCCTTCTTTAGCACAATTTTACCCATGTTTGCCTATATTTGTAGATGAATATGGATGTACGGAATTGAAAATATATGAAAAAATGCTTGAGAAGCCTGAAGTTCGGAAATACTATAATAGGAGATGTAGTCACAACAACTCGAAGTGAACTGAATGAGGCTCGAGCAATGCTCCCAGCCCAGCAAGGCGAAAGTTCGACGACAGTTCTTCCAGAGCACGCTGATTGTTCAGATTCTCGTCATATTCTAGCCAGAGTGGTGCAGTAAAAACTCCATCAAGTCTGCTTTGAAATGGCAGTCAACGGCGAGGGGTGTTCAAAAAGTAATTGGATTTTCAAAAGAGATTATGATATTTGAAACAAAAGTTTACTTTTCAATAGAAACAATTTGAACAAGTAGCTAATTATAAGTTTTTGTTTGTTTTAGTTTATGCCTGACTGGAAGACTCCTATGAAAGTAAGTTTTAAAGTATTACAGCTTGGCTATACATATTTGGATTAGGTATAAATATTTTTTTAGAAAACTACTTTGTAAAGCGCCTTGTAAGATGCCAGATAAACATGCTGCTATAATTTCCATTAATTAACGACAAGTTTTCTAGCTACGACCGTTAAAGTGTCTTTTAAAGCGTCTTGTAATATGGCTTGTAAAGTTGCTTGTAAAGTGCCTGATTACAAGACTTCTAGAAATACAGTAAACAGCGACTCTATCTTCAACTTGTGAAGTGCCTAGTGATAAGCCTTGTACAATCTCTTGTTGGGTGCCTTGTGAAGCTCTTTGTCTGATAAAATTATTTAGATTTCTAGATTTAAAGTAATTAACGACTTAATCTACTACTTATAAAATGCCTTGCTATATGCTTTATAAAGTTCCTTGTAAAACTTCTTGTAAATGAAACTTCTGTCTGATAAAGAAGCTTCTAGAATTCCAGTAAATAATGCCAGCTGCTCTAGATATTACTTGTAAAGTGCCTTGTATAGTACCTGATAAAGTGCTTTTAAAGCTGCTTTATTTAGTCAACAGAAACTATGTTTAATAGACTAAGAGTAAAACAGAAAATAACAAAGTAGCCTGAGAATATATTAAAATAATTGAAAATTTGGATCTCTGACATTTGAGATATTTGTCAAGGAATTAAATCAAATTGTGCCAAGTTAACTTGTAGGCTTTTTGGCGTTTTTGTTGTATTTTCGCAAAACTAAACGTAATTGGGCAGTAGTGGCTGGTGGCATGTGGCATGTGGCATTCGGCATGTGGCATGTGGCATTCGGCTTGTGGCATGTGGGGCATTCATTAGAAATGCTTTCCAAATGCGTCGCAAAACTGCGCGCTCTCAAAGGAAATCAACATATTTTAACATTAATTTGGATGCGGCGGCAAACGAGTTAAAAGTTGCTCGCATTAATATGCAGAAAAACCCAAAAAAAAAAAGAAGGACTACACTGCAGAAAAAGAAGAGTAAAGAAGGAGAAAAATTAGAAAAATGTAAACGGATAAAGTGCTGGAGGGGCAGCAGGAGCAGGAGGAGCAGGAGGCGGGAGGCGGTCGGGCAGGCGTATGTGCTCGACGAGGCGGCGGAATATAATAATGAGGACACACACCAGCACACACACACACACACACACACACACAGCACGCATCTCGTTAGCAACGACGCCGACGCACCTGCACCGAAATGGAGTATTAAAAATTATGCAAATGAATTCGCGGATTCGTCAGGCAGTCAGGCAGGTGGTTGGGTGGTTGGGTGGTTGGGTGGTTGGAGGTGCTCAGCCGCTGCTGTCCTTCAGCGCCACACCCACATCAACTGCGCGGAAATTAAGCGCATGTACAAGAAGAAGAAGCAGCAGCAGCAGCAAAGGACATTATGAATGTTGTAAATTAATTTCTGGCGGGTTCTGTTCTTGGCTTCCTCTCTTCTCTTCTCTTCTCTCCTCTTTCCTTCTTTTGTTTTTTTTCTGCTTTTTTTTTTTTTTGTTGCTGCGTATTTTTTTTAACACTCGCCTCTACTTGAAAAGACACGAGCCAGGCTAAGCAGGGGCGAGCTGTGTGTGTGTGTGGGTGGGGCTGAGTGGTTGGGTGGGTGTGGCTGGGTGTGGAGCCAGCGCTGGACAAATGCGTAAAAACAATTACGCTCTAATTGCAATGATTTCCCCTGGAAACGCTGCGTCGAGTCCCAGCGCCAACGAAAATTGAGCTAAAAACGAGCCAACGAGTTGCACAGAGGGTGAGGCTAAGCAGATGTGGGGTGGGGAGGGAACTCAGGTGGGAGAAGGCTGGGCATAAAGCGTAGAAATCAGTTTCAGGTGCAAGTAACTGCTGAGCTTGTTGTGAGAGCGAAGCCGCTGGTAAAGATGTGGAAGGAACTAAGTGATTATAAACTGATCGTATATAGAATGCCCTCCATTCTCTCTCTGTACTCTAGACGATCAGATCCGTACATATAAAGATTAAAGTATAATTTCGATATACGATCAATTCCTATAGAGATCAGTCTATACTCTGACTGACGATCAGTTCATATGGAGGTCAGTCTATACTCTGATTGATCTCTATATGAACTGATCGTATACCGAGATTATATTTTGATCAGTAAATGAACTGCACTGGGCGAAAGCGGTTTGATCACAGCCTTAGTTCAGATGGACAGCCATTGAAATAGTACCAAGTCTTGTTGTAAATGTAAATTGAAGGTTTTATATTTATTTTGGTATTATATTTGGTACATATTTTTTCTATATACATACTTATCTATTTACTTTATATATTCAATTTATTTTTATATTTTATATATATTTCGCTTATTCATTGAATTTTCATTCAATTGTAGCTCAGCTGGTGCGATGCTTTGACCTATACTCCTATGCATCGATCGTATTCTATGTGCTTGGTAAGTCCAGTTCTTTCATCAAAGTAACTAAGCCAAAATCTCTGTTTACAAGATTTTTTTGCATAATAGCATTATTTCATATGATTTTTATACAAAATATGAGTAGTGGAAGCTTTCTTTTAGCAGGGTATACACACTTCGACTACTGCTGCACTTTTTCAATTTTTTTTGTTTATTGCATGTTTTTTTTTCCATTTTGTAAGCCTAAAGGTAGTCGCAATTTAAGTCACAATGCAGGTGCCAACTACAGTGAACAGTGGCATAAGTGCAAACAAATTTTGTAAAATTTGATTTATGAACAATATATAGATATAAAAAAAAATATATATATATGAAATGTTTTGTGTATATAAGGAAACAAATTTAAAATTTTAGCTATAAATTATTTGTTGATATATATTTATAAATACTATTCTTATTCTTTGTGTACCTATATTTTTTCAGATTGCAACAAAATTTAGTTGTAGTCCTATTGGGAACAAATAATTAAAATTTCATAGCCTAATCGAAGTAAAATCTATAATATATATCAAATAAAATGTAGACATCTGAGGTCAAAGAAATAATAGTGCGACTAAGCCCTAAATGTTTGACAAACAATTTGATTGAATTAGTATATATTTATCTTAATATTAGTTTCAAATAGGTTTCAATATATTGAAATTATATTAATATTAGTTTGTTTTTTTTTTTTTTTTTCAACAGTACTACGACTACTACTATAAAATCTACAGCCAAATCTATTATAAATCTAAATCTATTATATATCAGATAAACTCTAATCCTTCTAAGAGACTCCCTTCTACGACTTGTCTCAAGGCTGACGACTGCAGCGCTTTAAATGCATTTATCGAACTGCAAATGATGCAATGATCGATTGCAACATATGCTTCGATAACTTTAAACGATGAATCGATTTTAGTTGTTGCTTTTTTCTTGGTTAACCAATTTTGTGCAGCATTTGAGCCCAAGCAGCCCACTGTAGCTCAGCTGCCTGATGGCAATTTTAATTTCGCTTAACGAATTATTAAATCCTTATGTGGGAGAGTGTGTGTGTGAGTGTGAGTGTGGGTGCATGTGTGTATGCCTGTGTGTGTGTGTGTGTGTGTGGTTGTAAATCATATTCAGATTCATGCTTGAATGAGTTTTTTCTGCACGCCAGGCACTTGCCTGATCAAAGGACGACACTCTTGAGAAATTATCATAAAAGGATTTGCGGGCATCCCAATTCCAATTCCACTTTCAATCCCAATTCCAATTCCATTTCCATTTCCACACACCCAGTGCCAGTGCCAGTTCCATATAACCATTTTGAATAGAGCGCCTCGCCTTTTGTTTACACTTCTCTCTTCTTTCTTTTTCTTTTCTGCTGTTTTTTTTTCTCACAAAATTTGAATAATGCGCAAGTGGCGTGAAAAACAACAACATATGAATATATGTATGTGAATAGGAATATATTCATATTCATCATTCATTGCATTCAACAACTGATTCGCATTCGCTGATTGCATAATAGGCCGTTGGCATTTGCCAAACCGTTTGACTTTAGCTCCTGCTCCGGCAGCTATCCCTGCTGTACTGACTGTCCTGGGTGTCCTGGCTGTTCTGGGTGTCCTTTCCGTCCTGGCTGTTCCACAATTTGCGAATTGCAATTAGAAGCTCAAGTGCCGAGTGCCGACTCCGTTTAACACAATAGACAATTGTGTTCGACCCATCGCGGCCCAAATTGGAAAAATGCTAAATAAGTAATCAGGCGACCCTCCAAATTGCCAGCACCCTGCCCGACCTCGACCTCGATTTGGTACCCACCTTCAACTGCATTTTAGCATCCAATTTTAATCCCTGAACAACTCACATTTGCACTTTGAAGTACCTGCTGTTGTATTGCACTTGGCTGCATCTGTGAGCAGCCGCTACCTCTACCTCTACCTCTACTTATACCTCTACCTCTACCTCTACCTCTACCTCTACCTCTACCTCTACCTCTACCTCTACCTCTACCTCTACCTCTACCTCTACCTCTGCCTCTACCTCTGCCCAATTATTCAGCTACACAAATTAACGATTTGTGAGCTCATTTTACTTAATATATTAATTTTCTTTTAGATATTTGTATATAAACCTATATTTTTTGTATCTCTATTAGGCTAATTTGAATACATTGTTGAAGCAATGCAATTTCAGTCAGCACCGAGAGTCGGTAGGGCCCTTAGGTTCCTTCTTATTATAGCTATCGAGTGCTGTTAGTTGATTAGAACTATAGAACAAGTTATTAGAAGTCTGACATTTTTATTTGAAATTTCGTAGAACTAAATCAAAATTCTTGTTTCTTTTGGCATTTAGCATTAGCCCGTTGAGCCTATGTAGGTGTAATTGGCTTATGGCATTAGACTGCTAGAGTTTTATATATTATGCTATTTATTTCAATTGTGCTGCACTTATATTCTATCTATATAAGCCTTATATCTCAAAGACCTTATCAACTACAATTAAATAGATTAGCAGATGTATTGAGATCCTTTAAATATAATTTAAAAAAATTGCTTTTATAGTGTATTTATAACATATAAAATATAATAAATAAGAAGTCAAGGAATCGGTTCGGCAGATCGAATACATAATTGTAAGTTTGAGTCGATCATGAATAGATTTAAAAGCTAGGTTGGAAGCAAGAATATATATGTATATATCTATATATTAGATATAAGTACCTATGTGTTCATATCTATATATCTAAAAACCTTTTCGATATATAGATATATCTACAGATATATGTAGAAGCTGAGCAGCCTTATACATATATAAAATACCATAAAAATAGCAAAATATGCGATATACTAGCATATGTATTCATGATTTCCGAGATAAAAAAAAATATATATATATCTCTCTATTTCAGCTGAACCATATTTCATTTACAAGAATCCCAAAGCAATTCTAAGATGATTTTAAGTAACTCTAAAGAAATATTAATCTATGCTATCGCAGTAAAAGTATCGATAGCCTATCGATAACATAAGAGAACTAGTTTCTTTCCATATATATCATATATGTATATACATCTATATTTATACAAATCAAACGTTAACTCAACGAAGTAAGCCAAAAGCTCTATCGATAACAAGTGTATGCAATTATCGATAGACACTTATCGATTGCTTAGCGCTAGATTTGTTTGATCGCAAATCTTTCATACGCAGCGGCAAATTTGTGAAATGTTTTTGTTTTTGTTTTTTTTCTTTCTGTTTTCAGCAGCTGCGGTTCAAGTCTCGGCTAAAGTTTGCAAACAAGGGCAGCTTTCGAGTGTCAACAGAGCTTTTCAAGCCGAAAGGGTTGACAGTGCCAACACACACACACACGCACTGGTGTACATCCATATGTGTGTGTGTGTGTGGCCATTGCGCTTGCCTCCCAGTCAAGCTAGCGGCGCACGCTGCGTATGCGTTATGTGGGACTGTTGCATGGGATTGGGCTGCATTTACGCAGCTTCTTCTTATTTTGCTTCTCCCTCCTTTTTCATTTGATAGATCAATTTAATTTTCATTTATTGCTTGAGTGGGCGTGGCAGTGCTCAGCCAACTCTCGTAAATTGCATTTAGCAATTTTCTCGATACGCATTTTCACAATCAGAGCAATAAATTCAATTACAATTTGACCAGCGACAGCAACAACAATAACAACAACATTGGCAAATATGTCACAAACAGCTGCCCCGCCCACGCGGCTGGCAAGAGCAACGCCCCCGGCTGCTGCCAGCTTCAGTTAGTTCGTTTAAGTAGTTGGCCCAAAGTGTATTTAAGCTAAAAGCTTTGGACTCCACTTGACAATGTGCCAAGGCGTTTCTTATTGTTGTTGTCGTTGTTGCTTGTTTTTGTTTGTTGTTCGTTTAGCTTGTTTTGCTGGCTCTGGGCTCTGGGCTCTTGGCTCTTGGCTCTTGGCTCTACCTCAGCTTGTTTTGTTCGTGTTGTCTGGCCCCTTTTGGTTGTATCTGTGTGTGTGTGTTGACATTTTGCCCAGCTTCTAATCCATCCGTCTGGCATCGTCCTCCCGTCCTCCCGTCCCCCATCTACCATCTCCTTCCTCTGCCACAAGGGCGAAGACCCTTTGCCTGACTTGACAAGATTGAGAATTTATCTCAATACTCAAGCAGTTGGCGGACAAACGCACTGAAAAGGAAAACGTCTTGGACAAGTGGGCTTAGCGATTCATATTTTGTACATCTATCGATAGGCAATTTGTAACAATTTGTGCACAAATTGATTAAAGTTATGGAATGCTGTAACAGTTGCAGCTGTCGACTATCGATAGGTTATCGGCTTGGATTTGTAGACAGTTATTTCGATAACTTTCATGCTATAAAATAAAACTACAAGTAACAAAACATCTTATAGGAAAATTTATCGAAAAATTGGGAATGAAATCGATTATTTTATATATCTAAAAATAAAAAAATGAGGCATGAAATCGACAACTAGATTTAATAAATAATTCAAATATGAAACTCTTTCTTTTAGCCAATTGAGTTTTATTGAAATATAAAATATATCAATAAGCCGATAACGATAATTTAAAATATTATGAATATGACAATTTGTGAAATATTAATATAAACCTAATTATAATTTATTTTGTCGAATTTGGAAGACCAATCCAATTATTGTGATCACAGCACAATCAATAAATGTGTGTCGATAACTTTGTTGTGTTACCTACTCGTTTTAATTATTGATTGCCTTCTTTTTTTGTTATCGATAACTTATATATTATATATCTGACTAGCACATTAGCTCAAGTGTGCATATGTAGAACTAAATAGTTATCGTTATCGTTACATAAAATAGTTATTTATCGATAACGCATGCTTTAAAAACAATCACGTTTATTCTTTAAAGCCCGGTAGACTTCTTTGATTTATTTCAAGATTAAACTTGATTTAAAATATATGCTGTCCTTGAGCCTTCGTCAGCCTTGTCCAGCAGTGTCAATGAACCTATCGATAAATCGCTGTGAATGCTCTTTCTTTTGCCAACTGTAATCCTTAGCTGGCACACAGAGCAAAATAAAATGAAAATTGCTTAATGGCAACTTTTTTTTTGCTCACAAAGTATGAAAATTCGAAATTTGTAAATGAATTAATTCTCAGCAAGTCTCAAGCAGATTTACGCATAGAAATGAAGCGGGAGTTGCCTTTGTGTAAGGAAGAACGAACAGATTTTTGCTTATGCTGCATAAATGTGGATACCACGAAAGACACAGAGAGCGAGAGAGAGAGAGAGTTAAAGAGAGGGAGCAGGACTGAGACAGAAGTCCACCCTCTTAGACACCTGGCTGAGGCAGGCAACGCATATTTATATATTTTTTTGTCAACATTTCCACGAATTTGCCTAAAAAATATATATACCTATATCTATATACATGTATGGGCATATATGTATAGAAATACATATATTTATATTGGGCGTGAAATAACAAATGCAACATCTGTCAGCAAATAGAGTAGCGCCTGTGCGTATCTCACAGATACAATGGCCTTTTATCGCCAGCGAGGACAGCTCACGGACAAAAGGATGGAAGTGTAAACATCAGACAAACAGGCAGACAGACAGAGAGACAGACAAACAGACAGACAGACAGACAGAGAGACAGACAGACATATGGATAAGAAGCAGCAGTATGGCAGACATGTCAAGCAATTTTGAAATTTTTTGACACATCGCCCCTGAAGTGGCGCAAGCAATGGCAATGAATGCGCTCATCATCGTCGCATAACAATGCTCATCATCATTATCATTGTCATTATGATAATCGTGATAGCAAATAGTGATAAGTTTGTGTGTGTTATTAAGCAAACAGTCGCTTCAGCCTTATCGGTTTATCACCAGTGGCTGAGTAGGGTCCATATACATATTTGATCACGATGAGTTAGTCCTCCTCCCTAAGTTCCTGCCTGAATTCCTCTAGAATTGCTCAGCTGTTGCAATTCACATGGAACCGATCGAAGCGAGAAATTTCCTCAGTACTTCTGCCCAAGCTACATATGAGTAGCCTCTGTTTTATCGAAATGAAACTGTATAGTTTACCTGATTGATGATCAAGCTCTTGGATTTCAATTGATTGTGCAGAAAGCGTTGCTTGAGGAGCGGGAGAGGGAGGAATGTATGTAAATAGAAGAGAAACAAGTGGAAATTTTGAAGCAATAGGTGGCTTAACAGCGCCTCTACCTAACTGCCCACCTCCCTCCTCTCCCTAACCCCTCCTCTCCCTCCCCCCCCTTCTCCCTCTCTCTACAGCCAGCCATCGCCTTGCTTGTGTGTAAACAAATGCGATTTAGCAGCTAAGAAATGGATTTGAAATGTTCAATTGCCGCCTCATAACATCTCTCGAATGGAATTTTTCTGTTGCATTTGACAAGTTTTCAACTAACGCTATTTGCTCGACAATGGCAACAGGCCAGCCCCTACCCCCGACCGCCCGCTGCACTGCACTGCACTGCCTCATCATAAATAAGTTGTTGCAACAGCAACTAAACATGGCAAATATTGGCAGCACTCGAAGTGCTGAAGTCAAGTTAAATGCGGCCCACAAATAAATGCCAGCAAAATGTGGCAAGTCGTTGTGGGTGTATGCGCCTCTTGAGATATCCTGTATATCCTGTTTCTTATCTATTTACTGAATTGCCACGAAATAATCAGTATCCGTATAATCAGTATTATCAGTGTTATTGGAATTTGACTTAGCATCAGCATTACCTTTAGCATTAGCATTAGTATCAGCTCTAGCATTAGTTCTAGGATTAGCATTAACATTAGCATTAGAATTCGCATTAGCATTAGCTTTAGCTTTAAATTTGTTATTAGCATTAGCATTAACATTAGTGTTAGTATTAGAAATATCATTAGACTTAGCATTAGATTCGGCATTAGTATTATCATTAGCACTGGCATTATCCGATTAGATTTGGCATCAGCATTAGCATTAGCATTTGCATTAGCATAAGATTAAGCATTAGCATTAGCATTAGCATTTGCATTAGCATAAGATTAAGCATTAGCATTAGCATTAGCATTAGCATTAGCATTAGCATTAGCATTAGCATTAGCATTAGCATTAGCATTAGCATTAGCATTAGCATTAGCATTAGCATTAGCATTAGCATTAGCATTAGCATTAGCATTAGACTTGATATTGTCATTACTATTTGTATTAGCATTAGCATTAGCATTAGCATTAGCGCTAACACTACCAGTAGCAAAAGCATTAGCATTAAAGTTGGTATTAGCATTACCTTAACCATTAGCATTAGCATTAGCACTGGCACTAGCATTAGCATTAGCTCTAGCATTTTTATTACCATTAACTTTAGCATTAGCATTAGTATTAGCTCTAGCAATAGCTCTAGGATTAGCATTAACATTAGCATTAGCATTTGACTTAGCATTGTCATTACAATTAGCATTAGCATTGGCATTGGCATTGGCATTGGCATTAGCATCAACTTAAACTTTACTATAATACAATATAACAATATACCCAATAGCAAATACATCAACTGCAGGGTACAACGACGCGTCTTGCGTTTAGCCGTTAGTCGTGTGTTTGACAGAAGTTATTAAATCGAATCAACTTTCAACTGATGTCTGACAACGATTTACGATTTGCGATTTGCGATTTGCGATTTACGCTTTACGCTTTACGCACTTGCCACGCTCCCCCTTTCTGGCACCCGCTGCTGCTGCTGGCGGCCTGCCGCGGGTCGCTCAGGTGCAAGTTCGCTGCTTGCGCCATATTTATTGTGCAATCATAATAACAATATGCATTGTGCAGAGGCTGCGATGGCTGCTGCTGATGCTGATGCTATGGCTGCTGCTGCTGCTGCTGCTGCTGACAGCATCCTTGAACGTTGCCCCAATATGTTGCAAGTGCTGCAACTAAACGAATTTCTATTTCTATTTGCCATCTTGACTGTTTGCCTGTTGATATTGCACTTGGAATCCGAATTATTCCTGCCTTTAGTCTGTGGCGCTTAATTTAGCAGCTGCCACTAGACGACAAATAAGTAGGTTCGCCTCAATTTAATCGACCTTCGAGTGCAAGTTTGGCAAACTAATCGAGTACTCGAATTTATTTATTGATTGACGATTGACAATAGTTGAAGCACTTTGACTGGATAAGTGGAATACAAACTTTCTGAAAGCAGGAGAAAGTTTGTGTTTACCTGAGAGAGAGAGAGAGAGAAAGAGAGAGACAGAGAAAGAGAGAGACAGAGCGTGAGAGAGAGAGAGAGAGAGACAGAGAGAGAGAGAGAGAGAGAGAGAGAGAGAGAGAAAGCATTAGTCGGATGCAGATCAGATTTAAAATTGTTTATTTTACTGATGGAGCTACTAGCTGCTAATAGGTGGTCAAAGAACTTATAAATATAGATTTAGATTAGGTAAACAGTGATTTGATTGTAGAAGCTGATTATCAAGACTCTAATGTTAAGGTAGATAAAGTTTCTCCGATTAGGTGCAGTCACTTACTCTACTTCTCAAACTTAGGTGCTCTAGAGTAGGTGCCTGTTTTTCACACGCTTACCAAGTGCTGCATATAAATTTTGGTCAATCAATAGAGGAGCTCTATAGTAGCTCAGCTTAGTGGTCCTAGCTCTAAAACTGGTCTATATACACATATCATTTTCCGTTCTCTTAGAGAAGGGGGATCTTCAGACAAGTTCTTCTCTAATAGTGAGAAAGATCCTTTCCATGCCACGCCCACACTCTTCATAAACACTCGTACATATTTGTTGGTCAATGGTAATTCAATCGGATAATTGTATAATCTTAGCTCTAAACTGAGTTTTATATAGTTGTTTTTTTTTTTTTTTGTTTTGCGATTTTTTAGAGGGTATCTAGAACCAACATATTCTGGGACTTTTTACTTCTCGCACAATGGTCTTACCTATATAATTATTTTTTAATAATCAACAGCAACCTCGTTCTTATAAGTATAAATATTTGGTATACAGAAGTACTATTAGTTATTCGAGCATGTTTAATTCCGATTCATCAATTGCCATTAATTAACTCATGTTGTGAAAAATAGAGTGATAATACAATGTGCCCTATAGCCAGTGGGCGTAACTAAAGCAAAAGTGAACAATATATCAGACTAGAGCTTACAAGCTCCGAGCTCTACTTTTATATAGACAGAGTCATGAATAAAAAGACCCCCATGTCTAATATACTCATTTGACAAAAACGATCGCTTAGAAGAAATACCATATTAGATAGGTGAGCTAAACTCCAATGACTGAGCTAAGCCGATCTGTGCTGAAGGAATTGTCGTCCTTATAAATTGACTTATATAAATTCCAATGGTTTCCCAGGGCGTCTAATTTGAGCATAGATCACAAGTATTATTCTACACAATGTTCCCATACTCGATCGTTTTCCATGGCATCACTGCAAGAATCTCCTTTTGACTAAAATAATCCTTTCTTTCTTTATGTAAGTTCTAATTAAAGTTGAGATTGATTGTTATAGCTAGTTCTACATGTATTATATATAATATAAGGCTTATATAAGGCTATATTTATTGGGCAAATAGCTCGAGCAGTACGATTTCCTGCCAGGCAATCCATTAACTTAAGCTGCCTAGCACAAAAAAGAAAATACCAAGTAATAAATGCAAACAAAATTTCAAATAATTCAATTGCTATTGACAGTCAACGAGGGGCATCACGAGCTGCAACAGCACCAACAACAACAACAACAATAACAATAACAATTGTGAATGTAATTCATCATTGCAGTTGCGCAACATAATGATTTCCTGGGTGCTGCCCCTCGCTGTGGCACAGCCAACCCGCAACAGCAGCAGCAGCAACAGCAGCAGCAGCAACAGCAGCAGCGGCAGCGGCAGCAGGAGGCGCTACGGAGGCTGCGGCTGTCCTGGCTGGCAGCCATTAGCGAAATTTGAGCACCAACAAAGGGCGCTGGGTGGAGGGGGTTGCCTCTGCACCCAAAGCAAATAAAAAATGGAGGGCGACACTGAAAGAGAGAGAGAGAGAGAGAGAGAGAGTGAGAGAAGGCAGAGAGAGATGGGCGAATAAAGCTCGAATTAAGCTGCATAATTTGCACAACCCCTTTGGCAAGTGCACTTAAAAGCAATAACAACAAGAAACCGTTATAATAATAATAATATATAATAATAATAATAATAAGTTAAAAGCTAGCAAATGCAGAAGGAATAAAAAGAAATCCTGCGCTTCCTGCGCCTCCTGCCAGCAATTCGCTTGCCAATAGAAAACTGCGTGACAGCACAGATAGGATTGACTGAAGCACGGACAGACCGACGGATGGACTGACTGATGAACTGACTGACTGATTGAGAGTCTGATTGACTGACTGACTGGCTGAGTGGATGACAGAGTCTGTGCAATTGTCTGCATGCTTGAATGGGCACTGCTTTGGGTTATTGCTGGATTATCGAGTCGGAGTCGGAGTCGGAGTCGGAGTCGAAGACGAGGCGGAGATAGCTAGCTGAGTTGAGAGTGGGGTCTGTGGGGTGCTTGAGGCTGACGGCTTCCTGGCTGTAGTTATGCAGTCAAGCGTATTATCAATTGAAAACTTGCTGCTTCAATTGATCGTTGTACCCACTGAAGTGAACTGCGAGCGATCTGCATGATTAAGACTTAATAACCAAAATACAGCAGAGAATTTGGATTGCTTGATGGAACTTTATCTTATTTATCCTTCAAGGTTAAATAGAGCAATATCTCTCTCAGTCACACTCTGTGTAACTCTATCTATTTCTATCTATCTATCTCTCTCTCTGCCTTCCTCCCTTGCCTTCTCTCTATCTCTTTCCATTTCTGTCTTTCGCTCTATCTCTATCTTTCTCTCTCTATCTCCATCTCTCTCTGTATCTGACCCTTTCTCTCTCTCTCTCTCTGTCTCTCTGTCTCTCGCTCTATCTCTATCTCTTTCTTATCTCTCTATCTGTCCCTTTCTCTCTCTCTCTATCTCTCTGTCTGTCTCTCTCTCTCTCTCTATCCCTCTCCATCTCTCTCTTTCGCTCTGTCCCTTTCTCTCTCTATCTCTCTTCAACTCTCTCTCTCTCTCTCTCTCTCTCTCTGTCGCTTTCTCTCTCTCTCTCTCTCTATCTTTCTCTCTGTCCCTTTCTCTCTCTTTCTCTATCTCTCTGCGCCTCTCTGTCTATTAGTTTCTTTAGCTCAATTTTCTTCTTCTCTCCTCTGCTTCCCTCGCTCTTCTAGATCTTTACGCTTTGCTTGCATCTTCATTTGATCTGTCACTCAAACTCTTTTTCACTCCAATCCCAGTTCTCTACCTTATCATGCTCCCAATCTTAATATTATTAATCTTCATCCTATGCCATCTTTATCCAGGGTATTCATTGCGTCGTGTTTCGCCCAATCCTTTTGCATATTATCCGTACTTTTATGCTTTTGCGCTAATGACGTTGATGAGTTGACGAGGTGGGTTAGGTTTTTCCAGGATATTAACGCAGCTCGACGATGGCTGACGTCGACGACGACGACGACGCAGCGTTAATGAGGACGATTATAATGTCGCTGATTTTGCGTTCAAACTAACAGCTATAGCTATACCTGTCATGCCCCATGCCCCATGCCCCCCTCGCCGCTGGCGCCATCTCCATTATGCCAAGTGCCGTGGCAGAAGCAGAAGCAGAAGCAGAAGAAGATGGCTTGGCATATTTCTAGACTAAATGAGGTTGAGTTTTGAGTTTTGTCGCGCAAACAATGCCGCCAACAGTTGCCAGATACCCTGCACCCAGCCCCCAGCCCCCCAGCCCCCCGCTCCCCAAGCTCTTCAGCCCCCATTCAGCCACGCCCCCGTCATGCTGGTTGGTCGGACTATTACTCGAGTTGAGCGCCCGCCCATTGAATTCAAATTCAAATTCAAATTTGCTGCGTTGTGGAATGGATGGAAGGAATGCGATGATGACGTTGATGGTGATGATGATGATGATGATGATGATGATGATGCTGCTGCCGATGTTGATGCTGATGCTGATAACTGATGACTACTTCACTTAATGCAAATTTTCCAAAACGTTTTCTTCCTCATTTTTTTTTTTTCTTCTTTTTTTTTTTTTTTTTGTTACTGATGAGTGCTCAATGTGGCCGCGGGTGGCAGAGCTCGCGCTGAAAACGTGGCCATAATACTGCAAATCTTCGTATAATAAATGAGTTAAGCCACCTCCACGCGAAGCACTTGGCTGGGGGCGTGGCTGGGATGGGTGGTATGGTATGGATGGATATTGGGGCGCTGCAACTCGTTAGCCGTAACCGTAACCAGAGCCGGAGCTCGAGCCGTACTCATTGACGTAGTTTCTTTTGCAGTGCGCAGCTCGAGTGCACTTGGGGGGGTTTTTTTTTCATTTGAAATTAATATGTCATTGTGTAAAAGTGTTTGCCACCAACTTGCGAAATTCAATTTGTAGCCCACACCTCCCAAGCTGCCCCCAAACTGCGCCCCCAACTGCCCCCAACTGCCTGCTCTTTGGCTGCATTCGAGCGATGCTAACGACAAATCCAACAACTAACGAGATTTGCATATGGATGCGAATCACAGCGTCCACTTATGTCGCACACATATCTTTATAGCATATATATACATATATATATATATATATATATCTACGTATTTCACGCATCATAATTCCCAAACTCAATTCCCTCAACGCCATAATCAACAGACTCTTGCAAGATGGCGAAGAAAAATGGGAAAATAAATGGAAGTTGGACGACAAAATTGTCGCAAATTTTGCAAAAAAAAAAAAAATTAACAAAAAATGTAGTAGAAGAAGAAGCAGAAATAAACGCAAATTGCATAAAATATAAAAACTTCGAAATCAGCAAAGCAAATGAAGCGAAAAATGCCAGGGGAGGAAGTGGGGCTGCGGCGCAAAGGGGGAAGATGGAAAAATGGGGAAATGGGGAAATGAGGAAATGGCCCACCTCAATTCAACGTTAGCTGTCACCTAAGAGGTTTTGTTTAGGTTCGTGCAAAGTTATGGCAACTGTCGCCGATTCGATGGCGTAACTTGGCTTATTAGCTGGGCTTCCAATATAGATACATATATAAACATAAGATACAAGTATGCTAACGATATAACAAGTTTTACTTATCGAAATCAATATTTTCTTATTATAAAGTCATTCTTCAACAAAAGTGTATGTTTGTGTATAAATCAATTTTGAGTAATTTATCCATTTCAGTTATCTATTTCTTTATTACTATTCATTCAACTCTGCAAATCCTCAGTCTCCTACTATAAAAAGCAACATAATCATTTTCAGTTCTTTTTCGATTACTTTATCTTTATCTAATATTCAGTCGTTACTATAGGTATGATTAGGCATAGTTATATAATGGAAATGAGTCAAAAATATTTTAATTTCAAGCAATCAACAATTTAGCTTGTCTTAATTTCATTCTGTTTATATTTCTCTCTTTCTTTTCCATTCGTCTCCTTTCTTTCTGCACCTCTCTATTCGTATTTCTGACTTCCTCTTAATTTATTCCTCTTTCTCTCTCTCTCCATCTTTTCTTTATATCTCTCTCTCTTTTTCTCTTTTTCTGTTTCTCTCTATCTCTCTTTAAATCTGTCTTTCTTTCTGTCTGTCTTATTCTTTCCCCCTTCTCATTTTCTCTAACTCTTTCTCTCTCTTTCTGTTCCTTTCTCTCTATCTCTTTCTCTTTCTCTATCTATGCGCTTTCTATCACTAGCTTTCTTGTTTCACATTCTCCCCACTCTCTCTTTTCTTTCTACATCTATCTTTCACACTTTCATCGTAACTATGCGTCCTCTATACTCCAATGACTTGTTTCACTATTTATTTATTTAGATATTGGATATAATATTAAATTTAAAATTAGTCTTAGACTTAAGAGCTGGCTGCTAAGGCTTTCCGTTCAGTTCCCGAAAGATATTTTATCAGAATTTATTAATTATCTTTATTAGAATTATTTCAATATTTTAGCCTAAACTTCGTCAACTCTCTCTCTCTCTCTCTCTTTCTCTCCCTCCCTCTCTTTTTTTTCCTCTCTCTCTCTCTCTCTCTCTCTCTCTCTCTCTCTCTCTCTTTTATGTGAAATGTATTCGATAATTGATTAAAATTTAATTGATATAATATGAATTTTCACTATCATTGTTCATCAATTAAAACATTGTCTAAGCTGAGCTCCTCCCTCATAGTCCTCTCTCTCTCTCTCTCTCTCTCTCTCTCTCTCTCTCTCTCTCCATTTAGTCCATCTCTGCCAGCCGGCCTATCTGCCTGGCTGTCCTTATCTCATTCTAATTGCATGCAGACCGCAGAGATGCCTCATTAAAATGGACTGTGATATGCCTCATTAAGAGCGCATATCATCAACACACACACACACACACACTCACACACACACACACACACTCCCACACACATGCATGCATAATTGTTGATTCGTTGCGATTTGATTCGATTGAATGCAATTGAAATTGAATTTGAATTGAATTGAATTCGAGCCGCGTTTACTGTTTACCAGACTCATTAAGAGTATGCCAACCAGCAGCAATCAGTAACCGAAGACCAGCAACCGGCCCCCCTTTGGAGCCCCTGTCCCCACCCTCGACTGGATGCCAAGCAGAGGCATCATTATATGCCGTCAATATTTCCAATCTAATATCCGTTCGGATGGCGCCCCTCTCCAGCAAGGGTGAGGGGGCAAGGGGAAAGGGAAGTGGGGGGGGGGGGGCCGTTGAGTCAGCCAACCAACCAAAACCCAATCAGGGTCAACACAGCCAGGCAGGCCATGGGCTATGCGTAGCGGGGGCAGCTGTTGTGGGGCTGTGTCCTGGATGTCCTGGCGCTCTCGCTCTCGCTGTCACACTTGCACCCATGCGCCGGCTGTCCTGGTGGTTGTTTCAACTGCTGCTGCTGCTGCTGCTGCTTCTTCTTACCTGCAGTGAGTGGCCATGCGGCTAAACAAGCAGCGCGCAACCCTGACTGGCACTGGCTGTCCCCCAACAGGCCAACTCACATACACACACACACACCCACACACACACACATACACCTTTATCTAATTTTTGTTGTTGTATATACATTTTTTTGCCCAGCCGCTTTTGTTCATATTCTCTGCTGATTTTTGCAATCATCCTTGATAGGACTTTTTCTTGACTGCAAACACACACACACACACACACATGTTTGGCATGCCCCTCCCAGTTAATTTGTTTGCTCTCGCTCACGCTGCCTGCCAGCCTAATCGGCCAGCTCTCTCTCACTCGCTCACTCTCACAGCCACAGCCACAGCCGCAGTTCGTTCGTTCGCTCGTTCGTTCGTTCGTTCGTTTGCTCTCGGTCGCGCTGTCTCGCTCGCACTCAGCACACGTACTGTTGCGCCTGCTCTCTCGCTCTCATTCACTCTGATGGCTTTTTTCTCAGCATTCATTCATTCATTTTCATTTTATGAATTGCATTTGCGCTCAGCCCTCGCACTCTCTCGCTCGCACTCGCACTCGCAGTCGCCGCGTCCTTGCTGGCCATAGCCAGCTGCGCCCGGCCTCTGGCCTGGGCCTGGGCCTGGGTCTAGTCCTGTGCCTGTGCCTGGGCATGAGCGAGGAAGCCATTATAAAATGCTGCTCGTGCCGCGAGGGCTGAGCGTTTATTAAAACGCTGATTACTCCATTTGCAGCCCCTGTGCGTGAGGGAGGGTGTGCGAAGGGCTGTTCTCGTCCTTGCAGGGTGGTTGCTGCGGCTGCTGCTGCTGCTGTTGCTGTTGCTGTTATCCTGCGCCGATGTCTTGGCCACTGCCAGCCAAAGAACTAATTCGTGGCCCATTTATCGCAGCTCCCGTTGTTAGGTGATAGCCCTGAGGCAAGGGCAAATGCCTTGGCCCCCAATCTCTCCCTCTCTCTCTCTCTCTCTCTCTCTCTCTCTCTCTCTCTCTGTGTGTGTGTGCATATCCTTCAGCTCAAGAGAGACAGCAAGATAGCTATGGCAACGCAACCACTAGCCCACTTCAACTACCTCATATCGCCCTATAGCTGCTAATCCCAACTAATCTCTAAGCCACCAATTGCAAACAATTTACTTTCTGTCAACTCGCAAGCCAGAAAAAATTACTAATTCTATTTGGATTATTTATAAAATAATTTGAAATTGAATGAAATGAAATTTTATTATATTTTAACAGTTATAATTAGTTGGGTCCGAAGCTAAAAATATGATAAATAAAATTAAGTCTAAAAACCGATCTAATCCAATGGAAGCTGGAGGCAGTTGAAGAAGTTTTTGGCAGCCATTAAAAATGGTGATTTGATGATTGTAGGAATATAACAGGCAGAAGACGAAGTGGTAGAGCTAATCTATATATATATATATATCTTTTTTTTTATATTAAACTGTATGTACATCAATATAGTATATATGAATATTTAGATCAAGACAACGAGCTAAGTCGATCCGTCCGTATAAAGGGAACTATCTCGCAAAGGTAACATTGTACCATAACTGAAATATCAGCGAAATATATCCTAGTCAAGTAAACTGCTTTAATCAATTGTAAACCGTTACTATACTTATGTATGAGGTATATAATGTAGTTAACATAAACTTTATTAGCTTTTATATTATAATAGAAGAACATATTTGCGATGGCAGATATGCATATATGTCATCGGAAATATATATTAATATCAATTCTTGGTTACAGAGTAGCCCTGACGAGTTCTCTTCTTATGAGAAGCTGTCTATAATTACTATATCTCTTAGAATTTGTTCAGAAAAGAAGAAAACTCAAATTTAACAAAATTTCATTATCAAATTTTCAATTTAGGAAAATTTCTAGATTCCATATTTTATATTCTATATTCTATATTCTATATTCTATATTCTATATTCTATATTCTATATTCTATATTCTATATTCTATATTCTATATTCTATATTCTATATTCTATATTCTATATTCTATATTCTATATTCTATATTCTATATTCTATATTCTATATTCTATATTCTATATTCTATATTCTATATTCTATATTCTATATTCTATATTCTATATTCTATATTCTATATTCTATATTCTATATTCTATATTCTATATTCTATATTCTATATTCTATATTCTATATTCTATATTCTATATTCTATATTCTATATTCTATATTCTATATTCTATATTCTATATTCTATATTCTATATTCTATATTCTATATTCTATATTCTATATTCTATATTCTATATTCTATATTCTATATTCTATATTCTATATTCTATATTCTATATTCTATATTCTATATTCTATATTCTATATTCTATATTCTATATTCTATATTCTATATTCTATATTCTATATTCTATATTCTATATTCTATATTCTATATTCTATATTCTATATTCTATATTCTATATTCTATATTCTATATTCTATATTCTATATTCTATATTCTATATTCTATATTCTCTAGCAGGCATTATGAATGCTTTCAGCTCACGAATACCCTCGACTTTAGTAAATTATTTTGTAATATGAATACTTGAAGCATATTAATGCAGTTGCAGTTGCAAATTATGCAGCAGACGCGCTGACGTTGCCGCTGCCAAAAAGCGTGGAAGGTGTAAAAGGGAAATGCTCGGGGAGCTGAATGATTGGGTGGGTGGGTGGTGTGGTGGAGGCAGAGGTAGAGGCTGCTTGGTTGGTTGGTTCGTTATTCGGTTACATTTCATTAAGGCAGAGAGCGCGGAGAGGGAGCGATTCGAGGGGCTGCTGCACTTGTGTGTGTTGGATAAGGCGGAAATTTAATTCCTTCCAGTTTCATGCATATTCACAAGATGACAGCGAGGCGGACTCGAGTAGGCGACACACACACACACACACACACGCTCAGAAGAAGAAGAAGAGGAACAAAAAAGAACCAACTCAACGCACGCACTGCACACGTTTATAAATTAAGGATAACGATGTGTGTGTCTGGGTGTGTATGTGTGTGTGTGTGTTTGTATGTGTGTGTGTCTAGATATCACTCGGTTGGCTCTATAATGAGACGCCGCATCTGAATGCGAGCTGCTGCCACACACGGATATCCTTTGCTGTTTTGCAAAAGGTCCTGTCCGCCCCGCTTCCTTGGCTCCTGGATGCCTTTCAACTGGGTGTGCTTCATAATTGTTATATATATTTATACATATATACATTATATTTATTTACATATATGTATACATATATATCTGCATATCTTATGCTATACAAATTGTTAAAAGACCATAAACAATTATTTTGCATTTCACTTTGAGACGTTATCCTTTTGACGGAGTTTGGCTGCTGCCACGCCCCCTTGGGGCAGACACGTGCACACGGAGTACCGTTGCACATTTGTGGCAGCAGCAACTGCAGCTCACATGGGACAGGCGAAAACCAACTGCCAAATGGACCCACAAATGTCTTTGATCAGCCAGCGGCCATTTTTTAATAGAATATTCTCCTTTGATTTCAATATTATTTTGTTTAATGCTTGAAGTGTCTTCAACACGGAATAAGCTGCGGCTTGGACTGCTTGGAGAATTCTCTTTCTTTCTTATTTCTTATCAAATGTTTATATGTAGAACAATAAATTTGCATGAAGATCTGATAACCTAGACTCTAAGTCTCTATTATACACATATCTACCATACATATCTACCCATAGAAATTATAGAAAAGGGCTATGCTAACTAATGTTTATGTGTATGTGTGTTATGTCTATCTGTAGATCCTTAGAAGCTACAGACCTAGAAACTAAATCATCAGATCTTCATTTTGATCTTCTTCACAACATCTGTGCAAATATGTAAAACTTCAAAATTCCTTACCTAACAAAAATCTATTTAAAATGTATTCCAAAATATTATTACATCTACAAAGAAGTTTGTTTGATAGTAACATTGAATACTCAGTTAAATTGCGTCAACATGGAAATATTAACTTGAGCAAATGTTATATACTTGTTCAGTCTTGAGCTAATAAAGCTCTTTTCAAAATAGTTACGGTAGCAATTCTAATCTAACATATCTAAAAAAAAAAAGTTTGAAGTAAAGTTCCATAGATCTAAAAAAAACTTTGGGCAACCGTACAGAACTTCAAAATTAGCTAATGAAGCTCTATACATACAAAAAAGTATTAGAGAATAGTCTTACCCAATATACCTAGAATAATGAGTTTTAAGTAAAGCACTAGAGATCTTAAGATTTGTGCAAACATGTAAGACTTCAAAATTGCTCAGCTAATGAAATTCTATACAAAAGAGTTTCAGAAAACATTCTCATCCAACATATCGAGCATAAAGGGTTTGAACTGAAGTTCTGAATCTATAGAAGAACTCACTGCACACTTGTATATAAAAAGGGTATATTATTTTTCTGTAAATGTGTAAAAAAGTTTCAGAAATCATTCAAGTTGCTAGATGTAACGTTTATAGAAGAAAGAAACTAAGGTGAAGTGCTAGAGAACTAGAGCTCTACTCTTTGGGATTGTAACCAAATAGGTAATCTAGCCCAAAGAGTCTGAAAGTAAGACTATAGACTGGAGATATCTTCAATGAAATCGTATATATAAAAGTAGTATATATAAAAAATATATTAATATAGCTATTCGTTTTATCACATCTAACATGGCGATTCCAATTATCTGCTAGCTGAGGAAAGATCCGGCTTAGCTAGGGTATTTTAGGGGGCTGCTATTTGTGCCACGCCCTTTCTCATTCAGTTTTGGCATTGAGGCGTAAAAGTTTTCACTCAGGTCGAGCCTCTTTTGAATAGCGGCGAGCCCTTTCTTTGTATATATATATATATATATATATATATATATATATATCTTCTCATTTCGTTTGTTTTTGTGTAAGCTCTAAGGTCGAAAGCTGCAAGTGAAGAAAGTTGCGCAATTACAAAGGCAGCAAAAGGCGCATCGTTTACACATTTCATATGCATGAGCCATCAGCCATGAACCAATCTCTTTTGATGTCGACAGAAAGGTGCGAGTGCAAATGCGAATGAGGTGCCTCTGTGAATTGGGCGACAGCAAAGTCAAACCGAAAAAAGCAAAGGAGAAAAGTCAAGTGGAAAGTGTTGGCTAGGGTATGCGCGGCTAGCTGCATGCGCTGTTTATTATTTCTTTGATTTCCTCGAGTTGAATGAAAACTTATAAGAATATTTTTATTGGCATTAGTTGGTATTATCATAGAGAGCTCACATACCAAAGCTAAGCATTCTAACTTGCATAGATCCTGAGTTCCTTGAGGCTATGTCATGGAAAATCTGATAAACTTGAGTACATACAAGTATTACGCATTGCCAATGAAGGGAAAAGCCCTGCATTTGCTAGCTACACATGTGATCGAGCATTGCCCAACAATTTACAGGGTATATTATGAAAGAAGAAGAAAAAAGAGGCAACAGCACAAAATGGTTGAAAGAATGCAGCGCTCGAGTGGCGCTGAACAAACAGTTGCCATAATGGCAAACGTTTTCATTTTAATTTGAATTTTGAGTTTGGAAATTGGGAGTTTGAATTTGCATCTCAAAGGGCCCCATTGAAGACCGCCACGCAGACGAGAGCAGCAACAATGGCCGAACCTTTGGCCGCGTAAGAAATGCACAAAACTCGCTGACGACCCCTTTTATAGCGCTCTGCCCTCTGCCCTCTGCCCTCTGCCACACCCTCTTCCACAATCTCCCACTCACCCACTCTGTGTGTTACTCAAATCAAACAATAAACTGCACTCGAGCATGTGGGCGTGTGGGTGGGCAGAGGCTTTGGCATGTGCATGGGCGTCTAGTCAGGTGGTGCGGCAAGTGCCGCTCCGAGAATGGGAAGTTGCCAAGTTGGCCATATTTCAGACGCCATGCTGTGTCTTTAATTCGATCAAAAGAAGCTGCAGGCCGTGATGGCTGCTGGCTGCTGGCTGCAGGCGTTGCACTCGACTCCACTCCACTCGACCCCTAGCTGCCCCCTCACCCCCACGGCCCCTTGTCAGGGCAGCATGAATGGCGCTACGGCACGCCCCCCGTCGCTGCGGCATCTAACCCTTAGCGAATGCCCTGTTGGAGGAAGAAGAAGAAGAAATGAAAGGAAGATTTTGTTTCCTAAATGCTCTGCTAACGAGTGGAAGGGTTGAAAGCGCTCAGCCAGAAGGGAGTGGCAACAGCGCCTCGACTCGAGTGGCAACGCTTCAGGTGGCAACACTGCAAAGCTCAAGTGCCAGCAGACAACTCAACAGCCCAGTCCCTCCTCAAACATCAGGCCAAAGGTGAATGCAAAGCGATTGCTACAATCATCACATTGATCAAGTTCCTCAAATTCTGTTTCAAAGTGCCATAAAAATCGTTCAGTGAAAAATATATGTATATAGAGGCGACATAACTCCTACTTGTCCAATAACTGCTCTCCTTTCAATTGTCAATCTTATAGATCTAGAAAGAGTTGTTTTAATTTCAAATCTCTTTAGCTGAAATATGATTGCGAAGCTGCGAGATCTTAACTATGAATGCTTTATATACAGTTATATCAGAAGATATTATAGTAGATCGATAACGAAGGAAAGCAGGCGTAGAGCTAAAGATCTAGGGCGGAAGACTGAACTTGGTCATATACAAAGCAACATACATCGACTAATCCAATCAGATATAAAAATGAGGATATATAAATCGTGAGCTCATATACAAAGAAAGAAGCACAGATATATTGAAAGATTTATAGATGTATGTATATAAATAGACAGTTAAATAAGATAGGCTGATAAAGAAGCTGACTAGATCATAGAATATAGATAAGTATAATTCATCGATAGCTATAATTACCAATAGATAGACTTATAGATGAATACATTGATATACCTACAGATATGAAAACAAATATATATTATTATTTGAATATTCTTCTGCTAAATCGTGCCACTTTATGCACTCCCAACAGAGTTAAGCTAAATATTATTATAATATCCATTCATTCCATTCATTATCCAATAGATTAAATTACACTTAATTGTTGGCTTTAAACAGTATTATATTCTATTGACATCTTAGCAGAAGTTAACTGAACTTTTATTTTTCATATGAAATAAAAAACAAAAATAAATAAATAAAAAAAAAACAATGATTCAATACTTTTCAAACCACTTTGGATGTGCTTGAACTGAAAAGTAAAGAAGATCTTAATCAGAATCAAATTATAAGTGATACAAAAAATTATAAATCTGATAAAATTGCAAACAAAATTAGGTTTAGGTTGGAGCATCTAGAAATCTTATTTGTAGAATAATACAATTTGGTAATTATATTCATTCACGAAAGTGAAATGAATATATTGGTTTTTCTTTCTTCTTTATATTTCCACCGATCTCTCTCTCTTTCTCTCTCTCTCTCTCTTCTATTTGCCCAATCTCCGGCTCTCATATGCTAGGGCTTTTCGATTGTAGTTTCAGTAAAAAGTTTAAAAACTAATTCTGGGTAGATAAATTTAATTAAGTCTTGTTGGCTTGTGTAATCGAGTGCATGCTTTCGATTGGGCACAAATCTCAGTTATTGAGTAAATAGAAAATTAATTACGAACTCGGAACCATATTGACTCATTAGAACTAGTATTAGTTCAACAGTTCAATAAGCACTAAATCCCATTGCTCTTGCAGTGTCTGATTGCCATTTCGAGCGACGCCATTTTGTCCTCTCCTTCAGCTCCCGCTACTGCTCCGCAGCCATCTCCTTCTCCTCCTTGTCCTCCTTGTCCTCCTTCTCCTGCTACTCCTCAGTCTCCTTCCACTCTCATTCTCATTCTTTGCGCTCTCTGCTGGTGCTGGCAACCCAATCAAACAATCGACATCAATCATAATTTTCGCTATTTTCTCGTTACATTGATTACATTTATTCTCTGTTTTCTGTTCTCCCTCCCTAACTACCTTCCTCCCTCCCCCCTCTCCTATCTTCGCTCTGTTGTCTGTTGCTCGGCTGATTTATTATTATTATTATTATGGTTTTTTTTTCCTGCTTTCCTTTCTGTTGGCTTTTTATAAATTTTGTCATTTTCTCGAGCTGTGTTGCTCGGCAGTTTTCCAAGGAATTTTCTTGTGCCGCCACTCCGTCGCGCTCTGATGTCCTTTAATCCTTGTCAACACACTCACATACACACAGAAGCAGCTAACAATGGGCCCCGGGTCCTGCGGCTGCTCCTTTCGCCTTGTCGCCTGTCAGATTTAGCGCTCATTTGTGGTGGGAAAATTGTCATAATCTTTTGACGTGCGCTACCCCCGCTACCCCCGCTAACCCCGCTGCCGTTGCCAGAACCCCTATTTCCTTTTGTATTCTTTTCCCCCATGCCCATCGTTCGTTTTTCCGTTCGTTTTTTTTTTCTCTCTTCTCTTTTTTTCTATCTCAGCGCCCACGCAACGCCTGGCGCTGTCCTCTGTTGTTCAGCTTGTGAGCTCCTTAGTGCGCCTTTGATACTTAATAAGAAATCTTGTTGTTCGCCTTTAGTGGGTTGACAAGGCATTCAGGCGCTCAGGCGTTCGCCTTCATTTGCATGCCCCGCCCACCTTTGCTTTCCTCACTCAAAAGGCATATCAATTTACCAGTCATTAAAATTTCATGGCTGACTTTTCGCCTAACAGCAAAGAGCGCGAAGCAATTAGCGCAATTAGCGCTCGAGTCGAGAAAAGTTGAGACTATGAGACATTGACTTACCAATAATAATAATGATAATGAGAATCATAATGAAAATGAGAATCGCACTGATAATGATGATGGGAATGACAGTGGAATTTACTGATGATGATAATCATAATGATAGTGATCAGGCGGATGATTTTTGGGATATAATGATAATGGTAATGAAGAATGAAGATGATTAAGTAGGTCCTATTAACGTTGATAATTATAATGACAATAACAATATCAATGTCACTGACAATGACAATGACAATGACAATGACAATGACAATGACAATGACAATGACAATGACAATGACAATGACAATGACAATGACAATGACAATGACAATGACAATGACAATGACAATGACAATGACAATGACAATGACAATGACAATGACAATGACAATGACAATGACAATGACAATGACAATGACAATGACAATGACAATGACAATGACAATGACAATGACAATGACAATGACAATGACAATGACAATGACAATGACAATGACAATGACAATGACAATGACAATGACAATGACAATGACAATGACAATGACAATGACAATGACAATGACAATGACAATGACAATGACAATGACAATGACAATGACAATGACAATGACAATGACAATGACAATGACAATGACAATGACAATGACAATGACAATGACAATGACAATGACAATGACAATGACAATGACAATGACAATGACAATGACAATGACAATGACAATGACAATGACAATAAAAATGACAATGACAATGAAATTGACAATCATAATGATTATTAGAATGAAAACGGTTATGATAATAAAGATTACAAATATACAATATCAGAACAAGATGAGAATAAAGACAATAATGATTATGATGATATTAATGATAACATTACTATTAGCATTTATATACACTGACGAGCAAAACTGTAACACGATTTCAATGTTGTCACTTCAACGGTCTGTATTTTCGCTTCTACTGTATGCATGGTTTAGATCTTAGGCTTGTTTTATAAGTACAATATTAAGCTCTCTTTTCTGAAAATTTGAAGTCATTCGGTCAACTGGAAGAAATATACGAACCAAAAATGTAAAAAAAAGTCATATGTTACAGTTTTGCACTCTGGCTAGTTTTTAACAAATATATTTTTTAATAATTTTTCAATAATGGGTCCATAGCCCTTTTGATTTTTTTAGATCAGTAATGCGATTTGGCATACTTTGGGTGTACTGTCGCACCATTGCAGGAGGAATTGCGTACCAGACGTCCTTGGTCCTCTCCCACAACTCCATCATTCCATTTGGAGGACCCGCATATTTCCCAAGCTGCGACTTCACATGACTCCATAGGTTTTCGATGGGGTTCATGTCAGGAGATTGCGAAGGCCACTTAAGGGACTGAAATCTTTGGTTTAGTAACCAGTTTTGGACCAAATGGGACGTGTGCTTCGGGTCATTGTCTTGCTGAAAAATGCATTTTTCAGCAGCAAGACCCATTTTTTTGATAACTCCTCCCAAATTCTGTTGTAGAATGTTAAGGTATTGCTCCTTACGCATTGTACCATCAATTAAAACTAGGGGTCCAACTTCATTTTTACTAATGCACCCCCAAACCATAATGGAGCCTCCACCGTGCTTGACAGTTTGCCGTACTGTATTGGCTGACTGGACTGTGGGATCTCTAGTCCAGTACCAGGATCGTCCATCTGGCTAAAATCGGTTGATTTTGGTTTCATCGGACCATATTACCTTTAAAATATTCATTCAGCAATTGTTTTAGCTATTTTTAGGTGACTTACAGCATCCCAATCAGCTACAGTCCAATTTTCATGAGTTGCAGCAAAGTTTTTTCGCAAAATTATGTGCCTCTTTGCAAGTAAAGGTTTTTTTCTTTTCTTTTGCTTTTAGTCCAAGTCTGTTGAGACTGCGACGGACTGTCCACGCACTGGCATTCAACTTAAGTATCTGCGCTGCTTTGTTTGGCGCAATGTCACGATTGCCTGCCACCAAGTTGGCCACGTGGCGCGTGTCGCGATCACTTAAAATTCGCGGTCGACCTCCTTTGTTGCTTGGAACTATTTTCTGACTGGCTTTTTTTATTCTCTGCACAGTCATATGGCTAACACCAAATTTGTTAGCCACTTTCCGCACAGATTCGCCTGTTAGCAATAAATCCATTATTTTCTCTTTATTTTTACTGTCCATTGTTACTGATTTGCAAATTTACTTAAAATGCGCAAATATCACCAAGTTCAATGAAAACAATGCAACTTTAACGGTAAAAAAAGCTTTGAAGCTTAAAAAACAGCTTTTGCATTGAGAGTGCATAACTGTAACATTTGACTCTTCTTACTCTTTGTCATTGCATTTCTCTTCCAGTTGACCGAATGACTTCAAATTTTCAGAAAAGAGAGCTTAATATTGCACTAATAAAACAAGCCTAAGATCTAAACCATGCATACAGTAGAAGCGAAAATACAGACCGTTGAAGTGACAACATTGAAATCGTGTTACAGTTTTGCTCGTCAGTGTAAATACTTTTATTACTAAGAATGTTAATGACAATAATATCGGTTTGTCTTTTCCAACTCTCTCCCTGCTTCCTCTCTTTCTCATTCTCCGTCCCACTCTCCCTCTCACTCTCCCCTTCTCATGCGCTAGCAATTCAATCCAAAGTCCATTCTCATATGAACTGCAATTGAATTCCCCTTAGTTCATCCGTCCGTCTCAGAATACGGAATTCAATTTACGGCAAGTGTCTGCCAAGTGTGAAAATTGAGTGCCAAATGAAGTGTACAAGAATAAATGAGCAAATTACGGGCCGTAGCACAAATTGAGCTACAATCTGGGCAGGATGTGCCCAGACAGCAGCCAAAGTAACCAAAAAACGATAAAAGATGCAGCTGCTGTGTGTGTGTGGGCCAAATAGACACAGTTAAGTATCGGGCACAGCGTCCACTCGACTCAATGGAGATGAGCGCCGCTCACAGCACAGCATCTGAAACATATCGTCCGACCGTCTTTAACTAGATTAGAGAGCACAATAAACGAATAACTGGCGTTGGCAAATGCCTTGGACTCGTTTCCTAGAGAGATCTATCATAGCAGGCATTTAAATAGGAGAGAGAAAGGAGGTGGGGGTAGAGAGAGAGAGAGAGATTATAGGAATATTCAATAAGTAGTTGAGCAAATAGCTTTTGGATAGAGTAAAGGGCTGTCAAAAGACTTAAGAAAGAAAGATGGAAATAATAGTGAGAGTCAGATAACATATGAATACCCCAAATTAAAATGAAGATAATAGGGAAGAGTTGGTAATATATGAATTGAAAATGGAGATGCAAGTTAGGAGGAGCTAATATATGAATGCCCACACTAATCCATTCAACTCACTATTATCATAGTACAGCTCCAATTGAATGATATTTAGTTCAATTTACTTCTTATCAAGAGATATTTTGCATATTTTTATTTATTTATTTTTTTTAATATATCTGAACTGATTCTTCTAGCTGAGCGCTCGCCACTTGAGGCATTTGGACAGGTAATGCATGGCATTTGCATAAACGCAGCTTCAATTGGATTCACGCTCATGAATCATTAAACACTCATTGCGTATGGCCGACTGAGCAATGAATCGGATCGAATTATTTGTTGTTGTTTTTTTCTTTTTTTTTTTTTGTAGATATTTTTCTTCTTTTTTCTTCTTCACTGACACGCTTCGGTGCTCAAATCACCTGCGCAAATGAATGCAAATATTCATTGGTGTATTTAACGTTAATAGGCATAAAAATATAATGATTGCATAATGCGTTAGCCAGCAAGTGGGGTAGGGGTGGGGGTGCTGAGGTAGGGGTAGGGGTTAGGGTAGGGGGTTGATGAGCAGATGCGAACCGATTGCCAAGACTCAAGTGGCGCACGCTGTCAGCTCGTGTGTGTGTGTGTGTGTGTGTGTGTGTGCTCATCTGTGGCTCAACTCGAGTGGAAAACAAATTCGGATTCAAATTTGAATCCGCTTCGTCTCGTTGGGAGCTCCAAGAAGTTCACAAAAAGTAAAAAAAAAAACGAAGGAAAATAGAAAGTAAAGCACTTAGACGATGATTATATCCTGGCAAATTTAACGAGGCCGCCATTTTGGATGCTACTTCTGCTTCTTCTACTCCTTCTTCTAGCTGTTTGGGGCTGCTGGGGGTTGCCTGGCTGCCTGGCTGGCTGGCTGGCTGGCTGCGCTCTCTAATTGCGCGTTGCACATCAAACGAGCTGTCAAAATACGCGAAATGTCACTTGAAATTGAGCGCGGAATAGGACGACGCGCCAAGAGCTAAGGGCTAAGGGCTAAGGATTAAGGACTTAGGGCTAAGGGCTTCAGGTTTATGGCTTAGGGATAGCAGACCTGTGGGGCACAACCCTTTTGTTTGCTGCACAAGATGGCGCATTTGATATCCATTTTGATTATTGCGGCTGGCAACCAGCGAGTCACTTGACGTAATTAAAACCGACAACAGCAGCAAGGATAACAGCAAGGATAACAGCAGACCGGGTAGAGGACAACAGCGAATGACATTTGCGCCAGGAAACGGCAATTGAATTGGTCTTTCAAATTGGAATCGGAGCTGCCTTTCGCATTTATTTGTGCACTCTCGCAATTGGAGGCTGGCTCCACAGCCCTCGCCTGCTGTAATTGATAGCCCGATCAGCCGGATTCATGACACGGGCAATCCGCAGTCATCCCTTTGACTCGTCCATTGTCATTGCGCTCTGGCCTCGGCTGCTCTTCACGCAATTTAATCAACTTGACGCGTTTCCTCTCCCCACATACACGAACAGACATACATACACACATATACAATACACATATATATATATATAATATATATATAGATATCTAAGTATATATATCCTACTCCGTATCAATTACCAAAAATATTTTGACAGCAATTGTCTAAATAGGCAACGGCTCGGCAGCCACTTCTACGAATCAGCTCCTGCAACATCCTTTTTCACATTGAAAGGACAATGATCATAGCTTGAGCCAAACATATAATAGACTTAATATCGCAATCGATCTATCAAACCTATAGACTCCTTCAATTATTACCAAAAGTTCTTTAAAGTCAAATTCATTTGTCAGCTGAGAAATTAAGGATATATTCGAGCTAGGTCAGCTTGACATGCAATAGCTTTTGGTTTACAATCAATCCACATAAATAATCGATAACTCTACCTAGTTCAAGTTACAATTATCAATAACTTATGCTCATCTATAAGCTTTTATGAGAAAAGCTAATAGACTAACCTTATCTGTTCGCTCTTCAAAATATCGATAACACACACAGCTAGGTATATTGTACTGATAAGTATTTTTCTTTTCCAAAACTATAATTGTTATTAGTTATCCTTTTCTGCTAACTTAGCATATCGTTGGCAGTATATTGGTAACTACATAGCTGTATATTATTTAACGTATAAAATTAATCGATATGTGCTTAAAAAGATATTAATATGCATACGGTAAGCAATACGTAAATAACACCAGGTTTATCGATAAGTACTTAGACACATCAAATTAAAATGCTTACTTGATTATTTACATAACTTTAATTTATAGTTTTGTATCTTAGATAAAAATATCGATAAGTATTTATTTGAAAAGCTCGATAAATATTGCTAGCATTATCAATATTGTTTCGTTATGCTGCTTTACAGTTTTTAATCACAATAATTATTTAATCACTAGTCGATAAATATCCATAAGGTGAACCATTTATATCGATAACATATCGAAAACTATGCGACTAGAAAAATGTGTTTAAATATATAGATGGCACTATCTGAACTGATTTATCATATGTCTGACTCTTCTGTACATTGCCTTTGTAGATTACCTGATAACCTATCGATAGTTTGTTAGCTACAAATCGATATCTGTAGCTGCCATGATTACAATTGATTTCTTATTGCTTTAAGTTGTGTGTCTATTTATTTAGATATCATCATTATCCACAATTGTTTAAAGTACAATATCGATATTTCTGTTGAATCACGATAACACTAATCGATAACACTGATTTGCCCCATTTGTCAGACAATATTGAGCCTATTTAAGCTGCTCGCCGTCAGTCTCTGGAGCTCTGCTTCCCACTTCCATTTAACATTATTTTGCGCCTAACCAAAGTAAACGTAATAATCGAAATAATGTCAAAATGTGCCACAAGATTGAATCATTTTTCCAATCAATCAAAGCAATGGCCAGCAGGAGGAGGAGGTGAAGGAAGGAGGGGAGGGGGGTGGGGGGAGCAGACATTGGTTGATGAAGCAATCAATAGCATTGATGTTTGCCTGGGCAGGAAGTCGTCAACACAAAGTTTGTTGTTGTTGTTGTTGCTTTTGTTGTTGTTGCTGTTTATTAGTAAGTAAAAATAAAAAACAATTTGAGGCTCGTTAAAGTTGACACTTTCATTAAGTTGGTCAAGCGACGAACGGCAAACAAATTGGGGCATAATTTGTTGTCTGCGCGGCTTAAAAGGCGTTAATGAGCACAACAAATGAGGGCGGGGCGTGGCAGAGGGGCGGCGGGCGGGGCAGCGACCGATGAAATTTGATGAGACATGAACAAATTAGTGACAAATTAAAAGTCAAAGCAGCAGCAACAACATGATGTAAGGGTAGCACACGCCCTCCCCTGCCCGCCCTCTGCCTCTCTTCCCCCCTCTCTCCCCCTCTCTCCCCCTCTCTCCCCCTCTCTCCCCCTCTCTCCCCCTCTCTCTCTCTCTCTCTATCGTTTTGTGTTTTGCTCACAAATTGTGTCAAATGTCAAAATAAACAAACCCAAAACGAAACTGGTAAACGGGCAGCCGTTGCGGCCTTCGCGCCTGTCACCTGCTGTGCCGCTGCTGGCAGCACGAACAGCATCCAATTAAATGCCATCGAATGTGCGATCGCAGGTGGGGTCGGAGTGGAGGACAGCGAGGGGGCGGGGGTTGGTTGCAGCAGCACGACTGGCATCATGCCACCAATTAAACTAATGATAAGTCAAAACAGCAGCAGTCAAAGCCGGAAGCAGGAGACTGAAAGACAAACACACACACACACACACACACACATTGATTTGTGTGACAAAATTGTGTGGCATTCCAGCTACACACACACACACACGCACACACACATACAGACAGACATCATTATGAAGATGGTTGGCAACTCTGGCACGCTTCGCGCGCCCCAGAGACGTGAGAAATTGCTTGTTATCAAGTTTATTTGGTTGGCGCCTGCCAAAAAGTATGCTACAAAATACAGTTACGTGTCTCTCTGTGCAGCACACACGCACACACACACACACACACACACACGCTTGCCACATGCAAAACTGTTGCAATCACACACACACACACAGACAGAGCTTAAGTGGCATCATTTTGAAATAAAGTTGATTCAATCAGTTTCTGTGACATTCATTTGCAATGCCAAAACGATATATGTGTGTGTGTGTGTGTTAGTGTGGGTGTGTGTGTGTGTGTGTGACAGTTGTAGTGCTGGCATCTGTCACGCATACATCCAATATAGCCATCAGCCATCAGGCATCAGCCATCAGGCATCAGGCATCAGCAGCCATCAGTCCAACGAATCCAATTTTTTGCTTTTCCAATTTTTTGTCATTTTGTTATTTTTTATTGGCATTTAAAAAATGCAATTTTTATAGCATTTAAATGAAGTTTGTCGCACTTTAAATGTGTAGAGGAAACTAATTGGAAAACTTCAGGGACGATTGGGAAAAATAGGGAAAAATAGCATAAGATTGAGTTAGATAAGCAATTATACAGACAGAGGGAGATATAATTTCTTATCTTCCTCAATCTTATGTTATTTTTCCCTATCGAGAGAGGATTTTGAGAACTATTTGATAAATTTCAGGGGAAAATGAAGAAAAACAGTGTAAGATTCAGTTAGGTAAGCAATTATATAGACAGAGGTGCATAACTGAAGAGGGAGAGAGAGAGAGTTTGACTGATACTTACATATGTTAAAAAACTTCCGAAACCTGATTCCAGCAGTATTAATATTATCATTACTATTGTAATAAATTGTCTATTGCTGAGAGATCCTCTCCGCTCTCTCATGACAGTTACTTTCGAATGCATCAACATTTTTTTAGCCATTTTAGTAAATAGCCCTCAAATGAACTTTAGGTTAGTTTGAAGTATTCAAACAGTTTGTTCCAAGCTCAACATCTATAAATATCCATAGTCGAAAATCTACATAAAAACATACATACATACATACATTTTTACATACATACATACTTAACATATGCAATTTAATTTAAACAAAATATGAATCAAATATCTTTTTTCTACAGAAATCATTTTTAATTTTGATATTTTCATATATACAAAAATATTATAAACTATTAGAAATATTCTCTATATTCCTTTTTAGACGCCTTTGGCTTTTCGTATTGAGTAAATCTTAATCCTTAAAAGCTGCACACGTATGGCAGCTTCGACTAAAAGCTCAAAGCTATGCAAAGCTTCCACAAGCCATTGGCAATTGCCGCAGGAGCATTGCCGATTGCACACTAGCGCCCTCTGGCGACAACAGTCTTTGCTGCTGCTATAAACCGCAGCTGCCATAAAACCATTGCGCACCACAAATAAATCGAAATTTTTATGTTTGCTCATTGCCCGTTGGTAAAAGTGAACTGAATTTGGTTTTCTTTTCTTTTAATAATTAGAAAATAATAATAATTAGAAAATAATATTATTATTCAGCATTAGTAATTGTGTATATAGCTTTACTTCTACTTCTACTTCTACTTCTACTTCTACTTCTACTTCTACTTCTACTTCTACTTCTACTTCTACTTCTACTTCTACTTCTACTTCTACTTCTACTTCTACTTCTACTTCTACTTCTACTTCTACTTCTACTTCTACTTCTACTTCTACTTCTACTTCTACTTCTACTTCTACTTCTACTTCTACTTCTACTTCTACTTCTACTTCTACTTCTACTTCTACTTCTACTTCTACTTCTACTTCTACTTCTACTTCTACTTCTACTTCTACTTCTACTTCTACTTCTACTTCTACTTCTACTTCTACTTCTACTTCTACTTCTACTTCTACTTCTACTTCTACTTCTACTTCTACTTCTACTTCTACTTCTACTTCTACTTCTACTTCTACTTCTACTTCTACTTCTACTTCTACTTCTACTTCTACTTCTACTTCTATTTCTATTTCGCTAATCCTGAATAAAAAGGATAAACAAATAAATATGAAAAGCTCAAATTGACAGTTGGCATCGAGCTCTCATGTGTGTGGGTGTGGACATGTGTGTACGTGTGTGTGTGTGTGTGTGTGCCTGGTTGTGTGCGTGTTTTTAATTGAAAAATTCTGAAATGGCATAATTGTGAGACAGCGCCATCTGCCGACTATCAACAGCAACAGCAACAGCAACAGGAGCAAGAGCAAGAGCAAGAGCAAGGCAAACGGCGCAATTAAGCGAGATTTGCAAGCAAAAACTGAAAAGAAATAAGAAAAACGAAAATGAAAATGAAAATGAAATATATATTAAAAAGAAAGACTTGAAATACATTTTCTTTGACTTTTGCATTTGTCTAAGCCCCTTCAGTTGTCTCCCCGTGCCTGGTCAACAAAACGCCGCGTAAACAGAAAGTGAAAAGCTTTCAGACCGAACCTAGGGAGGGGGTATGCCAACCCCAACCCCAGCCCCAACACCCTACGTACCTACCTCCCCCCCTCTCTCTCTCTCCCTCTCTCCCTCTCTCCCTTCGTAGATGCTTTTGAAGTGCTGCAGCTGCTCATTTAGGCGCAATGGCTGCTTGGCCACAAAGAAGACAACCCCATAATTCTATGTAGAAGGCAACCCCCTTCCCCTCCCCCTACTAGCCCCTCCTCTCTGCCGATGCCCCAAACTCTTGGAGCGCCTTTCATGTAGCAATTCATTTGGTTTTCGAGATTAATTTTGAATTAAGCGCGTTTTGAATTCCATTTAAATGTTGCTTTTGCATATTTCAATGCGAAATAATTGGAAAAAAAGAGCGCTTAATGCGACTAATGCTTAATGAGCTAAGGGCTGCACTGAATGCTTAGCTAGGGGTTGTGTTTGTGTGTGTGTGTGTGTGTGTGTTTGTGTTGGCCACTGTCTAAGATTGTAAAATATGCTTTTTATCTGTATGAATGTGAATGCGAATGTGATGAGTTGGGAGAGTTTTCAGCTTTTAAATGGCCCTGGGCCAAGGCTGGACCTGGCAAGGATTACGAGCGATACGAAGATTGCCTTGATAATTATCAGAGTAAACAGACACGAGACTTGGCCAAAGAAAATATCTGCAAGCTAAGCAGCTCATGTCAGTTGTGGAGCAACGACTTTCGATTAGACTGTACAACATCAGTTCGCAATGCTTGACATTATGTTAAAGTGCTTGTCAATGCAGTAAACTAAAAGTTAAATTGATTAGACTGTACAGTTAGCCATTGCCTGACATCATGTTAAAGTGCTTGTCAACTAACGTAATTGCGAAACCAACCTAAGAGTAAAGTGCTTATCAATGTCCATGATATCTATGTCAATTTTGATAATAATGTGATTTATTTCAGTTGGGAAATGCCGGACATCATGTTAAGCTACTTGCCAAAAAAAATAAACTAATTGTTAAATGTATTAAACTGTATATGAAGCCAATGCTTAACATCATGTTAAGAAAATAAACTAAAAGTTAAATTGATAAGACTATACTGTTAGCGAATACTTGACATCATGTTAAACTGCTTGTTATACAACTTAACCAAAAGTAAAATTTCAAGCTGCATATTTAACATGTACTTTAACATGACGCTAAAGCAAAGAAGAATCACACAGATCAAAAGCTTTAAATTGAGGACTGATCTGATAAAGTGTATATATTATATAAAATATATATAAATTAGGATATGTATAGACCAGATAGACCAGAAAATATAGTTCAACTAAAGTCTTCTACTAAGAATTCGCGAGAAAATGAATAATCTATGAATATATCATATATGAATATATATTACTTCTTCGGCTCTTCTATATGCACATTTTAAAAGCATCTGTTCTTTTATATATAATTTCTATATATTTTATATTTGAAGATATTTAAAAATATGTTTTTCTTTTCTTTTCTTTTTTTTTGTTTTTTGGAGCTTAAGAAAACTTGAAAAGTTTTGCTGTTGAATGTGAGCAACCCCTGTGATGCAATCAGTGAATGCTACCCCTAAGCAGCAAGAAATCACAGAATAACAACAGAATTACAATCAAAGGGAGGGGGTGACAGGAGGGGGGGGGGGGCAGGAACAGAGGGGAAAGAAAAAGCAGCACAAGTGGAAGTGGATGAGAAGCAGGAGCTGAAAGTAAAGAAGCAGAAGCAACAGCAGAAGTTGACCAATTATATAAACCACTTAAGTTACAGCGAAGCGGGCCAAGTCAAGCGAAGCACCACCAGCAGACACACGCACACACACACACACACACACACACACAGTCAAACACTCACACACACACACACACACACAAAGGCCAGCAGCAGCGAAATAAAACTGAAAACGAAAACACGTCAATGCGATAATTATTAATAATTATCCACTCGTCCTTCTTCTGGCTGAGTCGTTTTGTGGCCTGTGGCTCCACTCCCAAAACCCTAAACCCCACCACACCCCCTCACACCCTCAGCCCTCAGCCCTCAACTTCCCCCATCCCCTGTGCAGTCGAGGCCACTTGGCGTTGGCTGCGGCTGTGGCTGGTGCTGATTTCTCACTGAGTGGCGTGTTGCAACAAAAGGCCGTCGTCTACAATGCTGTTGTTGTTGCTGTTGTTGCTGTTGTTGTTGCTGTTGTTGCTGTTGTTGTTGCTGTTGTTGTTGTTGCTGTTGTCGTTGTGGACTGTGCTTGCTAATGGACGAGCAAAAACTAAATTATGGCCAAAATGGTGTTGGCTTTTCTGGCTGCCTGCCACTTATATGCCACTCACACACACACACACTCACACACACAGCAAACACACTCTCACACACACACACACACACACACACACACACTCACTCTCAGTCGCTTGTCGCCCATTTTTGGGAGGCTCGCAGCGTGTGCATGAAACATGTAATTATGAAATTAACGATTGCCAAGTGGCTCAAAGCAAATGTTGCCGCGTTCTCTCTGCACCAAGGGGCGTGGCAAGTGGGGCGAAGTGTGAGACGAAGTCAGAGACGAACTGCAACATGACTAAATAGTTCGTAGAGTTCTTGTGTTAGGCAACGCAAGCGAGGCTTCACTGTGGCTGCACATTTTGCATCGGTTTGAATGATTGACTGAGTGATTGATGTGTTGACTGACTGACTGATAGACTGATGATTGAATAGCTGATTGATTGACTGTCTGGCAATGAAATGAATGCAAGACTGTAGTCCATGTGTACATGATGATTGACTGATAGCTTAATGATTGACAGATAGATGCTGATTGATTGTCTATTTGGCTGACTATTGATTAATTAACAGAGCGGCTAGCTGATAGACTGAGAATATATTATCTGTTTAACTGTTTGAATGATTGATTGATTGAATGAAAGCTAAGTAGACGTATGATGATTGACTGACTGCTGTACTGATTGACTATTGATTGATTGTTTATTTTACGGATATCTGACTGATAAGCTGATGGTTGATTAATGATTTATCAGTTGCTAGACTGATTGAATAAAAGCTCACTGACTATGATTGACTGATTGAGTGTTAAATAATTGAGTGACTGGCAAACATATAAGCTGCTGAATGACTGACTGATTGAAGAATGACTGATTGACAGACTGAGTCATGATTGATTACATGTTAATTTGAATGACTGACTAAAGACTATCTGACAGATTGATTGAATGAATGCACAATTGATTAATCGTCTAACTGTGTTACTGACAACATTATGATTGAAAGACTGACTGCTGATTAGCTGCTGAGTAACTGACTGATTGAAGTGTGATTGATTAACAGACTGATTCATGATTGAGCATATGTTGAATTGAATTTCGGTATAGTGATTGAATAACTAACTTTTCTGGCAGATTGATTGATTAATTGTTCAACTGATTTAGCGGACTTGCTATATAATGATTGATTGACTGATCATAGACCAGATAACTGATGGCTAGCCATTGGACTAATGATTGATAGAGTCATAAGCCCATTGACTGACATTACAACCGATGATTGACTGTCTCAGTGATTAAGAGACTAAACACTGATTGATTATCTGATTGGCTGATGCTTAGCTAATCAGCCAATAAACCAGCTCACTGACTTTTCCTTCAGCCAAGTCTAAATGTATGCCTGAAATGCATTAGGATATCGAAAACCGAAACATGTTCAGCTCAGGCAGATGTTAATTAACAGAGCCAGCTCGACTAACACCTTGTGGCAGCTGTCTGAGTGCCTCCAGCCACATGTCGAGTGTCAGCCCCAATTGTGGATTGCGCCTTTTTTGTCCATTAGCCGAATGACAAAATGCCTTTCGGACAAGATTGCGCCCATTAGGCGAGCGGAGCAAACCAAATGAAAAATGGAAAACAAAAACCAAAGCCAAAATCAAAATCAGAGTATAAAAAGCTTGCAAACAAAGGCGAATTGTGCTGAACGCCTTTTATGGCTAGGCAATAACAAAAGCTGGCATCGCATTGTCGCATTGTCGCATTGGCAATAAAAGTAATCGAAATGCGGCCAAGTTGAAAATAGACGTCCGTGTGGTGCTGGCTAATATGCGAGCGAACCACCGAAAGCGAAACCGAAACTGAGACTAAAACCGAAACCGAAACCGAAACCAAAAACTGAAGCGGGTCTCCCGATTGCGATTACGATTGCAATAGCAATTGCAATTGCAATTGCACTCGGTGTCCCTGGGGAGCCAAAGGCGCACGATGTGAGCAAAAACAATCGCAAAATGGATCCGAAACTGGGCAGATGTCAAGCGAGCGCAGCGAGTGGAGTTAATTAGTTGGCCAATGCTGTTCGAATGGGCTTTTAGACTAATGAGCGAGAGAAGGAGAGAGTGAAAAGAGAGAGAGAAAGAGAGAGAGAGAGAGAGAGGGGGGGGGGGGGGAAGCTGGGCAAGCAATGAGTGGAGAAAGAGAGAGTGAAAGCGAGAGTAGGTCCGAAAAGAGTTGAGTGCATGAGCAAGCAAAGACAACTATGAACTCATAGAGAATTGTCGATGAGTTCCGAGTGGAGAAAGTTAAGAGAACAGCAAGCAAAGAAGGGCGAATAATGAGAGGCAGAAGAAGGAAGATGGAGTGAAGAGAAAGAGAAAGAAATGCAGAGCAAGGGAGAGGAAATGAGAGCGATAGACAGACAAAGCAATATAGAGAGCGACATAGAGAGAAAGAGAGAGAGACAGAGAGAGAGAGAGAGAGAGAGAGAGAGAGAGAGTATACATATATGAGAAAGTATGAGAGAGAGAGTAATAAGACAGAATATGAGCGAGAGAGAAAGAGAGAGAGAGAGAGAGAGAAAGAGAAAGAGAAAGAGAAAGAGAAAGAGAAAGAGAAAGAGAAAGAGAAAGAGAAAGAAAAAGAAAAAGAAAAAGAGAAAGAGAAAGAGAAAGAGAAAGAGAAAGAGAAAGAAAAAGAGAAAGAGAAAGAGAAAGAGAAAGAGAAAGAGAAAGAGAAAGAGAAAGAGAAAGAGAAAGAGAAAGAGAAAGAGAAGGAGAAAGAGAAAGAGAAAGAGAAAGAGAAAGAGAAAGAGAAAGAGAAAGAGAGAAAGAGAAAGAGAAAGAGAAAGAGAAAGAGAAAGAGAAAGATAAAGAGAAAGAGAAAGAGAAAGAGAAAGAGAAAGAAAAAGAGAAAGAGAAAGAGAGAGTATATCAGAGAGAGTATATAAGAGAGAGTATATACGAGAAAAAGAATAAAAGAGAGCGAATGAGAGAGAGGGAGGGAAAACAAGAAAGAAAGAAAGTGAAAAGGAAAGATAGAGTAAGAATGAGCAATAATAAAAGAGCGAGAGGGAAAGAGCGATAAAGAGAAAGATGCAGAGATACTTGTACCTAAGAGAAACTCTACAAATTCATTAAAAAAATTAGAATTTGAGTAAGGTTTTATTACCCCACAGTTTCCAGTCGAACTCGCATTGGACCAAAGTCAGGCAATTAGCGAAACATTCGAGTGGCGAGAATTTTGAGAATGCGAGCAGCCAGTCATAGAGTCAATTAGCGTAAAGTTGAGAGTTGAGAACTGAGGACTGAGAGCTGAGAGCTGAGAGCTGAGAGCTGAGAGCTGAGAGCTGCGAGAGTCTGTGTGCGTGCTTGGATTGGATGTGGACGAGTGCAACGCCCAAAGGCGGATCAAAGGATCAATCGAATGCGAATGCGAATGCGAATGTGAATGTGAATATTATGAGAAGCAATGAAAACTTCAATACCAATTTCGAATTCAGTTCCAATTGGAATTCCATTTCCAATTTGCATTGGCGCAAACAACACATACGCGAACATTTATGTGAAGCCCATTCCTAAGCAGGCGGTTCAAGTGCGCCAAATGCGATAAAACTTTTTAAATGCATTTCAAGTGGATGCCGAACATCAAACAAAACAACAGAGCAACACGGACAACAACAACAACAACAACAATAACAACAATAACAACAACAACAAAAAGGCAGCGAGTAGCGAAAAGGACGAGGCAAAAGGCTTTTAGACCACAGTCCTATGAAGTGGGCCCAACTCGCTGAATCTGCATACACATATATATATATATATATTATAAATAGTCACATATTCAAGTTAGAAAGAGAGAGAGAGAGAGAGAGAGAGAGAGGGAGAGTGGTGGGGAAGGGGACAGCGCAAGTGGCATTTGTGATTTATGCGACGTCTCTTTGAGGCTGAAGTGCAGATTACATTATAAATATGAAATAATACGAGTCGGCGCACAGGTCCTTGAGGACATGCCAAACGGAAATTGAAATTCGTAATACAACAACAACAACAAAAATGAATAAAATCGCCAAGAGATTAGGAAAAAGCATTAAACAAAGCACAACAATTGCAGTTGATTGCCTAAATCGAAGGAGAAGAAAAACAAAGTTAGACACAAGTTGAAAATGAATATAGAAATATATGTGAACTATCAAAGAAGGAGAGAAAATGGAGAGAAAAAAGATATAAAAAGTGATTCCAATCGAGAGAAATTTGGTAAAGAATTGAAGAATTTATAGAAGTAGAAATGGAACTTAAGAGAAGCATAAGAAACTGATAATAAGGACTAGTAGAAGCATATTTGCATATATAGTTGCATATGCAGAGCTTGTGAGAATCGCAGAGAAGAGCTCTAAATGTAAATTTGCATCAATAATACTTAAATATCTATAAGCATAAGTATATGTAAATAAAAGAAAAATATGTATAAGCAAATATATATAATAAATATGTATGATAGTTCCCATCTATGCAATTCTCATAAATTCAAATGAGACTTTCCAACTTTTATACACTTAATTAGCAAACAAAGTGACAGCAACAAATAAGGGAAATTGATTAAAGCGGAATAACACAGCGTATGATTAATGCAATAAATGCAAGCGCTTGAAACTTTTCACAAGCTCAAATAGCTGACAGCGAGCGGGAGCGAGAGCGAGAGCGAGAGCGAGAGCGATAACAAGAGACAGTGAGAGTGAGAGAGACGTGTCAAAGTGCGCTAATTAAACGCTGCTACTGGCTACATAAACGCCAATTGCTGAGCGTGAGAGTGAGAGGGAGAGCGGGGTAGTGTGAATGGCTGGTGAGGAGGGACGGGAAGGGGCGGGGCATAGCTAGACGTAACTCTAGCCTAATTGCAAGCCAAGCAGTTAATGGCAATTGCATATTGATTATGCAATTGTTATGCAATGCGACTAATTAATCACAACGAAGTGGCCAAGGGGTGGGAGAGGGGTGGGGGAGGGGCAGCTAATCGATATGGCTAGGCGAAAGCTGCCAGGCGCTTAATTAACATGGCCAACTTTCGGCAAGTGGGAAAGAGAGGGGAGGAGTGGGAGTGACACAGTGCCGCACTGGGAGAGTGGGAGCGAGACAACGGGAAAGGCAAGCATTGGATGCCCTGCAGGAGTGGGAAAACAACTGGAAAGGCAATTTAGAAGCAAGGCGAAAGCAAACTTTTTGGAAACAAAAATAAAAGAAACAAAAGAAAACGGAATACACAGAGCGAAAAAACTAGGTAAGCTAATTGAATGTGAATTCAAATGTAAAATAATATTATCTAATTAAAATTTGTATATG
>JAWNPA010000039.1:21645000-21717500 GCA_035045345.1 Drosophila hamatofila | reverse complement strand
GGCCATATCATTTGTTAGTTTATTTGCTCACGCCCACACACACACCCACACACACACACACACACGCTTGTATATACTTGCACACTCATTTATTTGAATTGCCTTTGACCGCAACAACCTCACACACACACACAGACACACACACACACACACACACACACGCAGAGGCACATTTAATTTGTTAAGTTTTCACACTTTACAACTGTTTTGCTGCTTCCCTTGTTGTTGTTGTTGTTGTTGTTGTTGTTGACCTTTCCGCAGCTTGGCTTGTAGCGCCTGCTGCTACAACCATTTGCTCTCGGGTCACATTTTCAGTGTTTGCACAATAGAGTTTCGCTCAGTGTAGTTGTGTTGCCAACGCTGCGAGCCAACTTGGGCTGCAAGAAGTTGGAAGCCGGAGACTGAGTGAATGAGCAAAAAAAAAAAGGCAAAAGTCTTGTCCTATTTCTATGGCTGGCACAATGGGCAGCAGCAGCAGCAGCAGCAGGAGCAGCCGCTAGTTGTGTACAAAATAAATCGAGTCGAGTGGCAAGCCGCAGCAGCAGCAGGCCGCATCTGAAGGCAGCCAAAGGAGCTGTGGCTTTGGCATATCCTTTAACTGTAAAATTGCCACTTTCCACTTTCTACTTTCCACTTTCAACTGACTGCTAGCTGCTCACTGCTCGCTGCTGTCTGTCACGTTGTTATCCTTAATTTGAGTGGCCATTGAGCAGGACGCAGCTCGATGCCAGCGGCACAATGTGGAGCATACTTTGCAGCAGCAGGAGTAGCAGCAGGAGTAGCAGGAGCAGCAGGAGCAGCAGGAGTAGCAGCTGTCGTTTTTCTTCAGCTTCTGCTTATTTTAATAAATATTTACTTGAAAGTCATGCCAGTGCGAGACCCCTACACAACTATATCTATATCTATATATATATCCTTTGCCTCCCTCTCCCTCTCTCTCTGTGTGTGTGTAGCCTGCGTGTGTCCTTTGCTGCGTCAATGTTGTTCTTTTCTGCTTTCCTTCACACTTGTGCCTGGCCACCTTGGCCTCTTCACCTGAGGATCGCTGTCAGCAGCTGCCACTGCCACTGCCACTGCTGCTGCTGTTTATATAATGGCCGCAACTATTTTTCACACATTTGTGCTTGGCCAAGACGACAAACAGCTTGAGAAAAAGTATAAAAAGAAAGAAAACCGAACGAGAAAAAAAGGGCCATAGGCAATGGCTAACTGGCTAACACACTCGACTTGTTGTCGTTGTCATTGTTGTTGTTGCTGTTGTTGTTGTTGTTGTTGTTGTTGCCCTTTGTTTTGCCTGAGTCAGTTTTTTACAGGCTTAAATTGTAAGTGGATTTGTCTTAATGGTCCATAATTGCGCCCTAATTGGTTCTGTAATTGGGCTTTTATTACCGATCGCAAATGTAGTGCATATATAAATATATATATATATATATGTATATATGTATATGTATGCATGATTGTACCTAAATATATACATATATACAATTAGATCAGCTCTTTACTTGCTAATCGTTTTATCGCTGACTCTGATTGAGTTTGAAGAAATTAAAGTTTCTGACTGTGAAGACTAGCTTCAGTAAAAAGAATATACAATCTATTCATTTATATACTTTATACAATCTATTCGTTTATGGATCCAACTCTAGAACTCTTTCATTGATCTATCATTCTCTTCATCTGTCAATCTAGAATTTATCAATCTATCTAGCCATACATATATCAATCCTAACTACTCTATACATTTATAAATCCATGCAATATTTCTATGCATCTATCCATCTATCTATCTATTTATCTATCACCTATTTATTATCGATCTATCCATGTATCTATCTATCATCTATAAATTAGCTATCTATCCATTTATCTATTTATCTATCGTCTATCTATCTATCGACCATCCACATATATATCGCTCTATCTGTATAGTTATCTTTGCATCTAATTGTATACCCTATATAGCCATATCTATCCATTTTTACATTGTTTATCTATCTTTCATATTCTATAATATCTATCACATATCCATCTATATATTTTTTAATTCATCTATCTGTCTATCTATCTATCTAGCTATCTAACTGTCTGTCTATCTATCTAGCTATCTATCTAGCTATCTATCTATATATTTATCATCTAACTATCTATCTATTTATCTATCTATCTATTTATTTAACTTTCTACCTTTCTATCTATCATCTATTTTTCTATCTATCTATCTATCCATCTATCTATCCATCTATCTATCTATTTTTCTATCTATCTATATATTTATTTATCTATCTATCATCTATAATCATGTAGCTATCCATTTATCTATCGTTTATCTGTAGACCTTTCCATCCATCTATCTATTTATCTATCATCCATATATCTATCGCTCTTCTTATACATCTGTCAATCTATACATCTATCTATCTCTACATCTGTTTATATAACATTACATTATATATCCTTACTACTTACTACTCTTTAATATCTACCAATCCCTCTACTTTTCTCTCTAGTCATCAATGTATATATATTCGCCTATCTATAACATATTCATCTATCTTTAATATCCATCCATTAATATGTCGATTCATCTATCACTATATTCATTTTTCTGTCTTTCTTTCTATATATTTCTCTATATGTATGTAGCTCGGCAGCTTCCTGATAATTATATACTATATACATATAATCTATCATACATATAAATATATATATATATAAATTTATTCTATCTACATATAAATTCTCTCTAAACTCATCAAGTTTTATTATAAACTCCATTAATTTAATTAATCAAAATCTTGTTTCACTTATCTATTTTTCAATCTCTCTATCTTTGCCTTTTGCTACTCTGCTCAGGTCTCTTACCTTTACCCTCACCTTTCATTTTCCTTTTGCAATTATGTTTTAGCATCTGCCACGCGTGTTCACAAAAAACCGAACACAAAAGCGAACCGCATAAAAATCAATCGCACCAATTTTGCAAAAAAAGAAAGAAAATTGGGAAGAAATCCAAAGAAAACCTCAAACATCTGAAATGAAAATGTTGCGATAAGCATCGGGCTGTAAAAGGGAGCGGAGATATTTGTGATATTATCGTCCAGCCGCACTTCCGAAACAGAGAGAGAGGAGAGAGAGAGAGAGAGAGAGAGAGAGAGAGAGGGTAGAGTATATAAGAAACTAGTGCGCATTTCCTGCCAGCTTGGACAAAAGTAATTCGATAGTTTTTCGCACATTTGTTGGGAAAATTGGTATAGAAAATTGCTATATCAAGTGTTAATTATGTGACAATGAGTTGCTCAAAATAGAGAGAGAGAGAGAGAGAGAGAGAGAGAGATAGAGACACAAAGGTTAAGAGGCAACATTTGTATTATGATAATAATTTGTTTTTAATTGGAAAACTGCAAGTTCAGTTTTCATGAAAAACCGGACCAAAGCAAACAACCGAAACGTAAACAAACTGTGGAAAACTGAAAATGAGAAAGAAGAAAAAAAAAATGAAGAGAATTTCCCCGAAACCGGGGAACTCAACTGCTGCATAAACAGTTGCGGTTGCAATTGGAATTGAAATTGGAATTGGGCAGCAGAGGCCGAGGCCAGAGAGAGAGGGAGAGAGAGAGAGAGAGAGAGAGAGAGAGAGAGCCGTAACAAATTGATGACAACAAGTGGCTAGCGTCCTCGAGTGCGACTACGTTTCAGACTTTTACCCAACAATTGCCTGCCTCGCTGGCCTCGCTGGCCACACTGGCAACGCTGGCAACGCTGGCAACGATGCTGCATGATCAGCCAAAGGTTGCAGCCACTTCAGCTGCAGATTCGTCGTCGTCATTTTTTCTAGGAAGTACTCGAGGCGATGCTCGATGCTCAGTGCTCAGTGTTCAGTGCTCAGTGCTCAGTGCTCGCTGCTCGTTTGCTGAGCGTGTAAACAGCTCTCGCTGGCAGCTCGTTGGCCCATTGCCTAGGCCAGGCTCGTCGCTCTAAGTGGCTTTGTTCCCAAGCCTAAGCCGAAGCCGCGACGGCGACTCGATGCAAGCCTCGAGATGATTTCTGCATGATTTGCATTTAAAAGCCTTGTGGCAAACAGACTTAGAGACCAGCTCCATGTGAGTGCCTGGCTTTTTTTTTTGGGAAAGCTGCGCTTTGGCAGTGCCTCGCATCGCCTCGCCAATGGGCGCCACTTGATGCAACAGGCTAACAACAGATAACAGCGAAGGCAGCGGGAAAGAAGGCGAAAAATCTGCAAGAAACGAGTTTTCTAAACTTTTTGGCCAGCTTTTGCATGCACAGCGAAAATGAGGGCAATTAATGCAGAAGAAGAAGAAGAGACTGAACAAGTTGGGCTCGCTTGAAGATCAGAATCAATACAAAGGCAAACGGATGAACTAAGCTGCAAAGCAACACATATGAATCATTCGAGTGAATCAAATGAATATGAGCCGAAAGCTGAAATGAATTTAAATCAAATGAGAAGCAAATAAATAGACTCAGCATAGGAAAGGAAACTCGAGTGGAGGGGAAAATAGAAAGGTGTAGGATGTAATATGAATGAATGAATGAATACATATATTCATATGAGAAATATATAATTTAAAAACAACTCTAGACTCGGCATATGAGAGGGCATAGCTGATAATGTTAGGCATGATGTGAATGTGAATGAATATATTCATATGAGAATGAAATGAATTGAAAGCAGCCGTCGACTTGGCATGTGAAGCGGGAGGAAAATTGACAATCTTATAGAAATGTTAGATATGATGTGATTGAATGAACATATTCAAATGAGAATCAAATGAATTGACAACAGTTTCAGTTTCTATGAACTATTTAAAACGATATCATCAAATCAAATTGACAATTACCACAGATATTCAAAATTAGAAAAGATTCTTAATTAACGTACATATACAGCAATTATTTCTAAACGAAATAAATGTATTCAAAAGATCCATTGTCTATGAATTCGGAAAGGAAGTAAAAAAGAATAAGAATAACTGAATATTTGAAAATGATCCTGCAGAACAGTTTAAAACATTCATGGGTACTGACAAATGAAATGAATATCCTCCGATCAGCACAGTTAAAGCTCAAAAGTATGGAATATATATGTATATATATGTATATATAATCCAGCACTACTATTGCTCTGAGCTTGTGATTTTCAATGCATCTGTCGAAAATCGTGAAAAAAACTAAATAATTCTGATTGAAAGTAAGCAGATTTTCTTTCCACATTCAATTCAATTCTATTCTAAATTCCCCATTTCATTCGATTTAAGTTTATGTGTCTAGTGCAGCACTACTATATCCATGAACACAACTCTATATCCTGTATATTCAAGTAAAAGTTGTTCAAAAAGAAAAGTCTCTGTTGAACCTCTCAACGGCATTAACCACGCATCTACCACAAGCTCTTATTTTCGCAATTACCACGACTAATTTGGCGTATGATAATCGAGTCAAAAATGCTGCGCTTCGAGTGGCTCAGCCCGGGCAGGGATGCGGCAAGGACTCGCAGGGACTCGCAAGGACTTGCAGCGTGTTGCGTGCGCAAATTGAATATTAAACATGTTAATCTATTTTTGGGAACTTTATTTTATTTGTGTTAACGAGTAACGCAAGCAGCGTGAGTAGAGTACAGAGTAGAGTACAGAGTAGAGAGCAGAGAGTAGAGAGTAGAGAGCAGAGAGAGACAGCGAGTTGAGTTCGCAAGGCGTTGCCTTTGAATAAGCGTTTGACTTTTTATTAATTTCCCTGTTGACAGCAATTTGCAACGCTACACGAATTTGTTACCACCAAAAACACACACACATATAGAGTGCAAAAAGGGGCGGGGGGCGGGTCAGAGCATGTAACTGTTAACTGGTAACTGGGCCTTGGCTCTGAATGTTATGTGAAACGAAACGGCCGAAAAACTTCCGCATGTGTTGATGGGTTAATAAATATTTGAGCACACACACACACACACACACACACACACACATACAGTAACAGCTGACACATTAAACTGTGTGTGTGTTAGTGTATTTTTATATTTACCGCTATTTCCGTGCCACCATTTGCAGTGTTGTAAAACGTTGCGCGCCCCCAAAGTGGACAAAGACCACAAAAGGGTTGTTGCTTGCTTAACTCACTCCACTCAGCCTCGCCCTCTGCCTCTGCCTCTTCCTCTCTCTCTCCCTCTCCCTCTCTCCCTCTCTATTGCAAGTTAGTTGCCCCGTTTGAATGGGGAGCACGTATTTTTTGTTTGCAACGAATTACCAAAGGGGCTGGGCAAGCAGTTTTATGGCCAAATGAATTTTACACAAGCAACAAATACAGACAATTTTTGGCCTGGTTTGTGATTCTTTGCCCTGAATGCTAAAAGCCGAAGTAGAAAACGGGCCGTACGTTGTACGTTTAATAGCCGAACATTTATTGGTACAAATAGATTACGTGGCAACTCATTTGCTATTCATTTCAATGCTGGCTAAAGTAATGCTATCGTTAATCGATTTATTGGCCGATAACTTTAGTTCGATAGCAATATGCTAGTGATAGCAATATGGAAGGAGTTCCTAATTAGATCAGCTGAGGATAAAAATAAGGTTAATAAAGTATATCGATAAGTGTATCGATAAATGACTATTTATTCAATTTCCATGCTAATACAGTAAAATATGCCTCACAAAACGATAACAATATTGATTTATCGATTAATTTCTTCGTAAAACAACTAAACTTATCGATTGCCTTCAATATAAATAAACATATGGCATTTAATCGATAACCGATAACTTCAAAATCTTAAGTTTTCTTTTGTCATATCGATAAGTGCGGCTCACATGGGGCGCACGAGCTTCACGGCGTCCTTTCAACTCGGCCACGCCCACTTCACACTCAGTCCCAACAATAATAACAACAACAAGACAACTGAAAGCCAAATAAAGTCTAATTATAATAAAGAAAACCTGAAAATAAAAGGGAAAATTGGAAAATGAGAAAATTGTTTTTCCTTTTTGGCGCTCGCTAAGCACCTGCCGCGACAACAGCTATCTCGCTCTGACGCACAATGCGCCGTCTCTCTCTCTCTCTCTCTCTCTGTTTCTCAAGTGCCCGAGTGCAAATAAATAATTGAATAGGCAAAAGAATGCAAAAGTAAAGCACAAATTCGCAGCAACAACAACAACAACAACGAGCAAAGGCAGCCGCAGATTAGGCTGCACGAGCAGAGCCCAGAGGGACGGCTGGGACTGGGGCTGAGACTGGGGCTGGGGCTGGGGCTGGGGCTGGGACAGAAGGCGGGGCGCATTGAGAGGCAGAAAAGCTCACTAACTACCCAATTATTTCATTTAAGCTTCACTGCCTCGCAGTCGACGTCGCTGTCGCTGTCGCTGTCGCTGCCGCAGTCGCAGTTGGCGCAAAGCAAATCGCAAAATGGTTGAAGAAATGCGAGCAAAAGGAAAGCGCATAAAAACTCGAATACAATACAAAAAGCAATAGCAACAACAACAACAACAACAGCAACAACAACAACAACAGCAACAACAACAGCAACTAGCAACTAAGCCTGGTCAAGTGGTTGAGTGAGCGGGGCTCGAGGGGTGGCTGGGGGTGGGCTAGGGGCTGTTTGTTAGCTGTAAGCAAATTTAAGCACAGCAGAAAATCTATGGCAAGCAAAAATCTTTGTGCAGGCAACAACCAAACAACAGCAGCAACAAACAGCAACAACAACAACAACAACGACAATGGCAAAAAGTGAAATTGGAAAATAAGCGTAACACAAAACCCCAGGAAAAGTGTAGCTCGCGGCCCCATAAAGACGACCCAGCAGCAGCAGCAGCAGCAGCAGCAGCAAAGCAACAACAGCAAAGCAGCAGCAAACAGTTGTCTGATTGTTGCCATTTATATTGTTGTTGGTGTTGTTGGTGTTGTTGCTCTTGTTATTATTGTTGCTGTTGTTGCTGTTGCAGTTGCTGTTGTTGTTGTTAGCTGAGTGGCAGCAACAATGGGGATTGGCAAATGCCAGGAGAATGATATTTTATGGCGAACTGCCTGTTTTGTATAGCTGCCAAAAGGATGCTATAGCGGCAGTCTGGCAACGCCACCAAAGACTTCAAACAACATCTGCCTATTCATACGTAGCTAAACAATACAAATTTGCTTCTTAGAGACTATGATTAACTAGATTCACATTGTGTTTTTTTTTTCTTTTTTTTTGCTATGCTTCAAGGGTTTGATAATGAAGGTGTGTGGCAACCCTACTTTGCATCAATTGTCTTGTTTCTGCAGCGGGAAATGCAAACAATTGTTTCATAGGCAAATTAGTGACTTGATAAAGAGAGTGAGGGGGAGAGAGAGGGAGCATGAGCGAGAGAGACAGAGTTATTATGCAAATGTGGCAGCCCTGCATAGCTAATTGCTGTAAAAATATGGCAACTCTTAAGCAAAGCTAATAATCCAATACTAGCCGGCTCATCTTTCATCATCTTTTTATGCTGCCTAAAGAGTGTGCGACAACCCTGAACATTTCCATAAATATATTTCTGAATTGTTAAAGAAGGGAAGATAAATCTTTTAAGGCCTATAGAGTGCTCTTCTGGGCCGTTTCTGGCAACCCTGAACAGCCCTAAACATGTAAACTTCTTACTTATCAGCGTAAGTAAGAAATATACTTATTATCCATAATAATAAGTAGACAAAGCCAAGCAACTGTTTGCTAGTCAACATATAGAATGCATATTTTCTAATATATGGCAACCCTGTATAATCGAAAACATAAGTAACAACTGAAAATTTAACCTGAAATTATGAAAAGCTTTTCTAGAAGGAACTCAGTTCCTAGCAGCAATATCATTTCAATTCAAAATGAGTTCCTGAAACGTGCTGAAAATGTCAAATTAAACGAGTATGGCAACCCTGCCAGCCCGCTGCTAAAAATAAAACAGAAACCGTCTAGCTGCCAACTATCTTAAAATAATCCCCCATTTAAATTTAGCCCTTACAAATGGCCAGCAGCAAAAAGTTTTCTCTTGTTTTTTTTCTTCTGCTGCTGCTGCTGCTTCTTCTTCTTGTCAGCTTCCCCAAAAAGTTGCCAAAAAAGCAAATTTCATTTCACCCAACTCTGTCTCCCTCTCTCTCTCTGTCTCTCTCTCTCTCTCTGGCTGAGTCTTACGGCGTTCGCCCGCCATCTTGGAAAAAACAACGGGAATGCCAGCTCAACGCCCACCGCCCACCGCCCGCCGCTTTTTCGTATTTATTACAAGCGCAAAAAAAAAACAAGTAGCAAAAACACACACCCACACACCCACACACACACACACACAGACACAGACACAGAGCGCGCAAATTGAGTTAACGAGCTAACAGCAGGGGGCCGGCCATCCCCCCACCCCAGCTCTAAGACCCGAAAATTGTCTCCGGCCAACCCCAAAAGCAGCAAAGCAGCCAGCAGCAAACCACCCAACCACCCAACCACCCAACCACCCAGCCAGCCACCCACTCGCACGCACACGCAAGCAACCCCCAACAGCAGTAACAACTAAAAAACTTAACCACCCGACAGACGCACACACTGACTACATATAGAAACCCCCATCCCCCCACTTCCTCAGGCCAGCTAACAACCCCCCAACCACTTCACGATTCTTTGACGTTGCCGTTGCCGTTGCCTTTGCCCACTTTGTCGTTGTTGCCACTTTGCTTCTTCAACTTATTTACGTCTCCATTACAAATAATTGCGCGTCATATTGGCTCAGCTATGCTTGCCTGCCCCTGCCCCTGTCCCTGCCCCTGCCCCTACCCCTACCTCCCCAGCCTACCCCTAACAGCTATTGGCGGCAAAGAAATGCGCCAAGTTGGAGCTGCTACAAATGTGGCCCCATTTTTCGCCTAGACAGCAACTTGGCAACGCCCACGCACACACACCAACCTCCCAACCCCCCAACCCCCCAACCCCCCAACCCCTCAACCCTCCTACCCCTACTCCTACCCCTACTAAATGTAAGTAGTAAATACGCTCGAGTATTATTAACGTAAATGCAAAATTGCCAATTTCGAGTGTATTTCCTGTCAACAGAAATTTCCTTCTACCACTTTGCAACACCGTCGGCCGCCCTCCTCCCCTCGCTAGCCACCCCTAGACACCCCCTCAAGGTATTCAGCGATATAAAATTAAAAGCAAAAATATCCTCGCTGAGCATTGCCAAGTGAAATTCGCGCTTTTATTTTATTTTCTTACTTTAGCTTTTACTCTCCCTCCCGTCGTGTTTGGTCTAGTTTACGTTTTTCTTTTCTTTTCGTTTTTGTATTTTTGTATATATATATATTTTTTTTTTGTGGCACCCGCGCGGCCCATTTGTTAAATCGCGTTGTCTACGCAACACTCGTCCCTTGCCACGCCCCCCTCAGCGCCAAGCAGCGCCTTCCTGGTCGTGGCTTTTATTAATATGTCTGGCAATTTCAATTTGACTTTATTGGTAATTTTACATTTCGTCGTCGTCGTCGTCGTCGTCGTCGTCGTCGTCGTCTCTAAACGACTCGCAACTAGGCGCAGCTTTGTGGCATATTGCCAGCTAAGCTCCCAACTGAAGTGGGTGTGTAGAGGTGGTATACAGGGGGTGTACAGAGGGGTGTACAGAGGGGTGTACAGAGGGGACCCCGCCTTCAGACTGACTGACAAATGCGAGTAGCAAGGCCAATAAGAAAATGTGCTTAGCTAGCTACTCTGAAATGTAATTGAGTACTGAAGCTAAAGATTCTATGCATTGAGCGTTAAGTGTAAAAATTGGTGTTATCGATAGCTTTCGATAGACAGATTGAATGTGAAAAATGTTTGAGTATGATAATATGTGCTCAGTAAGAAATAGAAGAAACAAAAATTAATAGAATAAAACTATATAAAAGCTAATCAAGTTATCGATAACTATCGATTGACGGATAAGGAATGAGGCAGAACAGTATATTGTGTATATTGAGGCCTAGCTATAAAAATAAGTAGTAACGAAAGTTATTGTGAAGTGTCGATAAGTTACTTTTGAAGCTATTTTTCCCAAGTCTTATTAATGTAATAGTTATCGATCAATAGCAGTAGATTGCTTGAGCAAAAAATCACTCTATGAGCTAGAGCTGCTCTAATGCATTTTAAATTGAATACATTTTTCCAATTTAAAAATGAGTGGAATGAATGCAATTTGTCTTTGTCATAGTTATCGAAAGTAATCGAAATAAAGCTAACAAATTTATTGAGTACAACTTGAGTTTAGTTTAAGCTAAATCAGCTGACGAAAGATGATGTGTCATTTTTAATCACCTTATAGTAATCGATATGTATCGATAATATGCTACTGAAAGATAGATGGAGATATGAGACTCTATATCATATTTGAATTCATTTTAATTATTATACTTGGTTTCTATTTCGCTTAGTAATCATAGTAAAGTTTTCATGAACTCGATATTTATCGATTTTTAACTTTAATTTGTAATTAAAAACTTTAATTCGTAATTAAAAACTTTAATTGATACGATGCAAATGAATCGCTCGTCAAAAATGTTCTATCAACTATATGCTTGCCACTTAAGGAAGCAATTATCGATAGAATTTAAGTGTAAATAGTTTCCTAGGAATGCCACATATCTACACCCCCTCTCCCCGACGCTCCCCTCCTCTATCTCTCTCTCTCTCTCTCTCTCTTTTCCCTCTAACAAATTGGCAAATTATCCCATTATAGACGCCCATGGGTCAGGCAGTTAATGTAAATTCATAAAATAGGGAGAAAGATATCGATAACCGAGCAGAACAAAGCCAGCCAGGAAAATTGCTTAATTGAACATTTAATTAACGCACAAAGGAGCCACTGAAGTGGCCAAAACTGGACAGGACGAACAGGCAGGAATGCACAGAATGGGTGTGAGAGAGAGAGAGAGAGAGAGAGAGAGGGAGAGGGAGAGGGGGAGGCTGGAGAAGGACTGTCTGCAGCTAGGTATAGATTACAATCGTTGAGCGAAAAAGATGCGAACTTCAATATCAAATTAATTTAGGCGGAAAATGAAAATGGAAAAGAAAATGAAGTGAAAGCAAAGCCAGCAAAGCAGCAACAGCACAAGAGATTGAGAGAGAGTGTGGGAGAGGGAGAGGGAGAGGGAGAGGGAGAAGGGTGGCAAGGGGAGACCGCAAAAAAATATCGCATGACAGAAAATCAAGCAACTCATGGCGCCGATTCATTGACCAAACGATAGACCGAACAACAGCAGCCGCAGCAGCAGCAGCAGCAAATTGAATTAGTAGCCCAGAGGGAGAGAGACAGCTGCAGAGCGAGAGTGCGAGTGCGAGCGGGAGGGAGCTAGCAGACGGGACAGGTCGCGAACAAGACTTAACAAGGCGAACAGCAGCCGACATCGATAGCTGACCAAAGTGGCTAACCGTGCAGAGCAGACCCTCCTCAACTAGGCTGGTCTCGTCTGGTCTGGGCTAGTCACACACACACACACACAGATACACACACACATACATATATATCAATATATATATATCTATATATATATCTACATATATACATGCTCAACAAGTGGGCGGAGGCATTATTATTGCTCAGCTATTTATAAGTATGTGTGTGTGTGTGTATGTGTGTGTGTGTGTGTGTGTGTGTGTGTGTGTGTGTGTGTGTGTGTGTGTGTGTGTGTGTGTGTGTGTGTGTGTGTGTGTGTGTGTGTGTGTCTGCGGGGCCAACAACAACTGGACATTGGGCAGCTGTCGTTTAGCTAATTGTTAATTGATGTGTGTCTAATTGTGCCCGCCAAAGTAGCCAGGCAATAAAAAACAATCACAGCCACATGACAACAGCAACAACATCAACGGCAACAACAACAACAACCAGCAACAACAACAACATTGACAACAACTGAGCAAAGTTCTCGCAACCTCGAGGCCCCCTTGAGCACTAGACAAACAGTTTTTTTTTTGTTGCCTCTCTTTTTTTAAAGCCTTGTGTAGCTTATTATAATATTGTAGTTATATGTGTAAAGTTGTGCTTTAATGGGGAATATATAGATATGTATATATAGATAAATATATTAATAATACATATATACATATATTATATATATACATATATATGTACATGATCTTCTGATTTGCCAGCTATTCTCTGTCTATCAGCTTGAACCCAATGAAACTTTTCTCGCAATTTGTCATTCTATATTCTATATTGAAGTTGCATAGTACTACTATAACATACAACAGTTTTTGAGTAAAATCTATTTAGATCATAATACTTTATCATAAAGTTACTTTGAAATGAAAGCAACTATATGTATGCTATGGGTCTGGGAGCTAGTGTAACGATATGTAGAATCAAAAATATGTTCTTTAAGCTTTTCAGCTCTATCATAAAAGCAAATCACGGAGTTAACTAGATTAAAAATCTGTATAGTCCCTATAACCTATGAAATATAGCTAATAGATTATAGAGCTATATCATCTGTAAAAATAATCAACAGTTGTGATGAATGAGAATCTAGACTGGTTGATCTGACCTTTAGTTGAAAACTGAACAGAAAGCTATCAGAGCCAGAGTCGTTATACCCGGAAGTTTGTTTGGGGATCAGTATTTGCGTCGCAATAGCCGTACGAACGCTATTACCAGATTCTAGTCTCTAGTCTCTAGTCTCTAGTCTCTAGTCTCTAGTCTCTAGTCTCTAGTCTCTAGTCTCTAGTCTCTAGTCTCTAGTCTCTAGTCTCTAGTCTCTAGTCTCTAGTCTCTAGTCTCTAGTCTCTAGTCTCTAGTCTCTAGTCTCTAGTCTCTAGTCTCTAGTCTCTAGTCTCTAGTCTCTAGTCTCTAGTCTCTAGTCTCTAGTCTCTAGTCTCTAGTCTCTAGTCTCTAGTCTCTAGTCTAGTTTAGTCTCTAGTCTAGTCTAGTCTCTAGTCTAGTCTAGTCTCTACTTTCTATCCCAACTTTTAAGTTTCTGCACTTGTCGCTTGCTTCAGATCCCTACTTCCTCTGAAGTTTAAGACCCATAGCTAATAATCAATAGATATCTCTTTTATATGTCATATAAGGCTTAGTAACTTAACAACTCTTAGATATTATTAAAATCATTTCAATTGTTGGCAAAAGTTTAGCTGAGATAAGTCGCAAGCAATTGAGTCGAGTGGCCCGGAAACTAATTTCGCTGATGGTGAAAAGTGAGACCAACATTGCCAGACAAACTGTGTGTGTGTGTGTGAGTGTGTGTGTGTGTGTGTCGATGTATATATGTTATCACAATAGAACGCCCCGTGCGACACGCCTAAGCCGATTCCCGTTTAATTTGAGACCTAAAACGAAAGAAAGACGAAAAAAAAGGGCTAAACCACTTAACACCCTAACACCCTAATTGTCAAAACAAAGCGCACACGAAACACAACACACATAGAGCAAGATAGAGAGAGAAAGGAAGAGAGAGAGAGAAAACATGAAACCATCTTGATGATTTGCTAGACCCGATTGCAGTTGCGCCCTTAACGTTTCCCTTTGAGCAGCATGAAAAGCCAAAAACAAAACTGGCTAAAGAAAATATTTTGTGGCAACATTTTCTAAGAAGCCCATTGAGAAAGCGAGAGGGGCAGAGGGCGAGTGAGAGCGGGAGTGAGAGTGAGCAAAAGGACACGAGGACGTGCGCTTAACCCTTCGCTGACATTTGAATAAATCCTGGCAACTTGTCAAAATCTGCGCGCCTTTGAATGAGAGGCAAGCGAGCATGGAACAATTTTCCAGCTGTCGCATATCGTGTGCAAAAAATCTAGCTGGCGTCGGAATAGTCTCCTGACACACACACACACACACACACACACACACACACACAAACACACATAGTTCTCGTTTTTTTTCTGTAGAAGCCAGGATGAGCGCTCGTATGTCGTATGACATGCTCTATTGTCAGGCATTTAGAGGAAATGGGATTGGCATTGGCATCGGGATTGCCATCGGGATTGGCATTGGCGTGTTTATTGTGGCCTGTGAATTGCGATTGTGTGATTAAACATGTGTTCGGAATGTCTGCTTGTTGCATGCACTGTAGCTAACTTGGCATTAACTCTTTCCTCACCTTCTTCCTCTCCATCTTCTTCTCTTGCAGAACAAGCAGCCGCACGTGGTCAGGAGTACGCCAATAGCTTGGCCAATGCCAGCGGCGATGAGCAATCGCCCAGCAAATCGAACTCGGCTGCTGCTGCTGCCGTCGAGCTGTCCGCAGCGCACAGCAATGGCCAGGCAAATGGCAACAGCAACAACAACAACAACAACAACAACAACAGCAGCAGCAACAACAACAACAGCAGCAACAGCAATGCTGCCACAGCTAGCTCTGCTTCGAGCGCCACCTCCTCCTCCTCCTCCTCGCTGCAGCAGCAGCAGCAACAGCAGCAGCAACAACAACAGCAGCAGCAGCAGCCGGCGCATCATCATGCCGCTTTGGCTGCCCATCAGCATGCGGCAGCAGCAGCTGCAGCGGCTCATCATCATGCCGCTGCCGCGGCGGCCGCTCATCATGCGCATCACGCTCATGCGGCGCATCATGTGCACGCCCACGCCCACGTCCATGGGCATGGCCATGGCCATGGGCATGTGCATCATGGGCATGAGGCGGCCTTTCTGGGCGCGGCAGCTGGCGCAGCAGCCAATCCCAATGGCCTGCTCGCTGGCCATGGCGGCGGCGGCGATGTGCTTGTGGGTCCCGGCGGCACTGGACCTGGGGGCAAGAAGAAGAACAAGCGACGACATGGACGCACCATATTCACCAGCAGCCAGCTGGAGGAGCTGGAGAAGGCCTTCAAGGAGGCCCACTATCCGGATGTCAGTGCACGGGAGCTGTTGTCCATGAAGACGGGCCTGGCCGAGGATCGTATACAGGTGAGAGTTGAGTGAGGCACGTAGCACGTGGCATGTGGCACGTGATTTGCGCCAATGGCGTTCGATTTTATGGGCGCTCGTAAAGTTTTGGCGACGCCTCGTTTTGGTTTCTGGTTTTACGGCCAAGACGGCAGAGAGTCGAGAGAGTGGAGAGTGAAGAGTGGAGAGTGAAGAGTGAAGAGTGGAGGGCAGCAATCAAAGGCAGCTGCTGCTTCGATTTGTTGCAGTGGCAAGAAAAGAGAACAGATTGTGAGAGGGGAGCGGGGCTTATAATGAGGCACACTGATTACATAATTACGAGTGTGCACACACACACCGCCATCGCCAAACAATTCGAAAATGAAGTAAGAAAACGTGGCCATCGGCACCCGTCGACACTCCAAATGCAACTCAAAAGTATTCGCAGTAAATTGGAAAAAAGGCGACAGCGATCGAGTGCGAAGTGCGAACAGAAAACCCCCCAACAATTTCAGGCTCCTTGCAACACTTTCACTTTGCAACACTTGCAATGCGAATAATTGCGGCACGGCTGACTCTTCAAAAGGGTTGCTTGAAAAGCAGCCAAGAATATTGTTTATACATATATGCTTATATATATAGAGAAAGAGAGAGGGAGAGAGATCCACTCAAGATTGTCCATATCCACATACAAAAGTACTTAAGGCACACTCTGCTCAGAAGAGTGTGACTTTCAAATTCATGTAGCGTTACGAATTCGAATATAATTTGATTCCAGATTGCAGATTCTATAAAGATAATCTTTGTATATCAAAAATAATCTATATACAGTACGGTAAAAAGAAATAGTAGTGCGACTGAACCCTAAATGTTGGATACAAAAATGTCGAAATTTTGTAACTTAATCTAAATTAATAACAATATATATTAATCTCTATATTCGCTTCAAATTGTTTTCAAAATTTAAAGTTTATCACTAAGTTTTTGTTGTCCAACAGTACTACAACTACTACTGTTACTTTTCTTCATATCTATGATATATCTACAATGATAATCTACATATATCAACGATATTCGATAGACATCTTAATTGTCTTTAGAAAAAGCCTTTACAAGATCTTAGAATACGCCGTAAATTGCTAGATTAATTTTTCAGTTATAAAAAAGAGTAGTTAAATATAGCAGTGGCTTAGACAAAATATATGAACAACAAAAATTGTAAATAATAAAATAATTCAAATAATTATGAATATAATAAATAATAAAATATTAATAATAATAATAATAATATGAATATAATAAATAATAATAATAAATTCAATATAATTAATAATAATAATAATTCTAATACAAAATTCTTTATTAGTCTAAGCTCTAATCTAATGTCTCATGCCATCTCCCTCTCTCTTGCACTCTCTGCACTCTTCCTGCCTCCACCACATACATTTTGGGCCACTTGATAAGCCGCAAGATGGCGCCAAGCGAGGCGAATTCGTTAGGCAAGAGGGGGGTAATGGCAGCTGTTGCTGTTGCTGCTACGGCTGCTGCTGCTTGTGAGGCCCACTTAAGGGGCGAGGCAAACTTCGGAGGCTGGGCGGGCGAGCAGGGCAATGATAAAAGAAGTGACAGAAGCTGTGGTAGGGAGACGGCTGCCGGCAGGGGGAGGAAGAGGAGGAGGAGGAGGAGAAGAAGAAGAAGGCATACAGCACTCAACAGCAGCGGCAGCAGCAGAAGCAGCATCAAATGAAAGCCCAACAAGTCAGTGGCCAAATGGCTGACGTTCACTTTTTCGCCTGTAGAGTGAGTGCATTGCTTTATGTGTGTGTGTGTGTGTGTGTGTGTGTGTGTGTGTGTGTGTGTGTGTGTGTGTGTGTGTGTGTGTGTGTGTGTGTTTGTATGCGCAAATCAAATTAACAAGCACAATTGGCTTAAAAAATAATACGTAATACGCGCAAGTAACATGAAGCACACACTCGCACACACACACATACACACTCTCTTACACACACACACGCACTTCAATTAAGTGCAAATATGGCGCAGTCTGTGCACAGCTTGAACAACAACAACAAAAAGCGTTCGGGAATGGCAACGGGAGATTGTTGAGTGACTGCCGCTGCAAGCAGAGTGTGCAAGCGAGGAGAGGGGCGAAAGATAGGAAGTGAGAGAGAGTGAGAGAGAGAGAGAGAGAGGCGAGGGGATTTTGGGTCTTTGGCACTCGGCGGCGAGGCAATCATTAGCAACAGCGCGACACGACGACAAGAGCCAAGGATACGAATGCGAAATGCGACTGACGATGAGTGCAATTTTGAAGGGGCTGATGTGAAGGCGAGAGACGGGAGGCGCAAGAGAGGCGCGGCCGTCGACAATGGCAGCCATGCAAATACATGCAGACAACTGCAGCAGCAACAACAACAAATCGAAGCCACCATTAAAAGTTCGCTCTCGTTGATTGTTTTTGTTTTTTTGCCTGCCGTTTTTAATTGCATTCCATTTTGTATGTGCGTTCCGCTGCCACTCTCACTATGCGTGTGTGCATTTTCGCCCCTGTGCTTGTTCTTGTTGTTGTTTAATTTTTTTTTTTATTTTGCTTTTCTGCCTTTCTGTACCGCTGTCAGCTTATTTTTGCACATAGCTGTAAAGAAGCAAGAAGCATGGCCGAACCAAACATATTTTCTCGCTCGCTCGCACGCATGCAATCTCTCAACACTCTCAACTCTCTCCCTCTCTCTGTCTGGCTCTCGTTTGGCAATGGCCAGCTGGGCGAGCTGTGCGAGCTGTGTGTAACGGGAATTAACAAAATTTGCGCGCTGTCAAAAGTGAACGAAACTGACAGGCGACAATAGTGGCGAGAATGTTTTTAGCTAACTGCCGCTAATGAGCTTTGCAGCCTCGATTAGCCACTTTGTCGGGTGCAACGCTCTGTTTGGCTGCGCCGCGCTCGTCGCCTGTTGTCTGCGTGTGTGTGCAAGAAATGGATGGCACGACAAGGATGGCAGATGCATGACAACACATCATTGTTTCGCACACACATGCACACAGTCTGCAATTGGCTCTCAGGCTCAGTGACTCAGTTCCGTTCGACTGCTCCATTTATGCCGTTGTTGGCTGCCTGGCTGCCTGGCTGGCTGGCTGGCTGGCTCATTGTTTCTTTTTGCTAATTTCAACACGCTCTCGTCCACAGTTTTAAGTACACTTTAGCAGAAGCGAATGAAAAACATTAAAAAATAAACAATGCAAACAAATTGCAAATGCATTAAAGCCGCAAATGCATTCAGCCATGCACTCAACCGCCTGTTGCAATTGCCCAGCTGAGGCACAATGAGGCAACTCTCAAAGCACATCGCTCAAGCACCAACAATTTCGTCTACTCTAATACACACACGCACACACACACACACACGCTCCTTATCGCTAAGAGCCTCGTTGCCTCGTTGTTCGATTGATTTAATAATCTTGATTAATCGATTAAGAGAAGAGCTTTTCAAGCAGTTATCGATCTGTTGTGATCGACAAGAGAGCAGAGCTCGCTCTCCCAGTTATATTTGCATTGCCTTGGCTTTCCTTTCCTTTTGCTGCCTTTCCCTGACTTATGCTGTCGCCCCTTTCTAATCAAAAGTGTTACAAATGTTTTGCATTTCATTATAATTTTAGTTATTTTCTCCTTTTCTCCTTTTTTTTCTTTTTTGTAAATTTTTTGCATAATTTGCAGTGCTCAGCCGCGTTTACACATTAATTATACACTTTACACTGTCCGTCCCGTAATTTTTGCATTTTCGCTGCGTTTTTAATGAGCTGTTAATACACCCTCTCGCTCTCGCACTCGCACATACACTGCGCGAAATAGTGTGTGCTGAAAATGATTATGCATAATTATGTAATTAACATTTAAACAAAGGAGGTTATGGCTGTGAAACAAAAGCATTACACAAATTGCTATTTGCATTCTGTTTTTTTTCCCTCTCATTTTGCACTCGCTTCATTAAATGGGGAGCGCAGCAAATGCCAGACTAGCAGATACTGCGTGACTACTATAGACTCGATTTGAAATACATATATATATATATATAATAATACACCTAAAAGTGCTTGAAACTTGCTTTAGCAATTACAGGGTATCAAAATCTAGTTTATTTAATGCAATTAATTTGATTATTAAATAAAGCTCGAATCTTATCAGCTTATCTAATCATTTCCCTTGCCCGTGTCGCACTTCGTTTCAAGCTACCCTGCGCTACTATGCCCTTTACAGGGTATTTTATTGCATGACAAACAGCAAACAGATGATTAAATAAAAAGTTTGCGCCTGCCGCACTTGTTAGCATTTATCCCAATCCCAAACGCATTATATCATTACCAATCGAGCAACCCCTGCCCCTACCCCTGCCCCCACCCCACCCTCGCCAACTGCCCCGCCTCCTGCTTAGTTATTTATTTTATTTTGTTTCATTTCTTTTTTTTTACATTGTGGCAACACAAACAAGTTGCGCGAACTAGGCGCATTTTAAAAAGACATTTATCAACGCATTAGCCACACTGATTGAGTTCAACCCCGCCCACAGGCGGAGGGCTGAGGGCGGTGGGCGGGGGGGTGGTTGGTCTTGGGTTCGGCTAGGGTTCGGTTTGGTGTTAAGTGTTGTCAACTCAAGCAGATTTAATTTGCCATGTTTGTCGCTGCTGCCCGAACTCTCAAGTGCAGCCGGCAAACACGGCTAAACAACTGTAAATGCAAATGTTGACATCACACCAACAGCAGCAACAGCAACAACAACAACAACCAGCAACAAGAACAACAACAGTAGCAATTGGAATAGGAATAAGAATAGGAAATAGGAATACCCTCGCTTTTGGTTTGGACTGCGAGCCGCGTGGCAGGCGAATTTAATGCGACCGCCGTCGACTTCTATTTTTATGGTCCACAGAGAATTGCGGCACATGCAGCAGCAGGACACAGAGAAAGAGACAGAGAGAGTGGGAGAGAGAGAGAGAGGGGGAGAGAGAGAGTGTGTGTGTAAGAGATAGCGCATTGCTTTCTACCCTGGGAAAACTTGAACATTTCACAACAGAAGATTAAGTTGTCCTTAGGGACACACACACACACGCACACACATCACACACACACACACACACACACACACACACACACACACACACATTACACACACGCCCACTTTACAAGTTGTCTGTGAAAATTGAAAATTGACCGTTTAACAGCAGCAAAGCAAAGCAAAGCAAAGCGAAGCAAAGCTGCTTGCAACATTTCGTGGCACTAATAAGTACTTCAGCAGGAAGCGGCAGCAGCAGCAGCAGCTGTAGCAGCAACAGCAGAGTGAATAAAATCAGCGCGTGTCGCTGCAGGGGCGTGGCCGAGAGGGCGGAGCGGACTGAACGGGCTGCTGCGTGACAAGTGGCAGCGGCTCAGACTCTGGATTGAGGCCTTGTTACAGTTGCGAGTAGACAAGAAAATAGTCACTGCCACGCCCCCACCTCCTAGCTAGCCGCCCTCAAGAGCTAATAGATGTTGTTATAGTCATTATCATTGTTGTTGTTGTTGGTGTTGTTGTTGTTGTTGCATTTAATTTAATTAGTTTTGGCTGCTTTGCTGCACTTTAGTCAACGAGAGAGTTGTATTTGAGTGCTTCATTGTATATATATATATATATATATATATATATATATATATATATATATATATATATATATATATATATATATATATATATATATATATATATATTTCTATATATACATCAGCTTTTGTCTCACCGGCTGAGCTCTTGCTATTTAAGCTTAATTAACGCATTTGCGCTAATGAAATTTTTGCTATTTGTTGAGCTGCGAGTTGAGATAATCCCAGAAAGGATTAACAGAAGTTCGCAAATGAGCAGAGCTCTCATTTGAGCAATGTAGAAGATAAAGTGTTAAATACTATATGTGTGAGTAGGAATGATTGAAGGATTGATGGACAGACTGACTTAGCTGATTGAGCTATAGTCAGCTAGGCAATCAACTGATTGGCTGATTGACTGATTGACTGATTGACTGACTGAACAGACTGAATGACCATGATTGATGTGCTACCTAATTCATGGATTGACTGTGATTAGATTGATTGATTGATGAACTCTGATTGATATTCTACTTTTGATTGATTGACTAGATTGATTGACTGTGATGATTGACTTTAGATATAACTAAATGATTTATTGAAAGACCATGGTTGAAAGGCTATCTAGTTAGCTGATTGAGCAATTCATCGATAGATTGATTGTCTAATGAACTATTTTTAAATGAATTACTGATTGATCAACAAATTGATTCACTAGCTGAGATTGAAGAACTGTCTGGTTGACTAACTGACTGGTTGACTGGCTGTGATTGATGTACTGCTAGATTGATTGAGTGACTGACCGTGATTGATAAACTACCAGATTTATTGAGTGGCAGTTTGATTGATTTACTAACCGTAACTGATAAACAATCTAATGGATTTATTTACTGACTGTGATTGAACTTCTATGTGGTTGACTGAATGATTGATTGGTTGACTAACTGACTGTATGTGACTGACTAATTGATTGACTACTTAATTGAATGCATGATTGACGAACTGGTTGATTGGATGCATGAATGACCGATGGGCTGCTTGATTGACTAATTGACTAACTGTAAGCTAGTTGATTGATTGACAGATTTCTTAACTGATTGACGGAGTGATTAACTGATTGAGTTACTGAATGAGCGAGTCATTGTCAGTTAGATAAACCAACTAATTGATTGATTGATTGATTTCTTGACTAATAGATTCTATAACTATTGAAACTGATTGATTGACTGATTGATTGATCAGCTTACAATCCTTTTTAAGCCCTAATATATGAGGCTCTTTACCTAGTTTCTACCTAAATCAGCCCAATAAGTTTCTATTATCTCATGCAAAAGTCTATTCAATCTATTTTATTTACTGTTTACCAATGAAGTCAGTTTACTAATGAAGTCTCTTTGCCCTTCTCTCTGCCAATTGCAGGTGTGGTACCAGAACCGTCGGGCCAAGTGGCGCAAGACCGAAAAGTGCTGGGGCCACAGCACAAAGATGGCCGAGTACGGGCTGTATGGGGCCATGGTGAGGCACTCGCTGCCGCTGCCGGAGACAATCATCAAGTCGGCCAAGGAGGACGAGTCTGTGGCGCCCTGGCTGCTGGGCATGCACAAGAAGTCGCTGGAGGCCGCCGAGCTGCTGAAGAGCGACGAGAGCGACAGGGAGACGCCCACCTCGGATGACACGAACACCTCCTACTCGGCGGGCAGCACCCACAACTCGCCCATATCCAGCTTCTCGATATCGCGTCTGCTGTTCGATGCGCCGCCGCCGCCGTCAGCGGGCGGCAACAAGCAGTCGAAGCACGCCCATGCCCATGCCCATGCGGCCGCTGCCCATGCGCACGCCCACGCCCACGCACACGCCCACATCGCAGCAGCGAACGCGGCCGCAGCGGCCGCCGCTGCCGCCCATCAGCACCACGGCGATGCAGCAGCCGCCGCCGCCGCCGCAGCAGCAATGCACGCGGGCATGCACCATCACCATCATCACCATGGACAGACGGCAGCCGCAGCAGCCAGTGGGCAGCAGCATCATCCATACAACCAGCAGCAGCATCTGCATCATCTGCAGCAGCTACAGCAGCAGCAGCAGCAGCAGCAACAGCAGCAGCAGCAACAACAGCAGCAGCAGCAGCAACAGCAGCTGGCCGAGCAGCAGCAGCAGCAGCAGCAAGCGGCGGTGGTGCAGCATGCGATGCATATGCACCACCACGGCACCGCTGGCTATGCTGAGGCAGCTGTGGCTGCGGCTGCTGCTGCTGCGGCCGTTGCTGCTGCCGCCAATGCACGCAATGCGGCGGCCGCTGCTGCTGTTGCTGCCGTCGCTGTGGCCGAGTCGGAGCCGGACGAGGAGATCGACGAGGACGAGGATATGGAGAAGGATTGCGATGCGGATGTCGATGCGGATGTGGAGGCGGATGCCGACAACGATGCGGATGTCGACGGGGATGCGGACGCCGATGGCGACATCGACATCTGCGACGACGAGGACGAGGCGCAGGCGCTGGCGCACCAGCAGCTGCTGCTCAAGGTCAAGCAGGAGCACCTGAACGGCGGCGGCGTGGCCGGTGGGGCAGCTGGCACGGAGGGTGGCAGCAGATGAAACATGTACATCGATGTGTTGTTCTAAAGAAAGAGAGAGAGAGAGAGAGAGAGAGAGAGGGGGAAGAGAAATATTTATTGAGCTGGAGGCGGAGCAGGAGCAGAAGGCGGAGCAGGAGCAGCAGCAGGAGCAGACGGCAATGTTAATTTTCTAAGCATAAATCTAATTAATTTAATTAACTCTATACATATACATATGTATATCGATATATTTAACTCGATAATAAATTTTTTTCATATACCTAAGAAACGCAACAACTAAGAAAAATTAAAAACAAAAAAAAAATTAAAAAAAAAAAAACAAATTGCATTCATCTAACAAATACACATAGAAATATAATTGATAAATTTAATTTCTATTTTTTTTTTTTTTTTTTTTTGACATCATGTAAATATTAAATTATTAAAAAAAAAAAAAGGAAACGAAAAAGAAAATGCAAAAAAAAATAAGTAAATTTAAGCAAAAGTTAAACAAAAACAAAATATGCTAAATGTGATTTAATTTAGTTTTCGAATCGATTGCAAATGCACCAGGCGCAGGCGTGGCAAGGGAGGCAGGAGGCGGGAGGCGCAGCAGGAGGCGGAGGAGGAGGAGGCGACAGAGGACGAACAAATCAAGGCTTTTTATTGTTTAAGCAAAAACGAAAAGAAAAAAACGAAATCTTTTTTTTTTTTTTTTTTGCATAAAATTAGTATTAATAAATAATATTATTATTATAAATATTATTATTCTTCTTTTTTTTTGTAATTATTAAAATGTGTCCAAAATGTAAAATGTAGTTCAGAAAAATTACAACTTAAATTAAATGAAATTAAATTGAATCAAATTAGAGTCGATCATCGATCAAAGCATTTTTCATTGCACCCCAAAAATGGCGAAGAAGCTAATCCGGATTGAGTTAGAAATGAAAACATTTAGCTCAGCGAAATTAGTTGATGTGTCTCTGATTTGATACAAGCATTGATAGCTCTTGCAATAATCGATTGTTATCGATGTATAGACTGCTTTCTGCATATGCCTTCTTTCAAATTCTTCAAATTTCTTTCTAACTCAAATCGTCTTCGATGAGCATTGCCTGGAGCCAGTTTTTTTTTTTCATATGATTAAGTGGAAAATAGTCCAAATATCAGTGCTGTATCTTTAGCTACTATGCCGTTCGTATAGCTATGGCCAGTCTTGAGTGTACCTTGATAACAGATCCAGTTTTATATATATCCCGTTAATTTTATCAATCAGATTCAACTGGGAAAATCTTTAGATCAATTTTCATCTGAATTCGCCCAACTATAATAAATTTGTCAAATTTCAAAATTATTTTGGAATACAAAATTGTTTTTAGCTCTAGAAACTCTTTTTTTTTTAAATTAAAAAACTACAACAATAATGCAAATACATCAAAAATAAATGATAAATACATATGCTAAAGTTAGACCAAAATAAATAAAATTTAATAACTGAAAGAAATATATTATATATAAAAATTGTTTTTATTATATGGCACAGTAAAACTGTCTAAAGTGGGGCATAAGATTTCATTGTTCAAGCATCTAACAGACAAACAAAGATTTTTAAACACATCTTTGCTTGCTGCAAAAATTTAATATTTTTGTTTTTCAAATATAAATTTGAATTTGGCATTTGAATTTGATGTTTGGCGCTTGTATAACAGTTCTGCAGCGCCATCTATGTGTCAACTTACTTTAAATAATCTGGCAGCACACTGATAATTTTGCACTTATAACACATAGGTGGCGCTCTAGAGGCAAGCAAACTTATTGACGTCCAGCTGTCGTTAGTTGTATTTAGAATTTAAGTAAACTAGCAAATTTTAACTTTAACTTCAATGATTGAAAAATTAGGAGTTGACTCATTTATTGTGCATAATTAAAAAAATAAATAAATTAACAATAATACACAGCTTAAATATTTTTTAAAATAACCATTAGACTTGTCTGCGCTGGGGTTCGAACCATAAACACAAAAAGTATTCGTTGATTATCTTGCTGCGATTGCTGCCTCCAAATTGAAGCTGACTTTGGTGCTGAACGTTGAGTTGCGTGTATAGTGCCAATGTCATATTTATACAGAATAAACTAGTTTGAATAGTTCCGAGGTTCAAATCCAAACCGCCGTCGTCGTTGTCAGTTTCGTAAGGGAAAGGGGGCTTTCTTCAAAGGGGAGCGAAAAATAGAATAGAATTCTCTCTCTTCTCTTCCTATGCTCTCCCACATATTCCACCATTATTCGTCAATCTCTTCTCTTCATCAACCCCATCGCCACGCGCCGTTTGTTCATCAATTGCAAAATGAGCGTGCCAGTGTATACAAAAATATACATTGTAAAGGGGGATATTAGAAATTTCTTCTCCGCAGGAAGCCGGGTGAATGTCGCTGAATTTCATTTCTAGACTCCCGGTGCCAAATGTCTGAGAAACATAATAAATATTTTTATTTGATTATTTTTGTACAACTATTTTGTTTTACTATATATCATTTATAATATTTGTATTTTAAATATACACATAATGTTTTTAGTATTATTAGCATAATGGGATGTCAGGGTGTAATGATTTTGTTAAAATGTGTGCAACAGGCAGAAGATGGCGTGGCAGACCACATTAAGTATATATATTCTTGACGAGGGCGACGAGCTGTCCGTCAGTCTGTCCGTCTGTCTGTCCGTCAGTCTGTCCGTCCGTCCATATGTATGAACGCGTCAATCTCATAAAATATTATATAAGAAATTTTTGGAAATTTTTTTTGCAGGTCCATTATTGCACGCGCTTAGTATGTTTGTTTTTCCAAATCGATAACTACTTCCATTTTTTTGTTATGATGAAAAGCCCTATCGGATCATTTAAAAAATTATATCTCCTACATCTTCAAAGCTAGGGTCTCCAAATTTTAAATATAGATTCATACGTATTTTTTTTTAATTTCACTTTTTGTTATTATTTTTATTTTATATTTTGCAAAATTTATTTTCATATGTTTCTCAGACGAGAAAAGCAGCCTTGAATGCGAATAGACTGCGGAGATAAGTAAGTAAAAAAAGCAAATTAAAAATTAAAAATTAAAAAATTAAAAAAAGCGAATGTCATTTCCATTTGTTGACTTTGGCAAAATGGCGCATAAATCAAAAAACGATGGGACGTGGGATACTTCCGTGCTGCTGACGCACTATATAAACATATATATATAGAGAGAGGGAGGGAGAGGCAGAGGGAAAGGGGGAGGGAGAGAGGGCTCTCTCTCTCTCTCTCTCTCTCTCTCTCTCTCTCTCTCTCTCTGTCTCTCTCTCCTGTGACACAGATGCGTGCGTGCGCCAAGAGTCAAGTGCGTGGGCCTGGACCTCTTTGGCCAGCTGCCAATTTGAGTGCAGAGAGGAGAGGGAGGTGGAGAGAGAGGTGGGTGGGGCAGGGTGTCTGTCCGTCTGTCTGTCTGTCTGTCCGTCTGTCTGTCTGACTTTGTTGTCTGCGGCCGTGTGTCGCTAATCTGTGCGGCATTATAAATTGAACCGATCTGGTTGCGTGCCATAATTTATATGTCACTTTGGAGGGCAAGGGCAAAGCAAGTGAAAAACAATATGCGAAAACAAAAGTGAAATATTTCGTAATTAGCCTGAAATCGAAATGAAAACGTTTCACAAATATTTACTAAATTTATGATATATGATATGATATATATAACCAGTATTATATATTTATATAGAAGATATAGCATCTGTTAGATAAAGTCTTATATCACTCACTATATATATTATACTCGTTTGTTGTTTGATCGCCAATCTGCTCAAGCTCTTATATAAGCTTTTGCACATACTTATATGTATAAGAGTTAACATTATGTGCCACTTAGCCAAGTTTCCAACCATTGCAGAGTTCAGCTTGTGTGCAGAATCAAACATCAAATAGCTAGAACAAAATCGTAAGACACATAATTTTATATACATGATTTATATACATTTAAATGATACATAATGCACGATTTTACACATTTGCATTTTTTGATATGTTAACATAATGTTAGCTTATACGCCCACATAATGTAATACATACATACATATACCTAGCACACATACTCCTATTTTATACCCTATGTTAACAAGATATTAACATAACATGATCTCATAATTATGCTCAGCTTAGTCAAGTTTCGAACCACAGCGTGCAGCTTATAGATTAGTGGGAGAGGGAGGAAGAGAATCACCAAGCAAGGAGTTCGTTGCGCAGCATGCGCTTTTATATTATATGTACATATGTATATACATAAACATAGATGCACACACATATGCATATATGTAATTTGTGTGCTAATATAATATTATGTCATGTCTATGCGCCGTTTAGCTAAGCTGCGAACCGCCGCTTGCAGATTGCAGAGTTTCTGCTCATTCAATCTGCACACACCACACACACCATTATGTATGTACATACATACAACTTATAATTATTATACGCTTTGGGTCAATGAGCAACTACGCTCTAATAAACCTACATAAACATATAAGTGTATGATTCTTTTTTATAAGACTGTCTTATAACTATATGCAGCTTAGTCAGGCTTTCAACCACTGCGTGCAGCTTATAACATAGCTTGGGTGTTTGTGTGTGTGTGTGTGTGTAGAGGGAACAGTCGGTTAACCGTGAGTCAATCTTATAAGTCTACATAATCATATAAGTGTATTAATAGTCTTATAATTAACTGCTGCTTAGTCAGGTTTCCAACCAGCTTATAACCTCAGCTTGTGTGTAGCTAAATAGACAGCTTTGAGCAAACTTTGCACAACAAATGCCCCTCAATGGGGCATATTTGTGCGCACATGCTCGTCCGACTCACATCTATGTTAATTTTTTAGCCAAAATCATGTCACTAATTCGTTCAGAGCAACTCAGCTCGCAGTTCCATTCGCTGCGGGGCGACGAGAGTTGGACAAATCTCGAACATGTGTTGAACACAATTGCGCTATTCGAATTGCCTAAAAATAAAATGCGATTTGAGCCATCAACGCTCGACACTTGCAGCGACTGCTGCTGCTGCAGGCTGACTAATGCGCCGAAATGTGAGAAAAATCGCTGTTTTCTTAAAAAGAAATGAAAACATTTTAGAGAAGAGCAAAAATGAAATGAAAAATGCGCGGCACATGCCGCTTATTCACAGCAAATACAACGCTCATAAAAATAAAAACCAAAAATTCATCGAAAATTGAGAAAAAAAACGAAAACCAAAAACCGAGCAAAATCGACAAAATGCCCCGCAAAGTGTCAAAAAATGCGTCAAGATCAAAGCGAGCTACAAATTTCACCGCCAGTTGGCAAATGCAACGATAAATTGGCTACACACACACACACACACACACACATACCATAAAGTATCTATACCTATTCACGAAAAGGAAATGAGTATATTGGTTTTGTGGACAGTACACAGACAGTCCGTCCATCTACCATGAAACTTTGTATATAATGACGTGTATATAATGACAACACAGGTTCAAAAAGATATGGGGGATATATATCTACGCCCATTGGGGGCGTGGCAAAAGTTTATATCCGCTATAAGCTTATATCCACTAAAGTAATATATAATGCTAGAACCTTCAAAACAGGACAGTTGATTTACTTTAGGCCTCCTCTATCGATGGCTTCAAAATGATTTACATACATACTTACAAATACCCTGTTTTTCACTTACGTTAGCTTAGTGACCAAAAACTCTAAATTCAACGAAATACCAATTGGGGTCGTGCCAAATCGGAAAATGGATCTGGCTGCATTTGGGCCGTGAATGAGGAGTATTCTGCAGTCGGTGACGCCCGACTGTTTGCATTTTCATGTTCATGCTCTACGTTTGGGTCTTTACTCTTAGAGGCCAATGCAAGAAAAATAATAATTGCATTTGAATTTCACTCTTATTATTATTTTGATTTCATTTACTTATCTATTTTATTCATTAAACTTATTCAAAGTGCAGTCGAATTTCTTTCGTAGAATTTCTTTCCAGGCAATTAATTTTTTGCCTCTTACAAAATGTAATTTTTGTTATCTAAACATCATCTACGATTTAAAATTTTATTTCCCTTGTTGATTCGAAATTTTTGCTTTGAGCATCGTCAAATGAAATTGTCGACACATTCCTAAAAAATTTAATATTACGAAATATTGCTATTCGACCGTATTTTTTCAATTTTTATATTTTAGTTTATATAGTTTAATTTATATGTTTTTCATTAGATATTTTAATTTATATTTTTACTTTATGTATTTTATTTAGTATTATTTTTATATAGTTTTTTTTTTTTAATTTTTATTTTTAAAAATATAAATAATCTAACAATTTTAATTCTCAAATTGAATAAATTTGGATAATCATACAGAAATAAATTGAAAGTTGAAGTTGAAAGACAAGCAAATATGGGTAGTAAATAAATTGTGATTTTGCATTCAGTAGGTAAGGATATTTTAAATTCGTCTTTCATTTTCTTTTTTTTTTTTTTGGTTTTCTTACAAATTTGCAATTTGTGTTTGTGCAAGAAATCTTTGCTGCCTGCTGTTGCCATATGTCCGATGCAGAGGCACACACACACACACACAAACACACACGCAAGCTTCCATCAAAAGTGAAATGCTTTCGCCCCACCTCCCACCACCCGCCATCCTATCCCCCTCCTACCTCCCTCCCTCCCACATACACGTGGTTAGCTGTTGTCTTTGTACATTTGCCTTGGCACTTGATGCTCCAATGCACACACACACACACACACACACACAGCTGGCAAGTGCATTGGCTAAGAACAGTTGGGACTTGTGGCTGGGGAGGGGGCGTGGTCTGGCCGCCAAGGAGTCATTTAATGCATTTAAATGGGCTCGATTATCGAGCAATTCGAAGCAAATACCGCCATATGGCATCTGACATCTGTCAGCTGTCAGTTCGCATCGGGTGGCAACGCTGCGCCCATTGAACCTGTCCATCCATCAGCGCCGCTCGCGACAACTCTGTCACACAAATGCCATATTTCTAGGGTATGCCAAGTCTGTTTCCTGATTTTGTTGGGCTTTGTTCTTTGGTTTTTTTAAAGCCAAATTTGATTAATTTTTGTTTCGTTTCTTTTCTTTTGGCTTTTCGGCTAGATCGCTGTAATTATTGCGTTCTTACTTTAACGCACAAATTGGTAAACAGAATTAAAAAACCAGTGTAAATTTTCTGGTGGGGAATGTACGACTATGAGATACCCTGAACATGGATATTTATATACATTTGTATGTATGTATATGGGCGTAATCGTATCATAGATAAAACTGTTAGGTCATGTATAAAAAAATAAAAAAAAAATAAAAATGAAAATAATAAAAAATTAAAATAAAATAAAAAAATTGAATCAGTCCACGCCTGTGCTTGAACCCGAGCACTGCATGCACTTCGTTCGTCATCTCTACCATCTCGCCACTGTTAAGCAACTGTTAAGTGCTAGGCTACAATAACAGCTGAAATGTAAACACAACTTAAGCGCCATTGCAATTCTATTTATAGAATTGAAAAAAAAAAAAAAAACAATGCTCTCATATGAATGCATGTGTGTGTGTGTGTGTGTATTTCTGTGTGTGAGCACGCGTATAGAGATGGAAGAAATTACCTGCGCTTGGACCTAATTGCCCCGTGGACCTGCAGCCAGTTGACCAAACATATTCTTTTATAACTCCATTATTACTGAACCGATTTTAATGAAATTTTCAGCATTGACTCCTAATGCTTCATTAAATATGTGAATGTATTCAAAAAGGGCAAGCTACACTAAAATAATCAAACTATTTGGTACTGAAGCTCAAATCAAATAATTTTTTTTAAATGTTTAAAATAAATCGAAAATAAAAAAAAAAATCGAATATTTTGAAACTGAGCTGAAAATTTGGTATCTCTCTGGCTTCATAAACGTACAAGATATGATAATAGCTAAAGTTCTATTATTTCTGTGCCACTACTTTACTATGTTCTCTGCCACCCCTCCTTTTTCTCTTTCTGTTACATACATTTCAGTTGAATCATTATACCCTGCATACCCAATTCCAATGCGTTTAGGGTATAAAAATGAAATAAAAATATAATGAAACAATAATCAAAACATTTTAAGCGCCTCTCAAGGCTGACCAGTCAAGCCAAAAGGGGGTTCAAGTGGGCTGGGGAGGTTAGGGGGTGACGGCTGGTAATTGTGGGCGTGCCGGGTGGGTGGTTGTTGGGTTGACTGGTTGGTTTTGGCTGGCAGACAAATGCGCTACAATGACCATAACTGGAGTCCGAACTACGCGAACAGACAACAGCAGCAACAACAACGAGCGCAACAAATTAAACAATAATAAAAAGCTGCCTGGGTCAGGGCAAACTCTCGGGGTAGGACAGGGCGGTTGTCCATGGAGGGGGGCAGTCTCTGGAGGCTAGGGGCACACACAGAGACAAAACTAAACAAATGACAGGCTACAAATTGTAGAGCATCGTCATTTGTTTTGTGCTTTGTCTGTTGTGCTCGTTGTACCCTGTAAAATCAAATATCTATCATGGGGATTGCACAACGAGTGACCAAGTTTGTAACAGATGCACGAAAAGAAAGGTTAGATCTATATATCTTTATTGGCACTCCTATCTAGATGGGGTATACACATTGTAACATACCCTATATTCACTTTTGTGTCTGTTTTAGTGTATTTTGCTTAGTATGGGGCTAACTAATTTCTATAAAGCTCATTAGATATACGAACAATTTATAGGGTATCTGTGTGTTGAGCATGCCTTATATAGAACACTGCCCGCGATGCTGGCTCTCATTGTTGTTGCTGCTGTTATTGTTGCTCTCGCTATAGTTTTGATTAATTAATTTCCTGACTAATTCCTGCACAATTCGCGACTCGCTGGAGCCGCAAATGTGCCAAAAAAAAAAAAAAAAAAACAAATTTGAAGAGAGAAGCAGCTATAGCACACTCTAAGTGCGAAAGCGAGAGAGGAAAAAGCGAGCGAGAATCGCGAATAAATTGCAAAATGTTTTCTATGGCGTTTCGCATTTTTAGCTTTTTGGCATTTTGCGTTTCACAAAATTCACAGCAAAAAATAAAAAAAGCAACCATTTTTTTATTATATTTGTATTTTTTTTATTTTTTGCTGAGCTTTAAGTAACTTCATTAGTGGCCATACAAAAATGTGAAATGCGTGGGGTGGGCTAATACGTAAGTTTATTAACAATCATGTGCTTCCAGCAAGGGGTAGTTGATAGGCGGTGGGGTGGCTAAGGGGGAGGCGTGGCATCCAACAAAAGTGAGAGCGCTTGACGAAACTTATGTGTGAAAGACGTATCAATAGCTTATGTTGTTTGCTTTGTAGACGAATCTGCTAATCGCTAAGCTACATATTGTTAGAGGGCAAATAAATTTGTGAGAGGGAGAGAGGGAGGGAGGGGAAGGGTGAATAGAGATAAAGATGTCTGTATGGCAAAGTTAAGTAACTGTGTGCTTAAAATCTTCCAACTAATCAAGGTAACGCTCAATCAGCCAATCAGTCAGTCAGTCATCAGAATAAAGAGTAAATAAATATGGTAGCCTAAACAATCAAGTGAAATGTCCCTCACATTCCAATGTTATATTTAATAATGGTATTTTCTATCGAGAGAACTGTCGAACGATCTATCGATAGCTCTGACGAGAAATCTAATAAGAATGGCATTAAGAGATCTACTGAAAAATCCATCAAGAGATCTATCAATAGGTCTGTCGAGAGATATATCGAAAGAGACAGAGAGAGAGATCTGTCGAGAGATCTAAAAAGACGTATGTCGAGAAGTCTATCAAGAGGTATGTCAAGAGATCTGCAGAGAAATCAATCGAGAGATCTATCGAGAAATCCATAAAGAAATCAATCGAGAGATCTATCGAGAGATCTTTCGAGAGCTATCAAAAGACCTATCAAAAGTTCTATGAAGACATCCATCAAGAGATCTATGAAGAGATCTATTAAGAGACCTATCGAGGCATCTTATATATATATAGATATATTTATCAAGAGGAGATCTATGAAGAGATCTATTAAGAGACCTATCGAGGCATCTTATATATATATATAGATATATTTATCAAGAGGACAGTATGGAAATTTATCAAACGAACTTTCGAGATATCCAACCTATCCCTGAAAAAAACTATCAGAGTATGCCTATCAAAAGATCTATCAAGAGACCCATTGAAGTACACATCTAGTCAATTGAGTCAGCTGCAGCTGCTGTAACCTTAGCAAAAGCACACTTAGCATAAAGTGACTAATACGGTGAACATGTCACAGCATTAGCATTAACATTGCCATTAGCATCAGTCATTGGGTAAAAGAGAGGCACTCGCAGCGTGGCTCGGGCCAAGCGCGCGACGCTGCCAGACTGATTGGCTGGAGATTCAGCGGCTATTAATAGCTGCCAGCTAAATGAACGAGGGCCAAGCTACTGAGAGGTGCTTGGGGCAGGCGTATGCATGGATAGACGCCCGTGTTGCCCCATCGATAGTGTCGACAATAGTTGCATGGACTGAGGGAATAGCTATTTATTTATATATATCGTTTTTTCTCTCTCTTTTTCTGTTGTAATTGAAATGGCAATTGGCTGTCGCACTAACTGAAAGATCAAACAAGTGTGCACACACACCAGCACCAACACCAACACAGACAGACAGACAGACAGTCGGACGGACAGATAGAGGCAGCTAGCGAGTGCTTCTATAAATATTTGTCCAACTAACCGGCTGTCATGGATATTATTGACGACGCGGCGTTGACTCATGCGCAAATAACTTGGCTTATTAGAAATTCAAAGCTGTTCGCCTCTAAATGCGAACCGCACCGCTCCCCTCCCCAAAGCCTCTGTCGCACCTTCACATAACCTCCAATAGGCAACCGACCAAGCTGTCGACGCCACCCGCCACCCGCCTTCCGCCCCCCGCCTTGAAGGCTTGGAGTAACATGAAACCTGCGTCAGTTTTCGGCTGCCCCTCGACCAGGCACTCTGCTGACAGGGGTAGGGTCTTCGACGGGGGCCGAGGATGCAGGGGTCTGTCGCCGGCCAGGGACCATTCACATGCAAATGAGCTTAATCAAAAACAGAGCTGCCAACTGTTGAACGGCTTTTAGCCAAGAGCAGGCCACAGCACACAGAAAGCAGGGGAGGCTGACGGCTGGCTGGGGCCGTTCGTTCGGGGCGTGGCGGGGTGCTAATGAAAAAAGCAAAACAGTTTAATCACAAAACATTTGCATTTGCATATAAATTATCATTGGTTTTTGTTGCCTTTCAACAATTTCTATGTGCCCAGCAAAAACAAAACCCCAAAAAAAATAACAAAAATAATAAAAAAAAAATAATCAGCTTAGATTTTTATTTGCTTAAAAAAATTGATTTTTTATTTTGTACACTTCCAAAAAGTTTGTTTTGTTTCTTTTTTTTTGCATTTTTTTGTAATTTGCGCACAAAAATCATAAAAACAAAAGCCGGAGCTCATTTGCATCGCCTTTAAAGCAAACTTCCGAGGCGTGGGCGTTGCAGAAGCTCGAAATACATGAAAATATATATACATATATCTCTCTCTATATATATATATAGCTATATATATACGCAGATTTATGTATCTACTTAAATTTCACCTAAGCAAACGTGTTTGTGCATTAGTTGGCGTGAAAGTTTCTAGATTTTGTTTCAATATACGCAAAAGACTTAATGAATTGAAGCGCAGCCTTCAAATACTCTTATACGCTTAGACTTATACAAACAGATTCGAATTTATTAGTATAAATAAATATATATATGTGTAGACATATTTCTTGTATTTCTACATATATTCTAGAGCAAATTAAATTTGTGCTAAATTTAAATTTACTCAGGAATGTTGCCCTACTCTGCGATTCTCATGAATAGAAGTTAGCCTAGTATCAATGTATGAATGTATGAATACATGAATATATGAATGTGTGAATATATGGATATATGAATTCCATCATATTCATATTCATCTCTTATATACATACATTATATAAGATCCAACTCAAATACAGTAAATCTTACTTTACTCGAATGTCTGTTGTTATAATGCCCTACTATGTGATTCTCAATAATTTCTACCTTTTTTATTGAATGATATATACATGAGTTAATTAATAAGTTTTTTTTATAGTATTACTTATGGTACCTCCTTTTTACTCTCTAATTCCTTCGCTCTTTCTCTCTCCGCCTCTCTCTCGCAATTGCCTTGCAAAAAACTAATGAACTTATGTTAATTGTGGCGTCTTGTCGAGTACTAATTTACTGCTATTTTTATAAACCCAATAAAGATGGCTTATCCCATAAATTGATTATAAAATCGCCAGATAAACAGAAGTTTTTATGTCTTTATCGATCTAGACTTCGAGTCGATCGTTTATCGCGCATACGACGCGTTTGACCGACACTGATATGACGCGGCATGGAAAATGCCTAAACAAACGGAACTATTATTAAAAAAGATCATGATTTAATGCGAATGCAATCTAATCAACATGGACTTTTGAACATAGTCCCCCGTCCCTCAAATATGGCCCATTCCAACTGTACGATTGTCATCGTGTGAATCGCAAATAGAGGCCCAATTGCCATTGGCCGGCGATAAGCCGTCTTCCAGCCAATGCTGTGAGCCCGATAGCCGAACAGCGTGAGACGGGGTCGGTGGGGGGTACAGGGGTAGCGGGAGAGTCACTACAATAGGGCTTTAGAGGGATCTGTTTGGGTGGGCACTTGGCCAGTTTATCGCACTGTTATTATTAGCAATTACAACTTTTTATTTGCCAACGGCGCCGACATTGATTTCAGTTATCTCTACATGGGGCGCTTTTAATTTATTGCCCCCAAGTAGTGCTGGCGATCGCGAGCAAGTATCTTGAATTTATTAGTTAATTGAATTAAGTAATTATGGCTATTTTCAACAAATGACTTCACAACATCGTTAGCCGAGCGGCAGCCGCTCGTCGATCCACGATCGACAATGTCGATCGCTCCGCTTGACCGATCGCTGTCAATCCCATTGGCCAACTAGCATTTGCGGTGGGTGGAGCCAACTGATCGCTGTGAGTCAGTCCATAATAACTCTCATGCATCGATACAATGTAGTTGATCCTACAAATAAATCACTGACATGATCTGACTCACAGATCCATAAATATGCTCTGGTAGATCAGCGTATCAGCGTGCTACGATCAGTTTTTTATTATTATTCATATTATGTTCTGTTTTGCAGTCAAATGTTTTTGCTGATCATGAAACTAGATCATTATTAATACTATATTTTGTTTTGTGGTCAAATGTTTTTGCCGATCATGAAACTAGATCATGAGCACTTTGTTTCCTTTCAGAGTGATCTGTCAAAGATCTTTATATTATGTCTTAGTCACTGTTATTATTATATGATCGTTTTTTCGAACAAAATTGATTCGTCGCACTTAGATCACTATCAGGGGTAATATAACTTTTGATATAGGAAAATCATTAAAGTATTTACATTTTCTAATATATGACAGATCACTTCTACTACCAATTTGTATCTGTCAAATCTATCTGAAGATCAGCAAATTATATATTGAGCTCTGTCAATAATATGATCTCTTTTCCTAATCTATTTTCTCCTTAAGGTCATTGTCATTAGGAGAATTCAGTACCAGATCACGACGCTTGAATATATTACGATCACTTCTGCATCATTCAAGATTAATTAGAATCACCCTTCATGCACATCATGAAAATCCTTCATGTCTTCAAGAACCTACGCATATTTGCTCTCATAGTATCAGATTTTCTATGAACTAGTTCGCACAGAACTGACTCACTCCGATTGCAGAGTTTATCTAGTGCACTTGATGTGGACCCTGACTTAATCTCAAACTCGGACTCGCTTCCGTTTCCATCAACCTGTCAGCCTTGTAAGCAGTTATCTAGTCACAAGACGAAATTTACATATCTCTTAGTCGACACTCTGGAAATATGTTGCTCAAGAAGCTGAACTAAGCTGGCGCAATTCAATTGAATCGATAAATGAGAGGTAATGGAGTGGTAAAACTGCTATTGAGGAACCTCTGGATATCCTTCCAATACAATATGTAAAATATTACTATTTACTAGATACAATTGCTATCCTAATTATCTAGATACTCAGATACAACTAAATGACAGATACTCAATTATATTGGAATCATACTAACATGGTATCGTTTGGATATTTAGATATTATCACAATAATGAGTATCTTTTGGCTATATATCTCTTAAAGCCAGTTTTTAAGAACATTGGGATTTGTATCTTTTGTAAAAAGACATTGTTTTGGCATCTATCTCTAACATAATCAAAGTATCTCTTGATCGTCCAAATGATGAAGTATTCTTAAAGTATCATTTCAAATGATAGATATGATCGTTTAGCTGCTTAATCCATCTATCTTTAGAAACTCATTCGTCATTTAAATGGTAAAGTATCTCTGGGCTACTAAAGTAACTTCTAGTTGAGCGAGTATCTCTAAAGTAAAGAGCATCAAGTATCATTTAATTACCTTAGCTTCATATAGTACAGAATACAGAACAAAGAAATATTTCTGCTTATATGAAGAGAGTCAAGAAAATTTAAGATATGTTCAATTTACGTTTTAGTTAACTAAGTATCTTTAGGGTGACCTAAACTAAAATTATAGGTGAAAGTAGACATCAAGTAACTTTTAATTACTTTAGTATTTGCCACTTAGCTAAAAGATATAAATAATCTTGAGCCACTCTAATATTTTTCTATGTATCTGTAGTATATATCGTATCTTTAAGAACCTAAAATATCTATTTGGAATCATGTATCTCAAAGTCAAATAGCTTCACGAAACTAAAATCCTGTATCTCTTTTTATATCTATAATCCCTTTAAAAAATTAAAATATCTATTAGCTAAGCGTGTATCTTTAAGAAACTCAAGTAAAGTCAAGTATCCTTCTATCTGCAGTTTCAATAAGATACCAATGTATCTTTTAGCTGTAAAATTAGCTAAAAGTAATCTTAAATCAAGGCAAAAATTGTTCATCTTTATCTTAAGCTAGTATCGATTAGCTTACTAGAATTGCTTCAAATAAAGTATCAAGTATCTTTCAGTTACCTTAGCATCTACTACTTACATCGGCATCCTTTAATTAAACTAAAATCTATCCAAGCAGAAACTAAGCTTCATATTACATAAATCCTTTTAGCAATGCCAATTTATGGCCTTATTGTTGCTACCTAATTGACTCAGCTGCTTTCTCGCTCTCCCCCTCCCCCCTCTCACTCTCTCTCTCTCTCTCTCTCTATCTCTCCATCTCTCTCTGTTTATGTGGAACTGCATGCCCTGTCATTCAAGTCAGCAGCGTTGTCGTTGCTGTTGTTGTTGTTGTTGCTGTTGCTGTTGTTGCCGTGCACACAGTGCGCGCAAAATGTAATCTTTATTTAATTTAAAGTTCACTTATAGGTTGAGGATATGATTCATTTTAATTGAGAACATTCCAGAGCATTTTCAGAACTGTTGCAACAACAGCAACAACTGAAACAACAACTGGTGTGGTTCGCTTGCCCAAAAAGGGGTTGACTAAGAATGACTCAAAAAAACTATAAAAACTAAATGGCTTACATATTTATAAATAAAATATGTTAAGACTATATCATAGAGGTTTATTGAAAATAGAGTCTATATAATATATTATAATAAATTGTTAATTCTATATAAAATCATATAGCTCTATAGGAGATCTAGTTGAAAGCGCAAATTGAAAACAGTATAAACAACATTTTTGTTAGCTCTCCAATATCTCTACTTGACAGAGTTGTCAAGTCACATCAACAAGAAAACACTTCAAATATTCACAAATTTCTTTCTATTCTCTTCGAAAACCACTCCAAGTTGATTAAGTCTTTGTTAGTGCTGTACAGAGCTGCCTCTACGACTGTGCCCCGTTTTGGACTACGCCTCTGGCTGCGTGGCACTTCAAGCCTTATCAGCTGCTACAAGCGCGTACGTATTAAATGCTGAGAGCTTCATACACACACACACACACACACACACACACACACACACACACACACATGCACATATACATATATTGATGTGTGTGCGAATATCAAACGAGCCGATCTGCTTGGACGTTTCGGGAAAAAAAATTACGATTAGGTAGAGCCGGTAGAGGCGGTAGAGCGGGTAGATGCGGTAGAGAGGGGATGGGTCGGCAGGAGGTGTTTGGCTTTTAAGTGGCATCCCACGCATTTGTTGACGCCATTAGCCAAATGCCGAGGGCCAAATCACATACGCAAATATGCAATAGACCAGGCCCAGTCTCAGACCCCGTTCCAGTCTTTGACTCCAGCCCTCTCCCATTTAAGCAACCCTCGCAAATCGTCAAACAATAAAAACGAAAAGGAAAAGTTCTCTTTCAGTTTCATTTTAGTTTCTTCCTTTTTTTCACCTTTAATGAAAAGGCGTGTGGATGTGGAAATGTCCTGTGCCGTCCTTCGAGTGTTTGAATTAATTGCGTAGCGCACGCCCGGCTGGCGACCTCCCCCTACCAGCCCCAGTTCCTTGTCCCTATCTAGCGCCCTCTCACTCTCTCTCTCTCTCTCTCCCTGTCTTCCTCTCTCTCACTCTCTTTGGAGCAACGCCTGTCCATTGCCAACTACCTACGCTCCACACAATAAATGATTTTATGTCCTAGTCCAGCTCTGGCGTCGTCGTCGTCGTCCGTCCCGTTGGCCTCTGCGCCCTAGTCCCAAGTCCTTGCCATCCACACACATCCACAGTGCTCGTTGCTCGTTGAAACGCGTGTTGCTTTTCGAGTACATAAAACTGGCGCCACAAGTCTGCACACAAAATGGCGGCCCACTTGGCCGGGATGGGGAGCTATTCGGCCAGAGCCAGAGCCAGAGCCAGAGCCAGAGCCAGCTTAGGCAGCTCCTGCTGCTCCTGCTAACCCATCGACCCGGCCCGTACCGACCCGTCTTGCCACGCCACGCAACCGCCTGCCGCTTTATTATACAATCGTAATTTCGTATCGTAAAAGCGGGAGGCAAAAAAATGTCGAAGAAAGTTTTCGTGTTGCGTGCAGGACCTCAGTCGCTGCCCGTACCCATTCCCGACTCCGTCTCCACCTACTCACGCTCTCTCTCTTTCTCGCTCTCTCTGTCTTTCTCCCCATCTGGCTGTCACCCCCCCTCGATTTGCGCCCAGCAGAGACAGCCCAGGGTTTTTGGGGAGGCAAAGCAGAAACTTGTCAAACATTCGATACGAACAGATTGAACGATTCGAGGCGTTAATCAACAGCGTTTAGATTCATTAAATATATACGTAGCTGTATGCCAAGGATTCGTTTAACGATTCAGCTCTGAAAGCGTTGAAAATGCGGGTGAGCTCTAACAGAAATGGAAAGGCCAAAAAGTCTGTATAAAGCCAACATATTGTACCATATTTAAAGACCATTTGGAATGCATGCATCTAGGAGTAGCTGAAAGCAAGAAGCAATCCCGGAGTATATAGAAGCAACGATCGGAGGGTTAAAAACACGAATAACTAGAGTAACGAATAAGTAAGAGCAACGAGTATTGAGTGCTAGAAAATAATGAGGAGCTAAGAGAAGTAGCGACTGGGTAGATAAAAGAGAGAGCTAAGAGCTATGAGCTGGAAAAACACATGGCAAAAGTAACGAGTAACTAATATATCAGTATGCAGCTAGGTCAGTTTAACGAGTATGCAATGCAGTATGCAGATAGTTATAAGAAAGAGCAGCAGGAGCGAAGAGTAGCTAAAATCGGCGAACAGACAAGGGCAATGTGTAGCTAAGAGCACGGACTAGTTCACGGTGACGAGCTTTAACAGTAACGAGTAAATAGAGGAAAATAGCTGCTACAGAAAACAAATAGCTAGAGGAGCTAGTAACTAGTATGGCGGTTAGCCGGAGGAACGATTAACTAGAGTATATATATGTGGTGAATATTGCGCATCTAAAAGCAACGAGTAGGTTAGAGAAGCGAGTGCCGGAAAGCAACCATTTGCAAAGTGTAACGAGTAGTTACTAAGACTTAGGCCTATCTATGATGTTGAAAGAAACGAGTAGTTGAGAATAGCGAGTAGCTAAAAGCAGCGAGTAGCTAGCAAAACTCGCTATATAGTGACTTTTTATGCAGCTGAAGCAGCTATATCTAAGAATATCCGTTATACATTATATATACTTGAGCAGAGCTGTAGGTATACTAACTTGGAAGTTGAACTCTACTCGTTACATTTTTGTAATCAATTACAATCAATCAATTACAAAGCAAGCGAAATTGCTGCAACTCAATCATATATACCTGTCAAGCAAAATATTTATTATACTTGTGGAGTTACTCGTAGTTATAATAGTCATTTGTGCTTAGTCTGCATATGCATATGCTCGGACCAGTAGCTACTCTTTGCTTTTAGCTACTCGCTATTCTCAACTACTCGTTTCTTTCAGCTACTCGCTGCTGTCAGCTACTCGTTGCTTTCATCTACTGAATCTTAAAGAGTCAAGAGTAAAAAGTTGAATTTTCCAAATGATAAAGCACATTTGCCTAGGCACATTCGGCTCAGCTGTTTCATTTGTTTCATTTGTTTTTGGGCAATGAACTCGAATATTATAAGTGCTTTACTTAGGAACGAGTTAACCCCTAACAAAGTTCAATACAGAAAGAGAAAGAGAGAGGGAGAGAAAGAGAAAGAGAGCTGAGAAAGTGCGACTGCCAAAAAAAAAAGAAAAGAAAAGAAGGGAAATGGGTCACTAGTTGCAGCTTGTCTTGTTTCCATTGTTGTTGTTGTTGCTGTCATTGTTGTTGTTGTTGTTGCTGTCATTGTTGTTGTTGTTGTTGTTGTTGTTTGTCTGTTGGGCTTCGTGGCGCTTAAATTGTAATTGTAGTTTATACAGGGCGACTGACTGACTGACTGGCTGACTGCTTGGCTGTTTGGCTGTTTGACATGCGCCCTTGGCGGCTCCTCTGGCGTCTGACTCGATATATTTTTGCTGGCGCCCTCGTGTTATTGATCCAGTTGAAGTAACACACACACACACACACACACACACACACAAACACACAGCAGAGCTAACTATGTGTGCGTGTGAGCAAGGCCGGAAGCTTTTTACTTGCGTATTGCTGTCCGTCCGGCTGCCCACAGACAATAATGTTTGCTTAGCACAATTCACAGCAATTCGTAGCTCGTTGTTGTTGCAGTTGCAGTTGCAGTTGGAATTGCATTAGCAACTTTTGACTCTTCCGCTGCTGAAAGACGGCGGCAAACATACAAAGCAGCTGGCAACAGCAGCGATAGGACCGAAGCCGAAGCAGCTATCGAGGCGCACTCGTTATGAATGGAAATGCTCAATGATTAAATTTTTGTGTAACGCTGATATCTGAACGATCCAAAACCACCGAAGAACCACAACAGCACAAGTGGCTCTTATCGCTGCGGATACGTGTGGAAAATGATACTACTTTGCGCTTGAAGTAGGTGGAAAAAAAATAGAAAGCACAATTACTGCGAGTGTGAGTAGAGGGTACCTGCCACTCGTTGGTTTCTAATTGAAAGTGTTGGGGACAAAGAGGAAGCCAGCGAGTAGTTAGGTTGACGCAAGAATTAAGCAGAAGAAACTAATCAGAAACGGAAAGCTAACGAGAAGCATCGAATCAGGTAACGAGCAATGCAATGAATGCAACGAGTAGAAGTTATAAATGTAGCGAGTAGGTCTTGATAGAGCTACAAGATCATATCATATAGTGAGAAGTCAAATGAAGCGAGTGAAAGAGTTTAACGAGTGGAGAATTAATAAGTTACAGTACATGAGAGACGGAAAGTAAGAAGTATTTGGCAGAAACAGCTTAAATGGAACGAGTATTGGGGGCTGATGAATGCAACATATGGAGCGAACATGCAAATATACTTAAAAGTTGCGAGTAAGTAAGGTAGAAATAGAAAAGGGTAGCGAGTAGTCTAAAGTAACGAATAGGCGGAGTTAATATTAATAACAAGTGGAGCTCAGAAATATATATAGGTAGAGCTAACGAGCCAATACAATCTAAATATCATGCACTAAGGTACTAAGGAAACCAATTAATTGTTAATAAAAAGTTAAAGCTACTGAAAGTAGCGAGTAGGCAAGTTTTCATGAGTAGCGAGTAGACAAAGGTTTCTAGAGAGTAAGTAAAATGAGTACCGATTGACGTTGAGGTCTAGTAAGTTAAGGAGGTAATCTCAAAGTTAAGTTCAGTAAGCAAAAAAAAAAAGAAAAAGATGCTAACCGAAACCTGAACTTAAATGTTACGAGCGAGGCAAAGAGGGAAAGAGGAGAGAGTGGGGGGGGGAGAGGAGATGTAACGAGTAAAAATTGGTAACTATAAAAGGGACGTGGTTGCTTCGGCTATTGTAACGAGTAGCGAGTAATCAAGAGTATTAAGTAGTAAAGAGTAACGAGTAACGAGTAAAGAGTAGGCAAGGGTAGCAAGTTGTGAAAACTAGCAGGTGAAAAGTAGATAGTAATAAAGATAGTAGTAAAGAGTAACGAGTGGCCAAAAGTAGCGAGTACTCAAGAGTAGCGTCTAATCAAGAGTAACGAGTAATCCAGAGGTCAAATTTGCCATGAGTGAAGCTGAGTTCAAATCTATTGCTCAGCAAGCAGCCTACAGAAGCACAAACCCTATAGAAAATCGGCCAATAGCAATGAGGGGGTAAATGAAATGAATCTTACGGATAAATACAGCCTATGATTTAAATATTAATAAGAAAGCGCATATCATCAAAGGGCTCTATAAGCAATACTGTTTACTGTTTCGCAGAATCGACAAGCTCAATTGATTAAAGCGCTTGTGTTTAGCTCAGAGCATTTCCCATGCACTATCTGAGCAGAAGTCGAGCAGTTCTTCTATATATAAACCCATATATATATATATAAATAGATGTCGTATATACTATATGCATGCAGTATGCATGGACAGCTGCGCACATATGTCGACAGGTGGCGCTTTAAGCTGAGCTATGGCTCAACATTGTATGGCCGGGTCGCAGCAATTTCCTTTCCATTCCCAATAGATATTCTATACATAGTTCGGCATAGTCATTTCGCATAGCTTTCGAACAATTTTGAAATTTTATGGCTTTGCATGTGCCATAAAAACGTCGCGTGCATCTTTTGCATGGCCACCATAAAGATGTGTGCGAGTGTGCGAGTGTGCGAGTGTGTGTGTGTGTGTGCTGGGAGTGGGGAACAGAGCGAATACAATTTCCAATTTCACTTACAATGTGACACAATGTGTGTGGCAGAGATCTGGGATATCACATCAGATACACATTTGCACTTAACCTTTGGCCCGGCATTAGCTTTTGGCTGTGGCTGGCTCAGCGCAGAGCTGTTAACGCCTCGTATACGCGATATTTGTTCAGATTTGCATAACAAATGGCTTGATCGGATGATTGGACGCATTGACAAGCTAATCGGTGTGATTAATGGCTTTGCCACCTTAGAATTTGATTTGACCATTCTAGCAGCAGCAGCGCAGATCTAATACGTTAATCAATACACTGTCCGTATATATATATATAGTATATATATATAATCTGAGACAGGTTGACCGTCGGCCGTGTCATTTAACCCGGGCCAACCCGCTGCGACTCATTTGACAAGCAAATTTGGCCCCGCAGCCATGTCTCGTTTGTCGTTTGTCGTTTGTCGCTTGTCTCCCTTTCAATGTGTTAATCTATCGAACATTGCTTTTCAATTTCTACAGCCAGCGCCAACGGAGCTCCACAGATCGACTCCCAATGTTCGATTGGCATGCGGAAAACGACAAAAGAAACGACAAACAAAAAAAAAAAAAAACAAACAAACACCAAACGAAAAACAAGCTAATGTGCGTTAGCTGATAAATAGTTGCTCAACTAGCGTATACCCTGGCTAAGGGCATCTCTTTATGGAGATATAATTACTCATACATATACAGATAGTTTTTGAATTGATTTTGGTTCAATATATGGCTATAGAGCTAAAGCTACCTATATTAAAGTTAACTTGAAGATCTTCTTTTCAACTTTCTATATTTGATAATTAGTCGAGTCAACCTACAGTGTATATAGAGAATGTGTAATATATTTTATACTTATTATGATCCAGATATGAAATTTATATTTGTATAAATGTAATTTGAATAGTATAAGCTTAATTGCTTTAAGTGTTAGCTATATATACCAAATTCTCAAATTCCTAACATAAAAAGTTTTTACTGTAAATAGATATTAATTTTTAGAGTATTTAAATATATCATATATGCATATATCCTTATACTTAATATGCTAAAAACTTCAATTGCTAATAGCGACAGCTTCGAAAAAACAGTTTTCTGAGCTATACTAATTTTCAGACCTCTAACTGCGGTACTTGCTGAGTTCAGCTAGTCAGTAAGCTCATTTTAATCACATATAGAAAGACCTATTTTGACCTTGCTCTCTTTATTTCCTTATGTATACCAATTCTTTTGCTCTTAGCATGTAAGTTTTTTAGAATAGAACAGTTAGACATGATCATACTATATATAATACATTATATATATCTGTATATGATATAAACTGGAATAGCCAATAGCTTGAATTTAATAAAAATAATTTATTTATATAATCAAGAAGTTATATACCAACTTTGAGTGCTCCAACTGCGCCAATTGCCGAGTTCATATAGTTAGTTAGTTCGTGTCTTCGGAGTAATCCCCAATTTCAATATCAAACAATACCATTTAAGTGATGCTATCATTACAGGGTATAGCAGTGACAAACACTTAAAGTCCAGTAGCTAGCGGGTCAGCAGACAGCCGTGACAAAATCACTTAAGCTCTCGATCATAGAAAATAGTCGAAATATGCGAGCCATACTTGTATGAAAAGAATGAATATATACATATGTATATATGTATATTGTATATATATGACAAGAATCTGGCATTGTTTTCGGATCGAACTTCAGCTTGTGGAGCTTGGTAGCTGTGCAGACCGCTCGATTCTTTGTGTCATGAGCAAGCAACAAATACGTTTCCAATGTAAACAACAAGCTCAGTTCGAGCAACAACAGCAACAATGACAACGACAACCGTTGACACGGTGATCTGTCAAATATTTCGGCACTGTCCACAGTGCGCATACGCAATCTGACCCACCTTCACCCCTTCCTCAATAGTTGAGCTACGTGTGTGGTTTTCTTTCTCCCTCTCTTTCTCTCTCTCTCTCTGCCTCTCTCACTCTCCAACTATCCAGCTGGGCGGCACTTGGTTCGGACACTAGCTTGGGTTGGGTCACAGCATTTGGCATTGAACGTTACATGGTAAACAAATTAGAAACATTCCTATATATAGTCTTTAGCGAGGGCCGATCGAGGCTTTGACTAAGTTGTGGAAAATTTATTTGGGCTAAGCCTACTTTATGTAAAGTAGCTTGCGAGCTGTTGTAGCTACAATATTTTTGAAAACATATTGAATATGAAAATAAATTTCATAAAAATCTATTTATACATATATTTTATATTTACTACTATATAAATATGTCGATCAGTTTTTGCATATTGATCAGTTCGCGTGTAGATCAGTTTCAGCGAATCTAATTATTATCTAGATAATTACTCATATCGAAGAACGGTAGAGAGAGGGACAGAAGAGAAGGCTTGAGAAGGGAAACCTCAGCTCGAAAATGGTCAACATTTCATCTTAAACATGCAAACGTTTATGAATACATAAGTATATGTATTTATTATTATATATACAATTCTATTCATAGCTTTACTAGATCTGAACTAGAGCCCTATTTGAAATTTTAAATATTATTACTTAATATTTGAGGTATGAAGATTTTCGTACTTAGAAATATTGTCTTTAATATAAACATATACATATATATATATATACATATATACTGTCCTTAAGTACGATCTAGTCCTGATCAATAATTATATTTAAAATTATATGCAACTAGTTGATCTAGAGCTCTAGCTCAGATCTAGTAAAGCTATGAATGGAACTCAACTTCAGCTTTAGTAAAGTTGTGATTAGAATACTTCTCTTGTGAAATCCTAAGATTGTATACCTCTATCGACCTGTAGCATAAGCATAGCAAAAGAGTTTAGATAGATAGACCTCAAGATCACTCCATCAATCATATGCAAATAGATGCCACATATATGTATTTCCACTCAAAATATAGTAAAAATTGTACACGAGACATGTTGCGAGGATTGAGGATCCATAATCAAGATAGTGCTTATGATCATGATCATTTGCTCCACTAATTAGAAAATAGGAATTACGTGATTAGGTATCGTTCAAACACCTTCTTTAGTATAGCTCATAGCTTCTCTAACTATATGGTTAGTTATCATATAGGGAAAATCTGGAAGCTGGCAGCTGTACGATCGCGACTTCAATTAGATCATTCGGCATTTCCGGATGCGCTCATGCCCTACAGCACGGCGAATCGACTGCGCCACTAGCTTTGACCCAAACGAAGCGAACAGATCTATATGCAAATGCGAATGCAAATTCATGCTAATATAATATTATTATTATTGCATAGTTGTTGTTTTTGTTTTTTTTTTTCACATTTTGTGCGACACTATTTCAATTTGTAACTAATTATTGCCCACAAAGTCAAACAGAAACCGAAACAGAAACAAATAGAGATATACACATATACAGATGGAATATATACCTATATATATGCATATCTACCTATATATACATATAGCTGAAAATTGATTGCAGTGAAGCGCAGCTGGGCAGGGGCGGGTTGAATTTTGCTTGCTGTCCAACCAGGCGTATGAGTAACAAAAGCTATTAAAAATTATAGTCGCCTATTTAGCAAACGTTTGCATGGGTGCACAGAGAGCGAGTGGCCAAAGGGGGGGCAGGGGGGGCAGCTGCCACTGCTGCCTACTGTTAGGCGCATCAAAGGCGACCCATAAAGCACTTTGATACCCTGTGAGGCGTATGTATGACAGGGTAATACAGGAAATTACACTTAACCTATCAAAGAGATACTGTCCCAACTATATATATAACTATAAATATATATATATATATATATATATATATATATATATATATATATATATATATATATATATATATATATATATATATATATATATATAACCATAAACAATGTATCATAAAATTTGAAATTGTAAAACACAATTTCTATAGCTACATTTTATTAATCTAAACCTAGCGATGTTAGTATAAGGCACAAGATTGATAATAGGACAAAAAGTAGCTCTGAGTGATTTCAAATAAAAACAAGTAAAAAAGCTTTAGTCGAGACTGCTCGACTACCAGATCCCCTGAACCCTTCGAGGAGTCATTAAAATGTAGGCATTTGCCAAAGCACAAGTCTCTAGTTATTGAAATACGCTTTTTGCGTATTTGTTGGCAAGGGGGTGGATTTTGGGGTTAAAAATAGAAAATAACAAAAATCGAAATTAAAAAAAATACATATAAATCTATATTATAAATTTAGACACTCTAGCTCTAAAGATGAAGAAAATATAATTTTCCATAAGGTTTTTAATCTGCCACGCCTCATTTTGCCTGTCACATATATTTTAACAAAACCATTATACTCTGATTTCCCATTTTTAATGGGTTCAGGGTATATTTATATATATTAATATACAAATATTTTTTATAATAAAATTTTTCTTTACTTTATTTCCTTAATATATATATATATATATATATATATATATATATATATATATATATATATATATATATATATATATATATATTTTTTTTTTTTTTTTTTTTTTTTTTTAAGTTTATTATTTAATAATCACATATTATATATAAATTTGCCGTATAAAACTTACAATTAACTATTATTCATCTTTTTATAAAATGCACAAGTTTTGTTTTCAATATATATTATTTCTTACTAATTGGCCTTTGTTAGGGTATTTATGATTCGTTGATTAGATAACATTTCATTATTAAGCAATTTTTTTTTTCTTTATGGATTTTGTTAGTTTTGAATGATTAATTTTTATTTGCATGTGCATATTGCACACACACACACACACACACACACAGGGGCACACACACGCACACATATGCATAAGTGTCAAGCTATTAAGAATGACTTGTTGCTGTTGTTGTTGTTATTGTTGTTGCATTTGCTATTATTCTTTACATAACACGTTTTTGCATTTCATTAACAGCAAAATTTTCAGCTTAGCTGCGACGCCGACTGCAACAGTGACTGCGACTGCAGCAGCGGCGTCGGCAAATACAAAAAATAACTTCGAAAACGCCACCTGTTTATGTGTGTGCGTGTGCGTATGCGTGTGCGTGTGAAAGTGTGTTTCGCAGTGGGAACAGTTTAACAGGCGCGCAGCAGACGCTGCTGGCTGCTGTGTCCTCCGACAGAGCAGCATGTGGGCTGTTTACATTTTGGCTCGCTTCGTGCGTCGACAGCGGCATTGGCATCGGCATCGGGAACGGGAACGGAATCGGGAACAGCAACGGCGAAGCTGCACAATTTCAATAATTCTGGCGGTGTCATTGTTTAAGCATTGTTGTTACTGCTGCTGCTGGTGCTGATTTTAATGCTCATTTTATTCCTTTATTAATTCACTATTAGAAGCCGAAAGCGACAGCGACAACAACGCCGGCGACATAGAACTTTTTTATATATTTTTCAGTGTTTTTGTTTTTGTTGTGTGTGCTTTGTGCTTGTCGCTGCTGCTGCTGCTGCTGCTGCCTTAGTAGTTGTAGTTGCCGTTGTCGTTGTCGTTGCTTGCCGATTGTTGTTATTGCGCGCCGTCCGCGGCTGTGGGCCAATCAGCGAGGCGATCACGACATCGCCAGCGTATGGCAAAGCAATACGACGTGATGCGATAGCTAAAAATAGACGCTGTACATTCACTTGGCGAACCCGAACCTATAGCCGAACTCGAACCTATAGCCGATCCGTCGTCGTCTTCGCAGTCGTTACGCCAAACGACGGCCTTGGAACACTGGAAACGAAATGTGAGCAAAGCAAATTGTGCTCTGCTCTGCCGCCGGTGTCAGACTGAGCGCCTAGCTGCTGCAGTGCCAATTTCTCCACCTTCATCTCTCGCTCCCTCTCTCTCTCTCTGTCTCTCGCTTGAGTGTGTGTGCAGCGCAAAAAGCGCAGCATTAATGAAAAGGAAAATGAAAATGAAAACATTTGTTGTTGCCTGTGCTGCAGTTACTCTTCTTTTGAGATTAATAGTCAATATGACATACATACATACATGTGTATGTATATGTATGTGTGTGTCTGCTTGTACTTGTTTTACAAATATTTGCTTAACAAATTCGCCACTTTTAAGTGCTTTTCATAAACTAACTAACAGATGACAATTTGCGCATATCCATGCGCAGCCACCGCCGACGCAACTACTATAATGGCAATGCTAATATAACTTTTTATAGCTCACACACACCGAAGTTCTCATGCACTTACATATGCATGTATATGCGCAAGAATTGCCATGACAATATATAGAAGATACATATGCACATATGTTTGTGTATGTGTTTGTGTGTGTGTTCAATATGAATGCAACTTATTATATCAAAGTGTAAGCTCGTTACAAACGCAATGACTTAGTTGAAGGCTCTGTCACAATGCGTTTAACGACTGCCCGTCGCGTCGTCGCGTGAGTGGGACAAACAAGTGCTGGAACAACGGGAACGAAACGGGCAAAAGCGAAGCCGAAACAGCCGGTTGGTTGTCTATCGTCGCCCCTGTTGTGTGCCGTTGTGCTGCTCTTTTCGCTCTCCAGTCACGAGTAGCGCTGCGCTGCGCGCTTTGTTATTGTTTCATTTTTTGCTGTTCCCACTCTTTTTGTTGTTGTTTTGTTATTCGTCTGTTTTGGGTTTGTTGCCGTTGCCGGCTCTTTGCCGGCTGCTCCCCTGAAAATACATACATACATATACAAGTACACTTAGTATGCGTATGTGGAAGTATGCGTGCATGCGTACGTATGTGTATGAGTGTGCGTGTGTGTGTATTTATTTACTCACAATTTTAGCTCTTTGCTGCGCTTTGAGAAATAAATCAAAACATTTGATTGATTGTCGACTGCCCCCAACATTTTACTAACTGTTGTGTGCGTGTGTGTGTGTGAGTGCTTTAGTAAGTTTGTATTGCTTTTGTCGACGCGCACCCCTCTCAGTCCGTTGCACGTTGGCAGCGGCCCACGACGCGTCTGCCGATTTGCCAACCAAATGATAAGCGGGCTGTGTCTTATCAGAGGTTGGCGACAATTTCGACGTTGCCGCTTCTTTCCCCCGTTCCCCATGCGTATGTATGTACACACATACAAACATATGTTTGTATGTATGGCCTGAATACAACAACTGGCAGAGGAAGTCGCTCCAGCCCCCAATAAAGTAAATCATTAAGTCGATCTGGCCATCTACGTGTTCGATCTTAGAGATAACTCTAAGTGCTATGCGCGTCAAAGAAAGTTTTCACACTCATTTACACTTGCCAACAAAATTCATTATAAAGCTCAAAAATTTTCTTCATCTTGTGGCTAAAAATTACTTTCAAAGCACAAAAGAGTCAAAAAGGGAACGAAAATTGTCAAATTTTCAATACATATGTACAACATATACACATACACACATACATGCATACATACATATGTACATAAACAGCTATTTGAATTCAATGAGAGAGTTCACTGAGCGTAAGAACCAAAAGCAAATAGTAAGAATGAAATTTGCATACTGCCATCTCGCTCTGCCGCACTAAGCACATGACTCTATCTCGAAACGCAGCTCCCTAAAATTTCATGTAAATATTTTGTATGAGATATCCAATCAGCATATGCGGCATGGCTGGTGAACTTGAGTGTTTTTCCAAGTTCAATTCCAGACCAACAACAACAACCAGAGTCCAATAAGATTCTATCAAAATAAAGCACTCTTGATCTTCTTCAACTGCTGCTGTTTGCTTCGGATGGCCACCGAGTTCTACTGGGTCCGCTCGTTCGGCTGGGCACACGCATACACGCGCATAATTATGTAAGTACAGTAAGGCTCGCGTCCCATTGGCTTTGCCTTAATGTAACTGTAAGCCGGCTGCGCATGCCCCATTCTCGAGTTTTTTTTTTTGTTTTTGTTTAACGAAATGTTCATATTCGTTTTCAAGGTCAGCGTCGTCGTCGTCGTCGTTGACGCGTCGCAGTTGCTGCATTTGAAATGCGTATGCAGCGTGGCGCTTGTTTCAATGTCAAATCGTTTCAGCCGAAAAGTTACACTGGCACGAAACTCAATATTTATGCAGCGAAAATAGATTATATACTTACATATATTATATTTTTGCATTTTAATACTTAAGAGCTCGGTAAAATGTATTTTGATAATATTTTTTATAGCTTACTTTTTTTTCGAAATTTTAATTTTTAACCACTGTTGATAATAATTGTACTAAAAAAGTAATTTTATTTTTTGTATGTTTGCCAGTTGATACAAAAGTACATCCATGTATGTGCATATCAACTTGACAAGTATGTACATATAAATATATGTACATATACATATACATTTTATGTACATATGCATATACATTATATATGTATATACATATATAAGTATGTACATATGCACGTACGTACAGTGGACTCTAATAGCTTTTGATCCAATATAAACCCAACAACCCGGCAACATTTTGCAACTTTTTATTTCTTTTTGATTCTGTTTTCTTTTTTTCTTCTTTTTATAGTTTATTTCTGCTGTTTATTTTGTATTTTTTGGGTGGTTTTCGATTCCGTGTCGTTCCCCACTCGAGCATTTGAGGCTTGGCCAGTGGCGTCGTCGCCACGGTGGTTGTGGGGCCCGTCCAGCCCACGCAGCTGGTGTTGGCAGCGACGCCGTCACTGGGTCGATGTTTGCGGGCTGCGTTTGTTTATTTGTTTGCCGTGCGTTGGCCGTTTCGTTTCCCAGCATTCCGCCTCGGCAGTCGGTCGAACTGTCGCCTCGTCGCAATTTAGTGCTTTGCGTGTACCAGACTCGAACGCAACGCCGCCCGCTGCCTTCACAGCACGTCGCCCACCACCAACCAGCCCAAACCATACAAGAAAACCCGAACATACACAAACGAACGTGCGAACGAGCGAGTGAGCGAGCGAGCGAGCGGTCGGACAGCCGACGAGGTTCTTATTAGATTTTTTATAGTGGCGACTATTGTTGTTGCTCCGAGCTTAGAACGAACGCAGCAAAGGCAAAGGCAAAGGCATCGGCAACGGCAACGGCAATAATAATAACAAAAACAATAATAAAAACAACAGCAAAATCAACAACAACAAACGGCGGCCGCGCCTTTGCATTTGACTTTAGCTCGTTTCGCAGTCGGCGTCGTCGGCGTTTCTCGTTTCGTTTCGTTTTGTTCTTTTGGCTCTCGCATTAGAACGCGCGCTGCCGCCGTCGCTGCTGGCGTCGCTGCCACAGTGCCACTGTCGACGTCGACGGTCTTATTGGGTTTAAGCGAATTTCAAATTCGCCCGAACTTTTATTCAACGTGTTGGTTTCGTCGCGTGAGCAACTCTGAAACTGAAAACAAGAAAGAAAATTCTATCTGTAAAAAAAAAAAAACAAAAAAACAAAACAACAACAAACAGCAAACGAAGAACAAACATTTATTAAGAGTCCCCGAAAATATAAACACTGAATATACCAATACCAGCAACTCTACCCGTAACCGTATCCGTAATCGTACCCGTAATCGTAACTGTTAACCGTTAACCGTTAACCGTTAACCGTAATCGTAACCATAACCGTAACCGTGTAACCGTAACCGTAATCTTAGTCGTAGCTGTAAGCCCCATTCACGTCTATATCGTGTGTTCCGTTGGTGTTTCGAAAATATATATTTATTTTTTTTTTTCGGATTCGACTTCCATCAGTTACAGAGAGCTATATATAGATGCTGTATCTGTCCAAATAAGGGAAAAACCGATATATAAATATATAAATATATATACATATATACATATATTGTTATATATCTGCCTGGATCGTATAGATCGTACAATATTTTTTTTGAAGTGTTATAAACCACCAAGTGCTACCAAAAATGCCTTACTACAGCGTTACGCTTTAGTGTCACAAGTGCTACTTACCGTTAAATGCGATCGACCAGTGTTGGTTAACAGCACGCATCAACAGACAATCAACGTTAGTCAGCACTCGCCACAGTTCTGCTTCATCAATTGCTACTTCAACTTCTCCATCATCTTCCGGCTCTTCAGCTGCATTAACAGGTGAGCACTACGACCTAGGTTTATCCTCTCTCTCTCTCTCTCTCTCTCTCTCTCTGTTTCTTTTCTATCTGTACTTAAACATATATATTTCTATGTGAGTCTACGTGACTCCACTCACACGCTGGCATATTTATCGCAATGCGTTCACCCCGCCCGGGTAAATAACAGCCCCCGCCCACCGCCCACCGCCCTCTTCAAATCGGTGGGTGCAGACCAATCCATCTACTGATTATGATTTGCTTGCGATATGTTTGAGCTTTTGCGGTTGAGGGAAACTCCCCGATTGCACTATCCATCCGATCCGATCCGATCCGCTCACAGTGCAATTCAATTGCGGAATCGAGACCCGATTCCATTAGCAACGGGCTTACACTAGCTTAGCGGACTTAGCTGCGACTCATTCGCATGGTGTGAATCTATTCGAATCGTGTCTTTTATTGCCTCTGCGGGCTTAATTAGAATGCAAAGCATTGTTAGCTAGCGATTCATCACTCTGCTCCAAGTGCTCAACTAAATACATTCAAGTTCGAATATATTACTGGGCGAATCATCATCACAGTATATCACAGTATTTGAATTTTGTCTTTAACTTTTCATGAAAATACTAAAATTGATATATTTTAGAAGGTAGTTTGAATAGCGACTGATCACAGTAATCACAGTATCACAGTATCACAGTATTTGAATCATATCTACAACGTTTTCTTTTAAAAGTTAACAAATTTTGTTATTTTCATCTGAATTAAATTTACTTTCAATATGCGTTTTCATCTCAGCAATCACAGTTATCATTGTATCACGGTATTTGAATCATGTCTACAAATTTTGATACTTTAATCAGAAATCAGTTTATTTTCAATAAGCATTTTTATTACAGCAATCACAGTTGTGATAGTATCACAGTATTTGAATCATATCTACACCGTTTTCTATACCTTATTAAGAAATTAGTTTGTTTTCATCACAGCAAACACAGTAAAGATAGTATCACAGTATTTGAATTATGTCTATAACTTTTAATTTACAATTTACGAAACTTAGATACTTTAATCAGAAACCAATTTGTTATCAATTCAACTCATCACAGCAGTCACTGCAAGCACAGCAATCATAGTAGTTGAATTATGGCTTTATCTTTACTTAACAAGTTTTAGATTTGGATAGTTAAGATAAAAAAACGATTCATAACAGTCATCACAATATAACAGCATTTGAATTATGTCTATAGCCTCACTACTTTGATCTATCTTTCATTATTCATAATTCGTTGTTAATTATTCGACTCACATCACAGAGATAACAGTATTCCCCCCCACTCCACCTTTCTCTCTCGCTCTCTCGCTCCCTCTCTCTCCCTCTCTCTCTCTCTCTCTCTCTTTCTCTGTCTCATTCTTATTCAATATATCCAAATTCTCGTTCATATTACTCACTTGCCCCAGACAGATGCTTGCCACTCATCAAAAGTCTTTCGGGCACATTGCAAATATACAAATTGGAAAATGAATCATGTTGCTGGACTTCACAATCCTCACAGATTCCGCACATACTCCAGGCAATTCAATTGAATCTAATTGGATTTGCGATTAGCATTTGCTAAAAGTCCAATTGGGGCCGATGCGAAAGCAAAGTCGCTTTGCAGTCTAATCAGAAGCTCGCCGAGCTTTGCTCGCTGTAGAGTTTAGAGCAGTTGATTCCTGTTGCTGCTTAATATATATATATATATAATATTTATTAATTATTAATATATAATATATATATATATAGTTTATATTTTCTGCTTCTTCTTCTTATTCTTATTCTTGCTCTTGGAATTCTATTGAATATTGCAATCGCAAACGAACAAAAATGGGGCCACATGGGGAAGCTGTTGCTCTTGTTGCATATACATACATACATATATAGTTGTAATTGTACTTGTGGCAGAGGCTGCTGCTTCTTCTTCTACCTCTTCTTCTTCGTCTCTACCCTTTTGCTTTGCTCCATATATATTTATAAAGAATCCATTCTTGAAATTCCTTTCATTTTGCATATGGGCCACGCGGAATTTTGCCAATTTCCACTTGCTTCAGCTGCCAGTGGCACTGGCAGTGCTGCCTCTTCTTCTTCTTCTTCTTCATCATCATCTTCTTCTGCTTGCTCATGGTGTGTGTGTGTGTGTGTGTGTGTGTGTGTGTGGAGCTAGCCACGTTGCCTGTCGCAATTATCTGCGGCTCGTGCCATTTGCAAAGGGCACAAACACACACACACACAAACACACACACACACACACACAGCTAGCTTGGCCTGCTGCCTTGCCAAGGCAACACACACACACACAAACACACACACACATATATGTCCATCTATATCTGGTTAACAGGTGTTTTGGCTCTTTGCGCACTTCTTGTTCGCTTTTGGCTTTGCCTTTGGCTTTCAATGCCTGTTGCCTCTGTTTGCCACGCCTCTGCTTTTTGGCCAGCAGCTGCCTCTCTCTCCGCCTACCCCTCTTCCTCCCTCTCCCTCTCTTTCTCTCCTCACTCAATTGAATTTATTCATTAATTTATTAAACAATTTTGAGTACACTGCGCGAAAAACAAGAGAAAAATGCAACTCATTTTCCTCTAGCCAAAAAGCAACCCCTTTGGCTTGGACCTCAACCACCCCTGCAGCACGAAATAGATAAAAACTGCAAGCGGCCAAGTCTATTGCGACCTAAAAGTAAAGAGGGTTACTTGCGACGAAATTTCCCAAAAAAAAAAAAAGAAAAATATATATATTTTGAGAAGAAGAAGCAGAAGTAGAAGTAGAAGTAAAAGTAGAGGAAAAGCTGAGCGCTGCGCATTTTATCGCCCAAAGATTTATGCGAGCGAAATGCGGAAAATGTCAATGGAAAATAGCAGCAAAAGCCCTCGCCCCTGAATCGAAAAACCCATTTCTTTGGCTGTTGTCAACATGCGTGTTAGGGGTGGGGGTTGCAGGGCTGTACTAGAGGGGGGTGGCGGGTGTAACGGGGTTTGTTGGTTGTTAAGGGTGTTCATATATGCGCCTAAAAACATAAATTGTGTGTGAACATGTGAGAATTGTACTCAATATAGTTGAGCTACTCAGTTGGGGCAAACACGCACACACGCACACATACATACATATATACATGTGTGTGTGTGTGTGTGTGTGTGTTTGTAATGAATGATTTCCATTGTTGGCAGCTCACTCTCAAGCTCAAGCTGAAGACGCAGTAGTTGCTCTTACTACCCAACACACACGCACACACACGCACACACACACGCACACACACACACACACACACGCATGCCTGGCTGTGCGTGTGCGTCTAATGTTCCAAAAAAACAAGGAAAAGTGCGGCGTCACATTGCAGAGACCCTCCTCGACTGAGACGAGGCCAAACCAAGCCAGTCCAGTCCAATTCATCCACACAAAACTTTTGATTCAGTCGCATTATAACATTTTTGTTTCTGTTTTCCCCCTAGTTCCTACATAGTATATTCCATTTTCCAGTTTTCATTTTCCATTTGCCTTTTACATGCCCAATTCCAATTCCAATTCCACGTCCACTTCCACTTCCACTTCCATTGCCCCCGTCCAGACGTTTGTCTCTTTAGACTTGAGTCCGACATGTGTTTTATTTCGATGTAAGCTACATTTTAGAAGTTATATATATATATATATATGTACGTATATAATATACTTTATATCATAAAGCTAACGCCCAAAATGTCTTCTTGAGTACATGCTACACATTATATATATGTATATACATACATACATACATATACATACACACATACATACACACAACACATACATAGTATATTCCCTATATCAAGCGTATGTAGTGCGCATTAATGAGCCCCGATCCCCACCCCCCATTCAAACACCCCCCTCCCCCCGACCCCGCTCCCTTCTGACCCCCTGTGCCCAACTGTAGTTGGCCTGAAGTTTACAGCCTTGACAGGCGCGCAATTTGACGAGTTGAAGCCGACCAAAAAGAACATTTCGACTTTGTGACAGTGTTGCCACCCTGTCCAGAAGCATCGTAAAACATGTAGTAAAAACTTTTTGCCAAATGCAGCATAGGCGAATTGCCGAATACCCTAGCTGTAGAGAATTAGTGGGGCTATTGTCAGTAATATGTATTGCTGACAATGATAATGATAATGATGATGATAATGCAAAAGCTAACACTAGAGATTTTGCAAATACTAATGCCAATGCTCAAGCTAATGCTAGTGATAGGGGTAATGGTAATGCTAATGATAATGCTAATGCTAATGCTAATCCTAATGCTAATTTGTTAGTTATGATCATGCTAATGCTAATGTTAATTTATTACTTATGGTAATGCTAATGCTAATCATAATGATAATACGTATGAAAATGCCTATGCTAATTCTAATGCTAGTGGCAATGATAATGATATTCATAATCATAATCATAATAAAATTAACAATGATAATGATGGCAATAATGACAATGATAATAATGATGATTATGAGAATCAAATACTAAAGAATATATTTCCAATATTATTAATAATCGATCATGATCATAATAATACTAATAGCTATATTGACAATAACAACGACAATGATAATAACAATGAAAATAACAGTAAAAACGATCGCAAAATTAGGCTTAGCCACCCTAGCCACCCAGATCTTCAGTTCAATCATAATTGGCCAACAAGCTAATATGCCCGTCCCCAGTTCAAGCTAAACAGTGTAGAAGATATTGAGACACAACTGTACGCAGCATCGCTGGCGAGACACATCTCATTTCCATTCAGCATTTGGCCATACATTTGTATTCACATATTCACATATTCACACATTCATACTCACATATTCATTCCATATTTCTCTCCATAATTCTTTGGTTCGGGGCCTGTCAAAAAGTTTTCGTACGACACAAAACTGTCAAACTTTATGAAGGCGCATTTTCGAATGTATTTTCGACGCTCGACGCATCTTTGTCAGGGGTTTTTTTTTTTTTTTTTGCTTTTCCTTTCGGTTTTTTTGGTCTTTCAATATTTGTAGCGCAATGAAATTGTCAACGAGCTGCCAACTAAATAAACTAATAAATAAATAAAAATGGATTTGTCGAGCACTGCAGATGCTTCAAATGTAAACAGAAACTAAAACTAATAAAAAAAGTCAACTAAGACCGTGAGTAGACAAGCGCCGGATATTAACACCATCTGATGCTGATGAGCATCTCTGTATCTTCGTACAGTGAGCACTGGCTAAAGGCACTTAGAGTTTGCATATTTCAAATAGATAATTACTATATAGACAGAGAGTTGACTCTATGAACTCTTGGTAGTTCATGCTGAAGCTAATGCCTAATGAGATAATAATACTGATGATGGTAATAATGATGATAATTGAAAATATAATTAGAAAATGACATTGAGAATGCTAATACTAATGACAAGACTAATGCTAATGCTAATGATAATAGCAATGATAAGACTTATTCATCATTGATGACAATAATAGTAATAATAATACTATTGAATATACTAATGATACAACTATGGTAGTACAAATGCCAATACTAATGATAATGCTAATGTTAATTATAATCATAATACTAATGTTCATTCTCACTATGCTAATGACAATACTAAAGATCGCAGCTAGGATTTATAATTGGAACTAATAATATTATTAATGCTGATACTTATGAAGTTACTAATGTCAATACTAATGGTAATACTAAAGTTAATACCTATATCAATACTAACGACAATATTAGCTACATATAATAATCATGATAAAATTGCTAATTTTAATGAAAACAACAATATATATTAGCAATAATAATAGCAATAACAATGATGATTAGTATAATGACACACATACCTTTAGGCAGTTAATATAATTTCTACTTAAAATTCACATATATATTCCAACAGGGTATTCCACTTATTTGTGAATTACTTAAGATTTATTGCTTTCTAGATTTATGAAGTCTCGCAGTCCAACACGATAGACTTGACAGCGACCTTCATGCGCTGTAAACTTCCTAATTTATAATTGAACGGAAAAATCATTCAGTTAATTGCCTTCTGGTTTGTACCTCCACCTCCCCCTCCCCCTCCCCAACCCCAACCCCTTCTCTCCCCCATCTTCGCTCTCCCTCCCACGGCTACCCTCTGAAAGTTTCCAAGCCCTTTTTGGCTGTAGCTGTGGCTGTGGCCCGCATCGTTGAGGCCCTTCTGCAATCAAGACAAACAATCGATTCTAGCTACATTCATTAGGCAATTAACTTGACCAGATATGGATACATACATACATATATATATGTGTGTGTGTGTATTTATATATTTCCTTTAGTTCTTCTGCCAAGTAAGCCCCAACTTCAATCATTTTTATACTCATTCACGTTATTGAAGTGAGTATATTTGGCTTTGCGCAATGCTTGTCTTGCCTGTCCGTCCGTTCCTACTGTCCGTCTGTCTGTATGAATGCAAACCATTTCTACGCTATTGAAGCTAAAGACTTGAAATTTGGAACATATACTCGTGTATACCCACGAACTAGAAGGTGCCAAGATCGAGAAATTTATTTCCTGGTATTTTAGAAACTATTGCAGTTGAAGTGCTAGGGAGTTCAAATATTGAATATTTGACGGATACATCTATGCCCATTGAGGGCGTGGTAAATCGTGAAAAACTGTATTTTATACCGCTTTAGAGCTAGAAATTCAGTTGTTATTCTCGATTGATATATATACAAATTGGGGGCGTGTCAAATCGCGAAAGTGTTTCTGGCTGCGTTTGGGCGGTGAATGAGTATTAAGCAGTCGGTAACGCCCGACTGCAACGTTCGTACTTGTTAGTTTTTGGCTGAGTTGGGCTTACGCCCACTTGCGCTTTCTTTGGAAGCGCAAATCCAATTTCTGATGTGCAATCTCGCTCTCTCTCTCTCTCTCTCTCTCTCTCTCTCTCTCTCTCTGTCTCTCTCTCTCTGTCTCTCTCTTTCTTTTTGGCTCTCTTGCTGTGCAGTTGATTTACTTAAGCCATTAAAAGTATTTGGCCAAACAACAACAACCGAATTTGAAGCTGAAACAGAATCAGAATCAGAAACGGAGCTGGGCCAAAAGCCAAAAACCGGTTCGCCATTTGTCAAAGCCAACAAAAAAGTTAAATAAAATAATACAAAAAGCAAAGCAAAGCAGAGTCAGACGAAAACATATACAAAAAAGCACCATAAAATAACAATAATATATTTTATATATAGTAAACTGAGCCCCTGCCCTCTCCTCATCCTCCTCCTCCTCCTCCCCCTCGCTCCCTCAGCCAGATATAATCCCAACTAAGCCTGAAGTCTGTACGAACTGCGAATACGCTAATTGTAGCGCAGTAAAAACATTGAACAAAGTTTTAAAATAACTGAATTAGGTTTTTATCTATTTTTTTATAGTTAAGTTTAGATTCAAGAAGTTGATATCAAAAACATGAAAACAAATCACGTAACAAATAAACAAAATTTTAAAAAGGCAAATGCCTTTAAAAATGATTAAAAACTGTACAACAAGTTTTGCAAATAGAATTATAAAAATTCAAAACTTAAAAAAATACTTAGTATTAAATTTAAAAATTTAATTAAAATTAAATTCAAAAGAAAAAAACTTATTAATTTTATTTTTCCATTTTGTTTAAATAATTTATAAATAATTATTCAGAATATGAAAAAAATTAAAAATGAAAAATTATTTATTTTTGTTAAAACATTGTTTTTAAAATATGAAAAATAAACTAAAAATAAATAAGTTATTAATTTTTATTAAAAATTTAATTGAAGAATTCATGTTTTTTTTCCAATGATTTTGTTTTTATTTCCTTTTGGGTTTAATTTTAATTTATTTATTTATTTTTTTAAATGTGTGTTGTAGCTTTCATAATTGAATAAAAAATATAATTTCATTTTGATTTTTTATTTTTTAATTTTATGATTATTTTATATACATTTTTGTAAATAAAAGATTAAAATTAAAGAAAAATAAATAAAAAAATAATAATAATAAAAAATAAAAGAAAAATAGTTGGAAATAAAAAAATATTGTTTTTAATTTTCAAATGAATAGTTATATATTGTTGTTTATTTTTTTAATAATTTTTTTTATTTTTTATTTTTTATTATTATTTACATTATATATATATATCTCCATAAACTTTTTTTGTATATTAATAAAAGGTGTTTTGTGTTTAGCTACTCTAAGCTTTCTAAGCATATTTCTTTAGATACAGGGTATAGCGTAAACATGTTAAGTACAAGGTTTTCCCTGTTTGCTTTCAACTAGCCCTTCATACAACGCTACTTCTCCCTCTCTCTCTCTCTCTCTCTCTCTCTCTCTCCCTCTCCCTCTCTCTTGTTTTTCTTATTGTTCTTTACTTAGTGTTTTTTTGTTTGTTAAGTATTTGTTTTTGTTTTTTTTTTTCTGTTACTTTATTTTATTTTTTATTGTTTAAAATTCATCACGATTTTTATTTTCGCTTTACATTTGGATTTTATTTTCTAAAATTTTTGTTGTTGCTCCTCTTTTTGTTTGCTTTGCTGCTTCTAACCTTGAAGCACATTTAATTTGATGGCTGCTTCTTCTTCGTCTGCTTCCTCTTCTTGTTGTAGTTGTTGGAAAATAAACAACAACAAACAAGTTGGAAGAAGAAGCAGCTAGAATCTAAATATATGTGTAATACATATTAATGTACGTAGCAGCCACTATAGAGGGTATATTTATATAGACACCGCACACAGACACACACGCATACGTAAATATATGTGTGTGTATATATATATATACTACATATATATATACATATATATATGTATATTATATACATATATTTATATACATACATGAGTTTGCATGTGAAAATTTCATGTGGGGTCGCGTTGTGCCTAGTTGATACACTTGCCGTGTATGAACGCTAGAGATACCCTGTAAGCATGCGTAGGTAAGAGAAGTAAAATCGAAATGTTACTTTAGAATAGTTTGTTATAAATCTTGGACTTAGAAACTAAAACTATAGAGTTGTGGATCCACAAAACATATACAAATATTATTAATTAATTATAATTAATTATTATTTTTAAAGTTGTCAGCTACTATTCTCCTGAACTTGACTGTAGTTGTCGACAGCATAAGAGTTTAGCGATCAAAACTGAATTGCAATTGAAAGCTGTTAAAGTTTAGTTTGATTTGTTTTGCTTGTGCCCTTACAGGGTATCCTTTAGTCTATATAGCTGCATTACAATTTATTTACTTATGTTTTTGTTGTTGTTGTTGTTGGTTTCGTATAATTGTCGAATTTTCGTTGGTTTTCAGTTGGTTTTTCTTTTTTCTTTCGTTTTCGGTTGGATTTTGACGTCGTTTTGTGTGTGTCTAGCAAGTCGCATATATCATCTTTTCTTCTTCTTGTTGTTGTTGTTGTAGTTGTTCCAAAAATTACTTAATTGCAGCCATATGTGTGTAGTGCGCTCTCTCTCTCTCTCACACATACATACATATAGTATATCTCCCTCTCTCACTCTCTGTTGCCTTTTCCTGGGCGCTAAACTGGAAATGTGTCGTCGCGGCGAATGTATCTGTGGCTATGGCTGCGAATGTATCTGTATCTCATCTAGGCACACACACATACATACATATACATACATACATATGCAGTACATACACATACATATGTATGTAGTTGTAGCTGTATCTACGCATTGCTCGACTGTTGCTGTATCTAATTCTAATTTATTTTGCCAAAAGAGAAAAGAAGAAAATAATAATGAGGCAGGCAAATAAAATAAAAAGGAAACAACAACAAAAGTAAGCGCAAAGGAAGCGCGCAAAAGTTGCCGTTGCTGTTGTTGTTTTGCCTGTCGTTTTATTTATTTATTTATGCGTAGTTTTTATTTTATTTTTTTTGCCCAATAAATTACGCTCTGTTGACATGCCGCACAGAACCGAAAGCCGAGCCGAACCGAACCGAGTCGAGCCGAACCAAGGCGAGGCGAGCCGAGTCGAGCTAAGCTAAGCCGACTGTTGTATTTGTCGCAGTCGCAGTCGCAGCCAGCGTTCAGCCTGGTTCAACCCTCATTTTTGGTCATTTGAATTGCAGTTGAAGTCGCCGTCGCTGTCGCAGTCGGCGTCACGCGCCGCTGCGCTTTAATGGCCCAAGCGCAACTTTTGCTTTCATTGCACGTACCAACAACAACAACAACAGCAACAACAACAGCAACAGCAGCAATAACAGCCGAAAATTGAACTTGAAATTTGTAGTTGTGTGGAAACTTCGGGACGCCCGCTAGAGTCGTCGCTTCTCACGCTTCGCATGCGAACAGCGCAAAGCCGAAGCTGAAATTTGAAAACCCGAAAGCTCCCCCCAAAAACAAAAAAAGCCGAAAAACAAACGCGGCTCATTAAGCCAGCCGTTCGTTCGTTCGGTGGCGCGGCTATTGTAATATGAATGGTGTGGGCGGGGCAGAAGAAGAGAAATGTGCAAGAGCAAAGCGCAACGAATTGAGTTCGAAAATTCGAAGTTGAAATGAGCGCGCGCAAAGGAAGTCTGTGTGTAGGCCGAAGGCTTATGCGAATTGAGATTCGAATAAGAATAGCTGAAGCTTGATGCCAATAAGAAAGTATGTTTGAGAGGGAAATGAGGAAATGAAGGGTTTCTGATATGATGTATGTAGCTATTGCAGGCATAATAGATGTAATATATGAATATTAAATGATATATGCTATGCATATATACTATATATTAAGATATATACTATATATTTTATATATATTTGTTACCCAAACTGAGTTCACATAGTTAGACGTTGGGATATGTTTGTATATAAGCAAAGAATATACCAAATTCCAGCTCTTTTAAGCTTGGCTTATGAAAGACATCAAGTGAAATTTGTGGAGTTAACCTGAAGTCGAGTTAAATGTTGCAAGATCGTAAGCTTTTGCCACAGAGTTCTCGAGTTGCTGCGGGCCCAACATTTGACAGCTGCGCTATCAACGTAGACATCTTCAACTACCCACAGCTCAGCAGCACTTCACACACACACACACACACGCACACACGTGTTGTGATTTAACGAGCTTTGTTTGGGCTGTAAAAATGAAGTCAAGAGTTGCCCAGCAAACGAGAGAGAGAGAGAGAGAGAGAGGGACAGAGTAGAGGTGGGGTTGAGAGGGACAGCGCACACCTTGGTTCCAGGTAGACTCCAAAATTCGCAGGCACAATTTACAGCACACAGCTGTGGGGCAATTAGAAAACCCGAATACGAAATGCCCAAACGTAATGCCATCCAAAATTTTGTTGTTTCTTTTTTTTTTTTTGTAAAAAATGACTTTCCGCTGCGGTGGGCAGGGCCTCAGCTCGAACCCCGTCGGCGGCTTTGGGTTTTGGTTTTGTTTTCGTTTTTCGTTTTTGGTTGTTTTTATTTTTATTTATTTTTTTTCAGATTTAGATTTCGTGTTACGCTTTTTGGGCCATAAAATCAGACAGTAAATGAAAAAAGAATAAAAAAAGCAAAAAAAGCTCCAAAATAGTTAAGTATATATAATAATAGCGCGCATCTTAATTATATAACAATTAAACGTATAGCATATGCCAGAGCAGGAAAGAGGGCGGGATAGAGAGAGAGAGAGAGAGTGAGATAATGAGAGAGGGGGCGAGACAGCGAGACAACTTAAAGTCTCTGTATGAAGGTTGCCTTAAATATGGGAAAACTGTAATTTTTGTTGCTTTTTTTTCCTTACTTTATAAGAATTAAAAAAAAAAAAAAAAAAAAAAAAAACATCACACAAATAAAACGTACGAATTAAACGTAATTTATTTGAAACAAAGAAAATTTGACAACAACAAAATCAACAAAAAATAAAAACAAAAACAAACGCTGAACAAATTGCTGGCTGGGAAATGATGATCGTTACGGGGTTTTCGGTTGGAGCTCTGGGAGAGAGAATGCAGCGACAAGGTCAAATGATTGCTGTGGCTCGTTGTTGTTGTTGTTGTTGTTGTTGTTGTTGCTGTTGTTGTTGTTGCTGTTAACATCCGTGGCAATTTGTCAACTGTGGCACAGAGACAGCTACAGCGACAGAGATAGATACAGATACAGATACAGCTACAGCTACAGTTGCAGATACAGATACAGATACAGAGACTGAACATGTATGTGAGCATTCAGCCCATTGCGCAATACGAAATGTGTTTGAAACAATTCAAGGGTGTTTGGGGAAGTATATCACAGACACACACACACACACACACACACACACACACACACACACACAGAGTAACATACAACAGTTTAGAGTAGAGTATTCTTATATTATCACCGTTTGCTCTTTGTGCTGCATTCTTAAACGTTTCACTGGCTCAAACACTCTTGTCTTGTCAGTCAAGATCTTAGTTGACAAAGCACAAGTTTAATATCTGTCATCTAACTACTTTGTAGTCTATATGCCTAAACGTTTTACTAATCACTAGACAATGATCTTAGCTGATAAAGCATAGCAACTTCTACAACTATAAATATATCTATATATTTGCTATACATCTGCCTTGCTCATTTAAAACATGTCTCTCTGTCTCTGTCTTTTGCTCTCTATGCACTCCAGAAGTGTCTCACATCATAAGATTTAGCTTTACAAGTTGAACAATTTAATTTGTGTTTATACTTTACAATGCATTCATAAACGTTTTTGCTATTTCTATATTGTCTTTGTCTCTGCTGCCTAACTGGGAGTGTATAGCAAGTCCCTCTAGTCACTTTCTCATTCCTACAATTTGGACAAATTAATTTCTCTTCATATTTCGAGTTACTTAAATTTCATATTCGTAAACGTTTTACTGGCTGCAGTGAAGAGCAGCTTGTCTAGAGCAGGTAGAGCATGAACTGGCTCTATATCACAGATCTATAATTGGCATTTGAAGAACTTGATATATATTTAGAGACTAGCTAGACCTAATATGACTACCTGCCTAGCGTGCTGTTGCCTTAATTACAGGGTATTCAAATAATTTGTTTTTTGTTTTGCTCTTTTGCTATGCCAACTTGCTGTGAAGTTGTTGACAGGCGTCCGACTGTCGCCCGCCTGTCCGCAAATTAGGCGCATGCCGTAGGGCGTCAGTTGGGCGGGGCAGCTGGCGAATTCGTGCTGAAGTGGGGGGACCGATTAAGGAATAGCATGCAACAGACTGTGGCAACAACCACCAAATTGCACTTGGCACAGAAAACGAAACAAACGTGGTGTCTGCAAGGCAGAGCCAAAGGGCTCGCAGTGCTGCCGAGTGGCTCAGAGTGGTGCAGCATGCATCAAAATGGCTCAGAGTCCTGCAGAGTGTGGTTGGAAATACTGCTCAGCTGCCCAAAGTGGTGCACAGTGGCTCACGATGCAAGTTCATAGTAGCGCAAAGTGTTGCTCATTGGCTGCAAGTGGTGCAGAGTAACTCAGAGTGGTGCACAGTCAAGCAGAATGGCTCACAGCGCATCATAGTGGCTCACAATGCTTTTTGTGGCGCAAAGCGTTTCTCTAAGTGGTGCAGAGTGGCTCACAGTGACTTATAGTCCTGCAGAGTGGTACACAATGATGTTCAGTGGCTCAGAGCGCATCAAACTGCTGATCAGTGGCTCGAAGTTGTGCACAGTGATTCCAGCTGTTGTACAGTGGCTCAAAGTGATGCAGAGTGGTGCTGGCTCAAAATGGTTCAATGTGCTGCTAAATCATTGAAAGTGGTGCACAGTGGCTCACAAAGCTCAGTGGCTCATGGAGTTTTAGAGTAGCTCTAAGTGGCTCACAATGGATCACAGTGAATCACAGTGGCTCAGAATATTTAAGAGTAGCTCAAAGTCCAGCACAGTGGCTGCCAATACTCAACAGTGGCTTAAAATACTCCTCATTGGTTCACAGTGCTCAGTGGTTCACAGAGTTGCAGAGTGGCTCTAAGTGGTTCACAGTGGCACGGAGTACATCACAGTGGCTCCAAGTCCAGCACAGTGGCTCAGAATGCTTTGGCTAACACTGTGGCTCGATGTGGTGCAGCGGTGGTTTGCAGTGGCGCACCTTGGCTCAAAGGTGCTGCACAGTGGCTCAGCATGTGGCTAAACGAAACCCCACTCCAAAAAAAATACAACAAATAGAAAAAATTCCAAAATTTATATTTAGCTAATTTATGCGTGAGAAATCTTTTGTTTCGTTTTTGTTTGGCCCACTGTACGGAAGTCTTTTTTTTTTTGTTTTTGTTATCTTGTTGTTAACTTGAATTGTTAAAGCTGCAGATGCTTTGCATTCGGCTCGAATGCTACCTAAACAGCTTTACTTAGCTAAGCGAGTAGCGAGGTGTGAAAAGCTGCAAGCGAGACGCAAAGCTGAAGTTGCTAGAGATTTGCTAGAGTTTCTTAGATATATAGATATAGTATGTATGTTATAGTATTATATATATACTAAATTTTAGTATTTATATATATAATATATTATATGTGTTTATATACTAGATATATACTGCATATATGCTAAAGATTTGCTAGAGTTTCTTAGATATATAGATATAGTATATATATCATAGTATTATATATATACTATATTGTAGTAGTATATATATAATATATTATATGTATATATATACTAGATATATACTGCATATATTTCCTGTGTTCCCTTCTTGTTCATCTCAGCTGCTCTCGCTCTCTCTCTCTCTCTCTCTCTCTCTCTCTCGCTCTCTCTCTCTCTCTCTCTCTCTCTCTCTCTCTCTCTCTCTCTCTGTGATTGATCACTTTGGAGCAATTTTCATTAAGCATACGCCACGTTGTGCGCACAGTCATGAGGTGCTTCTTGTTGTTGCTGTTGTTGTTGTTGTTGTTGTTGCTTTTTAGTTATTCGGAGGTGTGAATTTTTCAGCAATTGGATTTTGTATCTTTATCTGCGCATTGTTTATGCGGCGTCGACGTTTCGTTTCGTTTCGTTTCGTTTCGTTTTTCTTGTGCCTCGCTTTGCGTTTGGCTTTGGCGCAAATTAACTTTGAACTTCAAAATATATATAAAGACAACAATAGCAACACCAACAACAACAACAACAACAACTCAACAATCAACTTCACCTTGTTCAAGGTCTAAGAGCAACGGCAGCAGCAGCAAATGCCAGCCCAAAAAACAAAAAAAAAAAAACTAAGATTTGTTGTTATTTTATTTCTGTGTTTTTTTTTTTCGACTCATTTGCATAGGGAAATTGAATGTTGTATCTTATGTTGTTGTTGCTTTGATAGCAACAACAGAGCTTAAGACGAACATCATTATCATCATCATCATCATCATCATCATCATCATCATCGTTTAGTTGTCTATATAGCTGTCTATTCTGGTTTTATCTATCTATTAAACTGGAGGTGGTTATTATATCTGCATAACAGGTGGACCATCGACTAATGCAGGCTGTTTTTTAGAGTGACCATAATGCAGTGTGGGACTTTGGCTGTGATTAGAGTGACCAGTGCTGCGTTCTTAATTACACTCAGAGTTGCTTAAATAAACTTCTTTGATTGCTGCAATCGAAAAATCAATTATATTCGATTAGAGTGACCATGTCATTGAATTGGAAACCTTAGCTTTGATCAGATGGCTTAGAGTTGCGTTGTTAACTCTACTCAGAGTGATCAATTGAGTTGATGATTGCAATCAAAAAATCAATTAAATAACATTAGGGTGACCATTTCATAAAATTAAAAACTTCAGAGTGAGTCAACAGGTTGTTGCTCATACCACACCAATAAGCAGTCATAATAAATTAAAATGGATTGCATAAATTAGGGTGACCATGCCATCAATATGACTATTAGCAATTTTGGTCATTATTTTAGAACTATATTTACAAAATCCACAGTATAACGACAATGAATGGATTTGACAGATTTGTCATTGATTTCTTTAATTAGAGTGACCGTTGCCTACAGTTTTTTGTTAATTAAAAACATTTCAGTATGATCATATTGTGTATATAGCTTGCACTCTTAATTATGAAGCTGGGCTTTATAGCTAACAGTTGTCTAAAATTTAGAGTGACCATATATACCGCAATATGTAAAGAGTTTAATACAAATTTGTGAATTGCAAAAAATGTTGTTATTCAATTGAAATTGCTGGCAATTACAGAGCAGTTGGCGCGCCACACTTCGGGGTGACCAAAACACTTGAAGCGAAGGTAAATAGAGTTTGGAAGTAATTGCCATTACCATGGCATTATGTTAATTAAAAGCAAACATTTGTTTGCCCGGGGCACACACTCACACACTCACACACACACACACTCACACACACACACACACACACAGTTTTTGGCCATTGCTTAACACTTGAGCGTTCGCCTAAGAGTGACCATATTTGCATAATTGCAGCCGCTATCAATATTGAAATCAGTTTTTTTTTCAAGCTCTTTGCCTGTGCAATGGGGGCGTCGAGTTCTTTTATTTTTTTCTTTCTGTGCTTTTTTTCTGTCTCTGTCTTTGTCTGGCTGCACTTCCGCAGCAGCGACGCCGACGCAGACGCCGACGCAACTGCACGAAATTCTCATGAAACTCTTGAAGCTCACAGCTCGGCTTGACTTGGCTTGGCTTGGCTTGGCTCGGCTTGGCTCTGCGCTGTAAGTGCGGCTTGAGCAGCAGCTGCACGTGGGCAGCAGCTCAGCTCGAGACGCCCCAGTCCATAGCAGACCATATGGCCCGCTGGCAGGCGATCGGAATGACCTTCCCGTGTCCCTGTCCGTGTCCGAGTTCGAGTCCAGGAAATGGCATTAGCTTACGCTTGCTTTCGCTCTCTCTCTCTCTCTCCCTCTCTCTCTGTCTTTCGCTTCCGCTGTCGCCTTGTCCTGTCTGCTAATCATATTAATGCAACGGCCACGCTATCCCACTGTGCTTGCGTGTGTGTGTGTGTGTGTGTGCTAGGGCGCGGCTTTAGGTTTGGCTTCCAAAAGAGGAAGAGCCACGCGCAACGGCTTTTGCTTCGTTTGCTTTCGCCGGTCTTTCGCCTTGTCGCCCGGCTTGGGCCATCACTTTCGCCGCACTCGCTGCACATTGTCTTTTATGGGTCACCCCAACTCCCTCTCTCCCTCTATCTCTCTCTCCCCCTCTCT
>JAWNPA010000039.1:21400000-21640000 GCA_035045345.1 Drosophila hamatofila | reverse complement strand
AGAATTTTGGTAATTTTTATTTAAACAATTTATACAATTGATAAATGTATAAAATGTTGTATAAAGTATCCTGTACTTCCCTTGAGCTTAGTCTGAAATATTCTAAAAAATCAAAATTCATCATGAAAAATTAAAAATTAAGAATCTAAATAGTAATTGATTTAGTTTTTGAGCAAGCTATGATCCTAAGACAAGTGGTTCCAAATACTTGACAGCTTTATTATATATAGCTTTACTTTACTTATTAAATATTGTAAGACTTTAGTTTTGATTCCTGCTCGAACAGCTATCATAAAGAAAACCAAATCAATATAGTTTGAATAAAAGAAAAATGTAAGTTTAGAAATTTTCTACTTAAAGTCAACTCAAAGACGAAAATCTAGGGTAACTCTCAGTCAGACATTCACAACTATGTCACTCTTGTTGTTGTTGCAGCTTCTTCGTTTTTATCCGAGCGAGCTGGAAAATGTAAAACACGCACTTAACTTAATTTATTGTTATACATTTACATATTTTGCATGACATTTTATTGGACCAGATTTTCAGTGTTTTTTTTCTAGTTTCTTTATATTTTGTTCACTTCTTATGAGTTCCTGTTGGCAGGTGGCACAGAGTGTGAATTTATGGCACGCATATATCACTAAGACTAAGCATTATTTCTTTTGATATACAAACATGAATATACATATCTCTCCAGTATTGTTTTAGTCATATTTTGAGTGCAACACTATGGAAATAAAATAAATTTGGTCGAGCCAAAGGGTTGAGTAGAAAGCAAGTTTAGGCTATACAGAGCATGATGTTATCGATAACGTAAACTATATAGCAGAATACCTCTTATATAGTTATCGATAGAGTCTGCAAATTGTTGATCGGTTATCGATAACTTTGACAGTATTATTAATAACTGATTGTTTTTATTTACTTGAGACGAGTTTGTTTATATGCTATGTTGGCCAGCGGACCTTATAGATAAATTAAGTGTTATCGATTACTTGACGATCATAGTCGTATTTAACATTTCCGTACTCAATATATGATGAATTTTGATTTCTTTCTGTCATTCAAGTAACTCGGTACAGTCATGTTGTCCCCTACTCACTGAAGTATTATCGATAACATTTATCGAACTTGTTTTTGCATGACTCCCAGCCAATTTCTATGTATTCGCAATGAGTTTCGCTTACTCAGCTGGCTGTTATTTGGAAAATAATTTCAGTTTGCTGCATTACTCAAGCTGTAAAGGGAAATGTAAACTTCGTAAGACACAAGACCAAATAAATGCATCAGATCAACAAATATTTATCAATTGCTCACAAAAATGAAGAAGAAGAAGCAGAAGCAGAAGAAAAAACTGAGTCACGGTCAAATAGTCTTGTCTTGACTTTTGGTCACATGCTACCCATTGGGGCCGCGCTATCTCTTTCTCTCTCGCTATCTCTCTCTGTCTGTCCGACAGCATGTCTGGGTGGGTCTCTGTGTGTCTCCGTCTGGTTAGGCATTGGGGCGCCGGTTTGCATGCCAAGCACCAGCGAGAGCCAAATGCAAACAAACGTCCAATACGATAATTGGTGTTCATTATCAATGGGCAAATACAGCTCAATCCCAAAAACCCTTTAAGTGATCAACTGGCGTGGGGAGGGGGGCGAGGGCACATGGGGCACATGTGGCACATGTCGTCGACATGCAGCGGAAATCCAAAACGGGCCACAGACAAACTTAGACACGGCTTTTGGGCATGAACTTCCCGTGCGCGACCAGACGAGCCTTCAGTCATTGCTGCATACCCTGTAAAAGCTGTCAGTTGGGCATATTTAGTCAGCATTTGGGATAGCTTAACTGGTTTTATAGCGGAACAAGATTTGATGCCAGATCGATAAATATCGATTTAAACAATAGATCATGGTAAAATTTGGTATATCTATTGGTTTATTACAGCTTTTCCATAACTTTAAGAGTTTTGCACTTGAATGGAAATGGAGTTCAGGTAAAGCTCATGATTTACTCATGCAAAGCTTATCTGCTGACATATGGAGATTGATAGAGTGAAATTTTGGTATTTATATACTTTATAAAGCTGATATGCTCTAACATAGATAAGGGTTACATAAAGTCCGATGTATACAGTAAAATACATCATAGATCAATACTTGATATAGTTAAGGTAAAGTTTAGATACTACATATTTAGATAAAGTTTAGTATTCGATTTATGGGTGTCATTATTTAGATAAAGTTTAGTATTCGATTTATGGGTTTCATCAATTTGCTGTCAAAAGATGTGATTTTTGAAGCGGCTGTGGAATGTTTATAGCTAATCTAGCATAGGTAAAGTCTAGTTAAATTTTTGATATAGCCTACAAAAAGTATTCAAGTTGATGATTGTCTGCCTCAAGCTATGATTATTGGAGCTGGTATGAAACACTTTGCAAATTTAAAAGTAGATTAAGATTAGAGCAAGTCTAAAAGTTTCATAGATTAGTCTAGCTAAAGCTTAGATAAATATTAGATAAAGTTTATATCAGCTTTAGCTAAAATGGGTTCTTTCAATTTTCTATCTTTATTTGATCGATTCTCTAAGCTGCTAGGTCATGCAGAAAGCTTGGTAATCTACCATAGTTAGAGTTCAGATAAAGTTCAGATAAAGCAAAGATAAAATCTATATAAAGTGTTTGCTTTGATTTATGTTTTTCATTAGGTTTCAGACTTGAGCTGGGATTCCTCAAGCTGTCTATGAAAGTTTTTATGTAATATATCATAGATGAAGTTTAGACAGAGCTTAGATTAAGCAATGTACTTAATCTCGAGCTGTGGTACGTTAAGTTAAGTTAAGTTTGTATTCCTTACAGAATATGAAGTAAGGTCGAGTGTTATAGATCATAGATATAGTTTTGATAAAGCTTAGATAAAGCTTAGCTAGAGTAGAGCGCAAGTTTGCTTTTTGATTTATGCTTTTAATCAACTTGCTGCAGCTTTCAGCTCATTCACCTTGGAACAGGGTATCTCAGTTAGTCGCTTATACCCGTCCAGCTTATGCTTAGTTATTTGTTTTTAACTCAGTTTTTATAGCTACGATCGTAGGCTATATGAGTACAAGTTGTTGTTACTTATATGCCATGTACTTAACTTGTTTTTTTTGCCCGTTTTTTTGTTTTTTGTAATGGCTTTTTAATGGGCGCTGTACTTTGGCCAGGCAATCAATATACGCCGACACAAAGTGACTATAATATATAAATATATATATATATATATATTTAGATATATATATATGAATTTTGGGCATATCTTATCGACGTGGCCAGGCCTTCAACTTGAACGAGTGCGTGGACCGAAAAGCGGGCTAAGCCTAATTAAACCGGAAGCATTAGATGACCGAGAGCGAACCGACTTGTAACCGAGGGCCAGCCAGTTCTCTCTCTCTCTCTCTCACACTCTCTCACTCTCCGTCTGCTTAGATTTCAGTTTCCATTCCAGTTGACACGCCCCGGCTTTTGTTATGTTTATTGTTTTAAAATTATATGTCAGAAACTAAAAAGAAATAAAAAAGAATAAGGAAAAATAAAAAAAAAAAAAGCTGGCCATAAATTATAAAGAACAGATGCGCAGTTCTCGTTTTGTTGCTAGCTCTTGTTGTTGTTGTTGTTGCTTGTTGTTTGTTGTATTTTGAATTTTGTATTTTGGGCATTAGCATTTCGCCTGTTTGCTGTCTTCTGACGTCTCATTTCGTATGGAAATGTTCCATTAAACTAGCTCGACTTCGACTTCGACTTGGACTTGGACTCGAACTAGAGTCGCTTTAAAAGGCGGCGAGTGCGTGGTTGTGGCACAGCTGCCCAAAAAGTTGTCAAGGTAGCGGCGCAACTTATCATTTTTCTTTTGTTTTTCCTTTTTGGCCCAATTAGACTTTGGCACGCTAATTAAACGATTATTATTCAATTAGAGGAGGTGGAAAGGGAGAGTGGGGATGGGGGATGGGGGCTAGAGGTTGGTTTATCTATGTGTAGACACGTCGGCTTTTCAGTTCAAGAGTTTTGCTGCCCTCGTAAGTGTGATTTATGTGCAACGCCCACGCAACGAATCATAATCGAGATGAGACAAAGAGACTTCGGCTTGGCGCTCGCATGCTGGAGGTCAAACTCAACTATTCTAATTGACATAGAAAACGATCTAACGATTCTGACGATCGTACGGCTTCCCTCCTCTCTCTCTCTCTCTCTCTCTCGCTCTCTCTTTCGTTGCTCCTTGTTCCCAAATTGCTGTTCCCCTGGCTCGCTGCCAATCAATTTACGTCAGGCGCTTGATTGGTCAACCTCTTAGCCCCACACACACACACACACACAATATATATCTCTGTGTGTGTGTGTGTGTGTGTGGCACCCCGAGCATTCCCTGGCCACCCCTTGATTAATGAAATTAGACAATCAACGAGAGCCGAATCGAAAAAAGCAATAGTCGAGCGAAAAAATTAAAATCACTTAATTAAATAATTTTTAATGTGCTTCGTTTAATTGTTGTTTTTTGTTTTTTGTTTTCTTCTCTTTGGTTTGTGTTTTTTTTACGGCTGCAGTTTGTGGAGCAGCTGTCGTTTGTTAATTGCAAAGAATGGCCCGTTAAGAGCTCGTTTGCTTCATCTTCATTATTCAAATTGGCATCTATTTCAGCTATTGCTATGCGCTCGGGAGCTATGGACTGACCAGACATGACATGACGCTCAGATCAAGGTCAAATGATATGCGCTAATTGATCAGCCAATCTACATGGCTAACAGCTGATCAGCTTCGCTCATTTGTTGATATCTAACTATAGATCAAGTGTGATTAAGAGGGATTAAGAGGGAGGAGACTAAAGACAGTTGGAGATAAGAAAAGAGAAAGAGAAAGAGAGAGAGAGAGAGAGAGAGAGAGGGAGAGCGAAAGAATGGGTGATCACTCAGGGAGAGAAAGACACATAGACAAACTGATAGAGATACAGCAATTGAGATATCACTAAAATGTAATACTAATATTAATTTAATGATCAGCTAATAAGCTCATATACAACATGGAACACTAATGGAGAGTGGAGAAGTAAAGAATGAGAAAGTCAGGAAGCAAAGGAATAAGAGACAGATAAAGAAAAAGAGAGAGAGAGAGAATGAGAGATAGATAGACAGATAGAGAAAAAAAGATATCACTAAAATGTAATATTAGTATATGACTAATGATCAGCTAATAAGCTTGTATACAACATGAAGCAATAACAAACTGAAAGAGCCAAAGATGAATAGAGAGATAGAGAAAGTGAAAATTCAAAGCAACCCAATGTAGCAAGCAGAACTGATAACTGAGCAAGCCTAGAGAATTCTTAAGAATTGTCTCTGGTTTGACGATCGTGACTGCGACTAATCACTAAGCTAAGCAGGCAAAAACAAAGCTATATTAACGGCTAATACAGATCAGAGAGGTAGCCAGGGAGATCATACTAAAATCTTTAAAAGATCTCATACTAAATGATGACTGATCACTGATCAAAGAACAAATCTCTTTAAATAGAAATACAAACGACAAGTCTGTTTATATTCTAGGCTCTGCTACTCAATTAACATAGCTCGCCTGATCAGCAAATTGATCACGCCGATCAACTAACTGATATCTAGTGCCAAGAGTGTTGCCAGTTCTCACATTGATTAATCACATTCAATGTGGGCTGGCGCTATTGCCCTATCACTTGGCAAATATCGATTGGGGGGCCCTGTCATCGATCACATAGATCAGCATGTTTGTCCATGTAACGTGCCAAGGCTATTTCAGAATAGACAAAATACGAGTTACTATCTAATGTCAATGGGTTAACAAACAAATAAACAAATGAGCAGACAAAAGAAACGTACATACAGACGGAGATAGAGACAGAAAGAGAGAGAGACGACACGAGACAGACAGCACTTGTGATTCCAGTATTATAAATCTTATGACTGCTAATGAGAGTCGTAAAACACAGTCACATTCATTCTAGACACAATTTCGTGCCCCTCTCTCTATCTCTCTCCCCCCCTCTCTCTGCCTCTCTCTCCCTCTTATTAGCAACACGTTTCAATGTACATTTTTTTATTTTTAATTTAGTTTTTTTATTTTTATATTTTATATCCATGAGCTTCATTTGATGATGGTGACCTGCAAAGCACTTTGCATTTCATTAAGGCTTAATTCAATTCAAGCGCTCAACAATTAAACAATCGCCTCTTTGCGTTTTTTTTCTCTCTAATTTTTTATTTTTTTTTTATAATTTTTCATTTTTATTGCATTTGGTTTTTGTTTTTTTTAAATTGAATTTTCTTAATTTGAATTTTGTTTGTTCGTTTTTCGAATCTACCTTAAACAGAGTCGCAATCACATTCAATTCAATTCAATTTTACTAAAAAAGTTCAATTTCAATATCTACTCGGCTCTCCTTGATATTTTACACAAAATGTTTTCATTTTTCTTGCACATTTTCAACTTCAACTCAGTTTCAATTATATTGAATTCAATTGAATTATAAATTAAATTACAATTTTTATATTTTATTGCCTTTAGCTTAGAATTTCAATTTTAATTTCAACCTTTATATTCATTTCCTATTCAAGTTCAATTTTAATTTCCACTTTTATTTCTTTTCAATTTTAATATTGAGTTTATTCTTTTTAAATTATTTTTCTAATTAAATACCAACTTCTCTTTCTATTAAATTTCAACGTTAATTTTTGTTCAATTTCAATTTAGTTTCAATTTCAACTTTAACTTAATTTAAATGTTTCAAATCAATTTTTCTTTTTCAATATTAGTTTTTATTTCTATTTAATTTCGATTTCAGAATTTTGTGTATTTTTGTTTTAATTTTAATTTCAATATCAGCTTCAATTCCATTGAATGACAATTTTCAATTAAATTTTTATTTTCAACAGGAGTTTTAATTAGACTTCACTTGAATCATTTTGAGGCTAGTATCCCCAAGCTCTGCCCTTCCCACCTCACCCTCACTCCCGCTCTTTATCTTCCTTTTATATTTGTTGCTACTCACCTTTTAGCAACTCTCACTAATTATAGCTAATTGGGTTTTTTTGTTTTTTCGCTTTTAATTTTGGATTTTCTTTTGGCCATTTCACAAAATTTGTGAAAATTCGCACAAAATATGCAAACGTTTGGTAATTACTGTATTTTGTTTGATATTTCATTTGGTATTTTTGTTGTTTTTTATGCTGCTGCCTACTTAACGCTTGACGCTCAACTCTTAACTCTTAACGCTTAACGCTTAACGCTTAACGCTTAACGCCTTTTGGCATTTCAAACAAATGAATGCCATTAAAAGATCGCAAACAGCGTTGCAATGCGAGAGAGGTCTTAATCCTCTACAAATGTTGCAAATTGATCGGCCGGTCGAAGGGGCCATTGAAATGCTGAGATATACAGAAATACTGAACACTTACACACACACACACACACACACACATACACACACACACATATATATATATATATTGATGCGTGCACGAAAAGCCAAATAAACAAAACGTCTTTCGTTTTTGGTCTTTGTCGTCGTTTGCTTTCAAGATTTAAGCTAAATTAATGGACACAACTCACTTCCACTCTGCACTCTACCTCTCCCTCTCCCTCTCTCTCACACTCTCATGCTCTCTCACTCCCCCGCCAACCCTCCAGCTGCTAGTGTTTGCCTAAAAAATTGGCGCTACCTACGCGCGTTTGTTTTTAGCGTCTTTTTGGCTTTTTTCTCTCTCTCTCTCTCTCTCTGTATTATTTTGTATATTTTTCACGTCTTGTCTTCTGCACATGTTTATGTTGTTTTCTTATATATATATACCCCTTGTAATTGGCTAGAAAGGGGTATATTGCTTAGGCATGTAACAAGCGTCAGTCTCATCAAATCCCTATTTAGAGAGAGTCAAAGAAACAGAGACAGCGATAAAGACTGAAGCAGAGAGTGGGAATTAGACTTAAGTTAGAGTAGCTGCTAGTCGTGCATACCCTAGCGTGCTTTGCCGGCTGTCTTTTTTGGCTGTCTTCTGTTTTTTTGCGATGATTCATGCGTCGTTCGCCAATTTAAGCTAATAGACTGTCATGGAGGGTGGCGAGGGGGGTTTGTGGTTGGGGTTGCTGTCGGTGGGAGTTGGAGGGGGTTATAGCGGACGAAGGGGGGGTTCGCTTAATCAATAATCATCAATCGTCTTTTACACACAGTAAATAATCGAAAATACTTGAAGGGTGAAGGTGCTGCTGAAAAGGGGGGGGGGGGGGGGGAGAGTATGGGGAGCGGAGCGGGTGCCCAGCCGCAGGGCAATGGCTCCTCGACTCTACATAATGGATGGCCATAAGCCTCAAATTATTGATACGCTATGAATAAACTATAAGCACTAATATACTCATATATATATATATATATATATATATATGTATATTCTTTTCATTATAATGTTATTAACCATTTCCACCTGTTGCTTCGTCTCATTGCAGCCAAACGTTTTTTATCTTGCGTGCATTTTACGGTAAGTCTCAATGCGAGCATCGGATCGGGGGATCTGAAAAAGCTGAACAAGTCAAATGAAAATCCGCTTTAAGCCTGACAAAGCGCAGCTCATTTGATGGCCATCAATTATAATTAGCGAATGCGAGATTCGCATTTAATTCATTTGAATTTTTCATTCAATTCCCATGATTGAACATGGCTGAAGCTTACAAATGTTAGCTGGAGTGACAAAATGCTATGATGCTAATCCTCAGTTGATATTTGCTAATGTCAAATTGAAGGAAACTGAACATGAAATATGAAATTTATTATGCAATTTCAATTGTATTTTTAAACAATTTTGATTCAATTTGAATTCATAATATTCAATTTAAATTCAATTTTGATTCATAATCAATCCAACACTTTGAATTTCGCCTTCATTGCAATTGTAAAATTGTTAATTGAAACTCAAATTTTGAATGCTTAAACTCATTAAATCTATTAAATTAAAAAAGAAATATATATATATTATTTCAAAATTTATGCAATCTCAAAATAATTTAAATTCAATTTAATATCAATTTCAATTGCATTTCATTTGCAGTGAATTTATGAATGTAAAAAATGTCCAAAATGCAATTCAATTTGAGTTCAATTCAATATATATTAAATTTTTTGTTGAATTTTCATGCATATTGAAATTGAAACTTAATTATTGGGTGCTGTATCTTGTTCAATGCGTTGAATTGAAATGGAAATTCAAAATGACATATATTTTTTCAATATTAAAATAGAAACTCAAATATATTGAATGCTTCAATATTCAATCTGTTGAATTCAAATTCAAATTCAATATGAAATTGAAACTCAAATATTGAATGCTTACACTCATTCAATCTGTTAAATTGAAATGAATTTGATTATTAAATAAATACACTTTAAATATTTTTGCAATATTAATTGAATTCAAAAACAAGTTTGATTCAATTTGAATACGCAATATTCAATTCAATTTCGATTTCAATTTACGATCAATTTCCAATACTTTCAATTACGTCTTCAATTAGTTAATGTAATTGTAAAAAGACCGAAATGCTCATTTCAATTTGAGTTCAATTCAATTTACAGTCAATTTTCTGTTCAATTTTCGTGCAGATATGTATATAATATATATATATATATATATATTTAATATATGTATGTATATCTATAGCTATATCTATAGGCATGTAAAAAGGCCAACTGTTCTGTTTACATGTCCGGCCATTGGCCGTTCGCTTGGGTAGCCCAATTTTAGCCACGTTCAGTGTAAACAAGTTGCCAAATGGCATTTTTGGGACCGAAATCTGTGTTCGTTGTTGGCTGGCTGGCTGGTTGGTTGCTTGGCTGGCTGTTCCCAGCTAAACGCAGCTTCCTGACCAAATATGACGTATACGTCGCATGCGACGCAAAATCAATCAACGCCAGCTGCTAATTTGCTGCACGCAATCAATGTGTGGACGGCTGCTGCGTGCGTGCGTCAGCGTTGCTGCCACAAGGTGTGGCAGGCAAAGTGTGAGGTCCAGCAGACACAGCGGCGCCAGCTGTATGTCCTTGTGGCGACTCCTGCTGCCGCTGCCGCTGCTGCTGCTGCTGCTGTTGCTGCATGTGGCATGCCCCAAATGGCGTCGAATCAATCAAAATGCGTACGCAAGCCAAGCCAAGCCAAGTCGAGGCAGGGCGCGCGCGCGCTCGTTTGAGTTACGCGCAATTTAACCTGTCTGCCAATTCGCAGCTTTATATGCTGCCCCTCGCTCTGCGGCTATGTGCCGTCTCTGTCTAGCGCCCGCTCAATTATCATAATTGTGCACACACACAGACACAGACAGAGACAGAGACAGACAAGCTGAAATGATAATGTCGGCGCCAGCATTTCCGCTTTTATGAACGCGGCTACAGCTTGCCGTCGCCCTGCCCCCTTCTCCCCCCTCGCAGAACCTCACCCAGTTATATGTGTGTGTGCGTGTGTGTGTGTGCGTGTGTGTGTGTGCGTGAGTGGGTGCCATCCAAATGTCCATGTCCATGTCCATGTCCATGTTGTAGCTGCCTGACACGCACAATTAAGTGCCAGCTGCCATTCCTAGCCACTCTCCCTCTCTCTCTCCCTCCCACACTCTCCCTCTCTCTCTCTCCCACACTCTCCCTCTCTCCCTCTCTCTCTCTCTCTCTTGCTTTCTCAAGGATAACGATTAACGATAAACGCGCTTGCAGCTTTGCTTTGCTTTTGCACCCGATTTTCTCACTCCCCCTCTCTCCCCCTCTCTCTCTCTCTCTCTCCCCTCTCTCTCTCTTCCTCTGTGGCAATATCAAATCAAATAAAATGGAATTTACTACACTCACGCACGCTTCCATGTTCTATGCGGTCCGTGGCCCAGCCCAAAACAGCTTTGCCCCTCAGCTCGTTGGCTTTTCGCTTTTCGCTGTTCGTTTTTCGACTATTTTTATATCTATTTAACATTTTCATTTCCGTTTCGCCTTAATGCACTTGACCTTCAGTCAAAAACAAAAAAAAAAAAAAAACAACGAAAATTGAAATAATAATAAAAATTGAAAAACAAATAAAATGTGAAATCTGAAATCTAAAATCTGTGAGCATTTGGGTTTATTCTCAGATATTCTGTTCCATCGCAGGCCAAGCGAAACAGCAACAGCGAAATCTATTCCGAGGTTTCCGGGCAATACATACAGCTAGTTCTATATATTTCTTAATGGTAAATTAAATATATTTGAATGCAATGCAATTTCAGTTTTCATTTGATTTGCCATTCAATTTTCATTCAATTCTCTTTCAACTTTTCAATCCCATGTTAAAATTGAAAAACTATTAAAACACTTGAGTTGTCCAATTCAATCTCAATCAATTCAAACAAAAATGCATTTTAATCCCAATTCGAATTACAATATATGCAGTTCTGTTTCAATTCGTTTTCAAACATTTGAAAGCATATTCAATTTCCATTTCAATTCAATAATTAATACAAATTTGAAAATAGATTTTTTGACTTACAATTTATTGCAATTGTTTGTGTTTTTATGCAATTTTTGTATTTCCCTAAATTTGTATTCAATTTCGTTTCAATTGTTGTTCAACTTTGATTCAACGAGCAATGAAAATGTTCTAGAAAATCGTACTCGCATGACAAAAGGCCACGTTACATGTTCTACTCTCTATTGTTGGCATAACATTGTGAATTTTGCAGTGTAAATTCCATTAGGATTATATTACCAGGCACACACACACACACACACACACACACAGACACAGCTGGCTGTTGTGAAGCCACAAAAGTTGCGCTGGCCCATAAACTAGAAGAAAATTTCTTTTATTATCCTTGGCAGAGAGTTGGAAGCGAGGACGAAACATAAAACGTAAAAAGTTCAAATGGATTAGGGCCAAGCTTCAAGCGGAAGCCCGACAAGGCGTTGACTACATACACACACACACACACACACACACACACACACTCGCACACATATGAATGTTGTGCGTGCCAAGCGAAATTGTTGGAATATGTGTCAAGGACAATCGAGTCGCCAAGTCGTTTCACATTTCGCAGAATATGTGTGAGTGTGTGTGTGTGTGCGTGTGTGTGTGTGTGTGTGTGTGTGGGCTATCATATATTGTGTTTTGTAGGCGTGCCTAGCTGCAGTTAACACACAGCTCGCACACCTTCTAGCCCGACTCCTCCCACACAGCTCACCGCCTCCGACTCCTGGTCGGCTGCTCCTACTTCATCGCCTCGATCCCAGCGACATTCGGGACACATTTGGAGCACAAACTAATTGATATTTTCACAGTCGTTTTTTCCCATTTTTCTTCTCTTTGTTATTTTTTTTTTTCTTTCTTTTTTTTGGCACGCCTTGTCGCATAAATTTTCAAATTTTCCTGCCCGCCCCATGGGACGTGGCGAACACGCCCAGTTCTCGACGCTGGACGCTTCAAATGAATTAAAAAACATTTGTTGTTGTTGTTGTTGACTTTTGGCAACTGCTAAATTTTAGTTAATTAAAGTTTTCTCTATATCTCGCTCTCTCGCTCTCTCCCTCCCTCTCTCCCTCTCTCCCTCTCTCTATATATATGTAATAAATTTGTGGAAAACTTTTCACATTGAGCTAAGGCAAACAGAAATTTCAATTTTCCAAACATTTATGAATTGCCGCAGCCACAAATAGACAGAGAAAAGTATCTAGAACGGATTGTACTAGCTGAGACAATGACGACCACCAGTTGCTGCCGCACAGAGTCGGAAATAGACTTTCGTTTCGCCAAACAACTAGATCTCAACTACTTTGGAAAATTGTGCCTGATATTGAATGAGTTTTCCGCTAAGTTGAATCTCAAACTTTTTTGTTTTTATTTTTTCCTTTTTGCTTAGCGATTCTCTAGAATGTTGGCAGCAAGTCAAAGTGCTCGCGGCAGCGCTGCTCGACAGGGAGATACCCTCGAAGATGCACAGAGATATCCGTAGATACAAAGAGAGATATATATAGAATTATATTCTTTACTTGAATAGAACTGCAACTTTAGGTCAGAATCTGGCACTAAACTATAAACCGATTGAGCATTTCGAGTTTGGAATTCCTGCATAATCTAGTATAATGTGCCAAGTCTCTGGGGGCACAGGCTGAACTCATGCTAAATTCATGCCAGGCCCCCAGAGAGACTTTCAAACACTTTGAAGTCATGAAAAAAATAGCACAACAACTTTGACAATACATTTCTCTATCTCTAGCAAATATCGATAACTTATCGATGACTGCATTCAACAGAGATCAACTTGGCTAGATTGACTCAGTTTGATCAGCTTTACGCCTGCTGCACAAATTGACTCCTAGTTATGTTTATAAAATCAAGCACAAATATCGATACCTTATCGATGAACAGAAAATGAAAGGAGCAAATAAATACTTAGACTGCTTTAAGTCTTTTGACTGCACTCAACAGATATCAACTTGGCTAGATTGACGCAGTCTGATCAGCTGCCTGTTACACAAATGGACTCCTAGTTATGCTTATATATATCGATAGCTTATCGATAAAAAGTAAATGAAAAAGAGTTGAAAAACTTGAACTGCCTTGAGCATAAAAACCTAACTTGGATCAACCTTTGACTCCTCCAAAAACAAGATACCCTTAGCTATCATTTTCAATTGGACTCAGGGTATACAAAGTATTTGGCTTCTGTGTTTACATAGCGCAAAAAAAAAAGCTTGGACTTGCCACGAGCTGCACGTTTCGCATTTTGCATGTTGAATGCCACGGAGCACATTTCCGAGAACATTTCCAATGCAAGTGGCAGCTGCTGCCAGTGCAACAAAATTTCCATTAGATTTATTGAGCAACTGTGTGTGTGTGTGTGTGTGTGTGTGTGTGTGTGTGTGTTTGTTGTTATTATCCATTTGGCCTGCTGCTGCTGCTGCTCGCTTTGGAACAAATAAACACATTCAACAATTTTAATGCGAATTCTTTCATAAAAATCATGTTGATCATCATCATTGTCTCGTCATCATCATCATCATCATCATCATTAGCAGCAGCAACACCATCAGCGCGCTGCCCGGTTTGACAGCTGTCGCATGGCAATGACAGCTGAAAAAGAAAAGAAACTAAATGCTGTTAGATACAAAGATACAAATGTATCTCAGAAAAGTGAAGGTGTGAAGAGAGCACTAAATGTCTTTAAGCAAAAGCCACAGAGCTTAACGCAAAACAAAAACATATAAACCTCAAGCAATTGCTTGATAAAATTCCAAAAGTTAAAACACACACACACACACACACACACACACACACATGCACAGCAGTCATAAATATCAATAAATTAAAAGGCCCAGCTAAGACTGATAACTGATTGTGTCAATGACGGTGCTGGCCATAATCAACATAAATCGCTTTGATGTCACACATGTATTAAGACTCGAAATTAATTAGATTTTCTCAGTCAGCCAGCCAGCCAACAACAACAACAGCAATAGTAAAACAACAACAACAACAACGGCAAAAGATAAGAATTTTATTTCCACTTCTCTGTTTGGTTTTTTTTTAGTCAAAGTTTTTTGTGCCTTTCATGTTGTTGCTGCTGATAAGGCATCTTTGACATAAGACAAGCCAACAACAACAGCAGCAACAACAACAACAACAACAACAACAACAACAACAACAACAACAACAACAACAACAACAACAACAACAACAACAACTGATAAGTTGTTGATAAAAACTAAACAAAAATGAATTGTAATGAAAGTTGTGATTGCAAACGTCCTTGCAATGGGCACATCACACACACACACGCACACAGCTACACACACTTATCTGATCAGTGAGTAATGCTAATAAAAAGGTGCGTGTTGTCCAAGTTAAGATACGCATAAATACATATGAAACACATGTACAACACTGCGATACAGCGACTTACAGCTAAATAGCTAAAAAAAAAAATAGTAGATAACTGTGCATATACACTGAGCGCAAAGTGGTCAGAGAAAAGAAGTCGAAAATGAGCGCTGTCTACCTACTGGTAATAGCCACAGTAGAGCTATAGCTAGATAGAACACTAAACAGTTGACGACAGTGTTGTAAAGCATCAGCAGTAAACAGCATTAGTGTTGCAAAACATAATCAATAAAACTTTTAAATTCAGCTAAAAGCTGAGCTATGTGTGTGCAGTGTTGGAAAGCAGCTTTTGCTCAAAAGTCAGTGTTACAAAACAACAAAACACTTAATAAATTAAGGAAAATTGCAGTTAAAGCATTTTTGCTTTGATTTCAGTGTTGTAAAGCAAGGAATATACACAATTTCAGTTGCATTTAAACACTATGCAAAAAGCTTAAGCAATCAGTGCTGTAAAATGTCAGAGAGAGAGAGAGAAAGAACAGGTACTTTTAACTAACCATCAACAGCTGACCGCTGACACGTGACAAGTTGTCAAATCAAGTGTTGTAAAGTGTCAAATGATTCATTTGAGCAACCTTCACATGCAAATTTCACAAACTAAAATCGCTTAAGAGCTGTTTCTGCTACTCATCGCCGAGGCTAAAGAATGCAATTAAAGACAAATCAGACAATCAAAATCATCATCTCTTATATTAACTAATTTCCAAATCTCTCGAAAATAGTTTTTTTTTTCTTCATTGTTTGCTTTTGTTTGTGCATTGTGACAAATCTTATCGCGAAATTTCGTATTCAATTAAAGAATGTCGGCGACACTTGTCACAAGTTTATTCATTCATTAAGTATTCTTGGTTTAATCACGTTTCTTTTTTGCCGTGTATGCGCACAGATACACACATATATACATATATATACACATGCACACACAAATACAGATACTAAGTAACTGATAGTCATACCTTCATGAATTTAGATACATACAAATATATATTTGTAGGTGCGTTGACGCATTCCATAGACGTGTATTGCTTAACGCATTGCTGTGTACTTTGCTGACGCATTCAGTTTCGATTGCATTGTCTGATGCAATTTATCGATAAACACATAGATAAGCAATATGTACAAATCGGAGCAACAAATCAGTTATAAATTATGTAGAAACATTCACGCTGGATCATGGATTATTTATGGCTGTCTATTGATAATATTTGTTATCGATAACACTTGTTATCGAAATATTGCGGCACAGTGGAGGTTACTTACTTTAAATGATAATTAAGAATTATTTCCAATTAACTATGCATCAATATAATTTTCGTTATCGATAATTCGTTTTTATCGATATAGTTTTACATATAGAGTAGGAATTACTTACATATAATTTTTAGTTTGCTTGAAAAGGGCACACAAATAATCATTACTTTCATAATATTATAAGAGTGCAATGTATGATCGATAACACTTGTTATCGAGCTACAAATTATAGCAATTTTTCAAACCAAAAACATTTTTGTCCTATATTTCTAATGATTTATGTTATACCATAGCAAAATTCGCTACCGATAACATTTGCTATCGATATACCAATTGTGCTAAGCTTTTCGTCTTTCCAAATCTTTAAAACTATTGTAAAAGTAAAGTTTCTCAATTTGTATGCTTATTTCAAGCACATTTGCCCAGTTTGAAATATGAATAGGCTTCTCCATTGAGTGCTTCAAGCACTTGGTTTATCGATAACAGTTTTTTGGGACTGTTAATGTGTGGCCTACCCGCACACACACACACACACACACACACACACAGAGAGACACACTTTATCTTAATGCCTGTGGCCTGTTTCGCTCGTTTAAGCAAATTTCCATAAAATTGCCATTTCATTTGCGTTTTTTTTTCTTTTCTTCTTCTTTTTGTTCTTCCATTTCTCAGTTTCTCAAAGTTTTTCATGTTTTTCTCTTCTTTTTTTTTATGCTGAGTTCCTAAATTTAACGCAGAAAACGTGCACAGAAATGTTTATAACTGTAAAACTTGCGCCACGCGTTTGCCATAAGTTCGAGTGGCACAAACCGCTCATGTTGCAACCACCCTGCCCCACTCGCCCGCCACACTCACTCAACTGCCCGTTGCCCAAAAGGCAGCCAAGCCACATGGAGCAGGACATTTTTGGCACAACCACAACTACAACTACACACGACTGGAGGTGGTCGGTGGTTGGTGGTGGGTAGTGTTGGCGTTGGCTAGTGGTGGTTGTCGGTTGGTTGGTGGGGCAGCTGTTGCCACAGGGCGCGCCGTTCTATGTGCGAAATTCTTGTCGAGTCTTTGTGCGCAATTTAATTTTTATAACATTTTTATGTGCTCAACTATGGCTCTGCATGCTAAATACAGAACCGAACCGGCCACAACCACCCACACCACCCCACCACCAGCCGCACCACTCCCATCCCAACTAGCAAGCGTCGTGCGCGTCTCTTAAGTGAATAATAAATTAATTGAATAGCCACGCGGCCCATTTTCGGGGGCAGCAACAGAGAGAGAGAGAGCGAGAGAGAGCGAGAGAGAGCGAGAGAGAGAGCGGGAGAGAGAGGGAGGGCTAGAGAGATGGGGCCAGGGGGATGGTGGGGCTATGTTTGGACTCTTGAGTTTGTTGCTTGTGGTGCGAGTGCTCAGTCGATCAAGTTTTATGTTAATAGGCAAGTTTTTATCACGCTGACATAAAGTCCCAGACCCAGTCCCAGCCCCAACCCTCGCCCCACTCCAGGCAGAGTCTGTGGCCCCCCGCGTAGCTGCAGCTAATCAAACGCAGATACATTATCTGCAAATGCTTTAATTAAAGTGTAAATTTTTCAAAGCTTCTTACTGGCCACGCCCACAGACGCCCATAGACGCCAATAGACGCCGGCAGCTGCAGCAGCCCCCAAAGAGCAATTTCAGCCAGACGACGCCGAATCAATGACACTTAATTAGAAAATAGCTGAGCGACCAGAGGAAGGCTGGGAGAGAGGGAGGGAGGGGGAGTGTGAGGGGGGTAGGAGTAGTTGGATTGAGCCATTAATGTGTGGCAATTTTGTATCTATGAGATACGTTTTCTTTCTTTCCATTTTCCTCTTTCGTTTCTTTCTTTCTCCTTCTTCATTATTATTTTCTTTTTTTTTTTTTGCCATTGCACATCTTCTGCTGTTTGTTCGCTTGGCTCGTGGCCCTGACTCTGGCAATTGTTTGGCTTTGGCAATGCTTTTAATTAAGCCAGAACAACAACAGCAGCAACAACGGCAACAACTAGTTCTTTTTATGATCCCAGCCACAGAGAGAGAGAGAGAGCTTCCCAGAAGAACAGATATATACACATACATAGATATATACATATATGTGTACATATAAATTCTTTAGTTGACCTGAAATTTGTTTTGGCCAAAGTGCAAAAGAACGAAAAGAAAGGAACAACTAGAAGAACATACGCAAAGCAGCCAAAGATAGCTTTTTTTCTACTTTGGTCAGCGCTCTCTCTCACTCTCTCTCTCTCTCCGTCTCTCTCTTTCCCTCTCTTGTCCAGTTCGCATCTCTTTCTGCAATCATTTGGTTTTACTTTGCATATATAAGCATACTCAACATTTGCTGATTGCATGAAATAGCTAAAACATACAATATCGATATGTTATCGATAACATATTTATCTCTCACTGATTGCCTAAAATAATTTATAATGTTTTATATTTATAAAATTTATTTCATTTTTTCTTGCTGACAGCGTTAAAGAATATTGACATCAATTTTTCATATATTATCGATATTTTATTGATATCAATGTACATAGAGTTCTTTGTGTTATTAGTTGTTTTATGTGTTATCTATATTTTAGCACAGCATTATAGCCCATATTAAACCTATTAGTAAATCGATAAGTGTTTCATTTATCGATATTGAAAGTAAACAGTTAAGCATCGATATTGATAGTAATTAATACATGCATAATATATCGATTTGATAATAGGATTTTCAACAATGAACACATAGTTAATTATTTTCTCAAATTGTCTGTAAGTGTCGCTAATGAGTCTTCAATTTTCGATAGCAATAGAAAAATATCGATTTATTATCGATATTATACATAGGTGTTGAGCATTTCCATTTTGATCTATGTGAATGACAGTTTTGAGCTCAATTTTATACAACTATGTAACAACTTATCGATAACCGATAATTACTAAGCTGTTCGCATACAATATCGGGCTTTCGTGATGCTGCCTCTAGCTATTCAATTGAAGTATACAGATATATAAATATATATATGTGCATATATCACGAAATTTGCTCGACTTCAAAACGTTTGCCACGCCCACGTAGAGCACTTGAAATGCCATTTGCTTGTTTGGTTATTGTATTGTTTTTGTATTTTATTGTTGTTGTTGTTTTTGTCTTTCCATTCGATGTAGCGTTCGTTTCTCTTTCTCTCTCCGTCTCTCTCTCTTGATTTTTGCTTGTTTCGGACGTACGTTCGCTCGAATCGTGTGAAATGTGGAGTGAAGCTGAGGCACGTAGCGCAAACATAATGCACAAGGCACAGCCAGCATGATAATAATGTTAAATACTTAACAAAATTGTTTTAAATATCATATGCATGTGCATTATATGTTATTTTTGGATTGCACACGATCCACAGACGCAACGATTCGCTTCGATATACGATGCGATCCAATGAATAATGTTTTATGTATGTTCCATATACATATATATCTCTGTTATATATATATATATATCTGTTATATATAGTTATATACTCGTCCCATTTAGCTGGACACAACAAATCATTGTTAAGTCTCGTACTTGTTATCGAATTTGAATATGAATATGAATACGAATACTAATGCGACTACGTATATGAGGATGAGTGCGAGTGCGAGTGTGAGTGTTATACAATTTGCCCGTAATTTATTTTATGCACATTTCACATTGCGGTTGTTTCCATTCATTCCAAGGAAGACACGATAAATTTCGTTTGGCAATTATCGAATGAAATTTTGTGCGGTTTTTATTTATTTTTATTGTGATTCCACGTGACTCATTTCGCAATTTGCAGTTAGCATTGTTTATTGTTATAATTATATTTTTAGGAGCATACCGGTTTTATTTTTGCATGTACAAAATATATAAATATATTTAATCGATTGTCTCAAATATATATTGGTATGGATTGATTGTTGTGCCAAACGAGCTCAACTTAAATTGAGAATATATCGTTGATTGATTTATTAATTGATCTATCCATCAGATAAATCGCAGACAGGTATTTATACTATATATACATATGTGTGAAGTGCGATTGATGTTTATTTCGCATTCGCGAAAATGTGTTTTAGGAGTTTGGAAATATCGATAAGTTTGTGGAACTTGTTTTGAGTTCATTTAACGACAATTTGGCTGATAAGCTTTGACCTTCAAGCTTTTGAAATCGATCAATTCCAAAGTGATGTGCATATATATTATTTATATGCTATCGATAACATGCAGCACATGTGTCAGGTAATCGTAAGATTTATGGATAGCTTGTACTCATCGATTAACTGCTAAATATTTGCCGTGTTTCTTTTTATAAGTAACCAAAGTATTTTACTATCGATCATCAATTGTACATTGTGTATTTAGACTGATCTTTGACTATCGATAATTCAATTAATGCACTTTCGAACTTATCCATAAATTGACTTATTATATGAAATGCCTCAAGCACACATCATCTATTTGACTTTTAAACAGATCTTTGCATTGCAAACGATCAAAAACCTACCGATATCATCATTTAATCGATTACTTGATTAGCTCAATGCAAAATGCATAATGCAAATGCATGCGGCGCGCACTTGCTGCGATCTTAGCATTTCCAATCGAGCGCGCTAACAATTTCGCACACTTGAGAGCAATCGAGAAATGCCAGCGAATCAACAAGTTCGACAAGGCGACAAAAAAACACTAAAAAACAAAGTAAAATAAAACAAAAAACCCGCTGCGGAATGTTAATAGCTAAGCAGACAAAAAAAATATCCATACACATATATAGATATATCTATGAATATAAATGAAAATGAGAAAACAAACTTAAAGCCAACTACGAGTAGCCCTGCTGGGTGCTGGGCCAATTGCCAGTTGCCAGTTGCCAGTTGCCAGCTGCCTGTTGCCTGTTCGCTTCTTCGATGCGTTTATCGATTGGCAAGCGTGGCAAGTTGACTTGAGTCGCGTCTCCAGCGATTGTCAACTGTTTGCGCATGTCACTGGCTGACGGCAAACGCGGCGTATGCGCAATGTGCAGCCAGCTGCCGTGACCTCAAAAACAAAACTCAAACTTCACGAGCTCAGCGCACAGCTGGGCAGTTGGCCAAAAAGAGTAGCAGCAAGGGGGCGGGGGGAGCAGGGAGCACACCTGTATTGCATGCACCGCATTTGGTCAAAACTGCAAGAATCGAAATCGAAATCGAATTTGAAATCGAAACCGAAACAGCGAATGTCAAAAGTGATTTTCGTTTTAACAGCTTGCAAATGCACATCAAAGGCAAAGGCTTTCAAAGCTTTTCAAACAAATAGCCAGCCGAGAACAAAAGCTAAATCATATATACACACACACACATACACACACACACACACACACATACACTCTAGAGCCGAATACAAACAGCAAAAACATGCGAAAGTCATAAATCATAATTCTTTATTCTGACTTTTTTTTTGGTGTGTTTTGTTTTTGTTTTTTTTTTTGTATTTTAAAATTTTATTTTTGACTGACTTTCAATTTACACAAATGTGCGTGTGTGTGTGTGTGAGGCACATAAAAGTGGCACTAAAAGTTGTTGCATGGAAGGTGGTGCCAGGGGGGCGGAGAGGGGTTCGCCGGGTGTAGTGAGCTGGGGGCATCCGCAGCAAACATTCTTGCCAAAATGATAAATGGCCCAAAAGGCAATAATAGAAATGGCAAAAGCCATAACAGGCAACGGCTACGGCGTATTGTGAGGGGCGCTTGAAAGGGGGGGGGGGGATGACGAGAGATAGGAGAGGCGGGAGAGTGGGGAAGGGGGATGGGTGTGTTCTCTCGTTGTTGGCAGCTGGGGGGTGGCTCGCTTTTAAGTTTGACAGCGCGCCGCAATTTGCATTTCGTTTGAAATTAAGGGGGAGGCACACATACACACACACACACACACACACACATGGACACACTCAAACACACACTCACACACACCCAGAGAGAGGCCACTCGCTGAAAAACATCATTAGTCCAGTTTTGCTGCTTAACCTAATCTCCGGCTGGGGGCATTCCACACAATTTCGAGCACATAACTCAATTCCTTGAAAAACCTCAAAGCGCGCAAGCCATTAAAACAAAGCACACACATACACACACATATATATATATATACACACACACACACACACACACACACACACCAAAAAGGGCAACAAATTGCCATAAAAAAATAAAAACTACGAAATAAAACGTAGAAAAAAAAACTCAGTCAGCGCTGAGTGAACCGAAAATTAAATAATAAAACGACGCAGCATTTGTTCGCCCAGGTGGCAACGCTGCCAGCATTAAAAGCAAACTCGTTAAGTGCCTCGTTAAGTTTGCTGCGTTCAAATCTAATTCAATTTATGATTGAAATTAGTTTTTGAAAAAGCATAGCATATTATTCATAACAGGTGTCAACGCCAGATATTCTTGAAATATATATAATATATAATATAGATATACATATACATATGTATACATATATATATCTGCATTCCTGTTTGGCTTAAAGCAGAAAGCAAAGTTGAAGACAAGTGGCAACGCTGCGCATGCTTAGTTAATTGATTAATTTGGCTGCATTGAGGACTACCTTTAATTTATCTTGAGAAACTCAGTCATAAGACTATTCTACAAATGCCAACTAAAGTGAACTTCAAATCTGTTTAGCTCATTTCTATACCAGGTGGCAACGCCGCGCATGCCTAGTTAATTTGGCTGCATTGAGGAAAAACTCAATTTTGAAACTATTCTACAAATACCGACTAGGATTAGCTTCAAATCTGTTTAGCTCATTTTTTTGCCATGTGGCAACGCTGTGCGTGCCTTGCTCAATTAAAAAGCCTCAATACAAAGTTTGAAGATGATTTATCTGAAATGATTTTGGGCTCTGCATTCCAGAGTCTGATTCGGCATAGTCTTAATTGACCTATTGCATAGCTGAAATATTTGCAATATTTTCTGTAGTTTCTCTTGTTGTTATTGTTGTTGTTGTTGTTGTTGTAGTTGTTGTGTGCTCGTTTGTTTGCATCTCACCTTCAACTTTGATTGACCGATCAATTGGAGATCCTCGGCCTTTGGCTATCAGGCAACTGCATTCTGCACTCAATTAAACGATTAAGGCGCTTAATTGAGACATTAACATGGCTAACTAAGCTACGCATAGCAAATTGCCAATGCGCATAGCATTGAGGCGTTCAATCAAACAGTCGAGCAGTCGAGTCGAGTCGATAAGTCGATCAGTCGATCAGTCGCTCAGTCGGTCAGTCGATCACTCAGTCAGCCAATCAATCGGTCAGTCGGTCAGTTGTTCTGTTCACTGTCCGCTGCTCGGCGCTTACATAAATCAATTTACTTACGCTTATTTTATAATTTAATTGTTTTTGTATACCCTATAAAGATGCATCGATGGGGTATGCTGAGCTCTTGATTAATCGAATATTTGCTTAGACTAGTTTTAGCTGCTCTATGATGATTTATCCATATAAATCGTATTAGGCGCAGTTTTTAGGGTATCGAAAGTCTATCAGTTTTAAGTTATTGTTTCTTTTTGTTACTCAATGATGATGAAATAATTAATGTAATAAAATATAAGCGTAATCTACTTAAGGTTGCTTTAAAATCAAAATCAAAAAATGTAGGGTATCTATGAGTCATTCAATTTTTGTTGCTTAATTAGAGTCTAGGGTATATATAAGTCAATCACTTATATTCAATTTATAGCTGCTGACATACGATTTAATTGTTTTTGTTCTGCTAGTGTAGTTAGAGTCTATTTCAACTCAAGTTAGGGTATCTTCAGGTCGTTCAGTTTTTTTACGAGCTAATGAAAAGCGATATAACAATGTTTGGTCTATCAATGAAATGCTTAGACTGTTTGGAATTAGTTTAAATCTAGTACAGGGTATCTTTAAGTCGATCAATTCTGCATATAATTCTGACTACACTTGTTTCTTGACGAGCGCGCTTTGTGACTTGTTTTTTTTTTAAATTCTCACACGCTGCTCTGGCCCTATCACTCACTCACTCACTAATGTTCTCTCTCTCTCTCTGTCTTTCTCTTTCTGGATTGCTGCGCCGCTCGCTCACTCGCTCTCGCTCTCTCGCTCTCTCTCTCTCTCTGTCTACAGAGCGAGCGTACGCGATTCGTGTTGGTCGTCGGTTGCTGTCTCGGATGTCGCTGATATTGTTGATGTGGATGTGGATGTCGACCGATGCCGGTGGCCAAAACATTCAGTTGAATACAACGCTGTGAGCAACACACGCTGGAAGCGCCGATGGAACCGCGTCGCGACGCAGCGGCAACGGCAGCAGCGGCAGCGACAACAACAACAACAACAACAACAACAACAACAACAACAACAACAGCAGCAACAATATTTGCACAGCAACAATCAAACAAGTCAGCTAAAAAGCAAAAACATTTTATTAACAACAATTTGTGATAACCGAGAGAGACAACAACAACAACAACAACAACAACAAAGAAACAAACAAACAAACAACAAGAAGAAGCAGACGCGAGTGTCCAAAAAAAAAACAAAAACATTTATATACTTATACAAAAAAAAAAAAATTAAATATATATATATATATATATAAATATATCTATATTTATACAAAACGCATATACAACAGTAAAAAAACACGATATTTATATAATTAAATATATATAAATAAAACAATAAATATTTAATGAACAACAAAAAGCAGTCCAACAAATGCAACGCGTAGGCCTTCAACTGTGATTTACAAATAAAATATTAAACAACAACAAAAAAACCAACCAACAAAAGCTTAAATAAATATCTAAAGTTCTACACACATTAAAAAGAAAAGTAAAGATAATACAAAAAAAGTCAGCAACAAATTTAAAAAAAAATAAAAACCAGTTACGTGTGATTTTTTTTATATTTTTTCAATTCGTTTATTTGTTTCGCTTTTTTTAAATAACAAATCTTATTATTATTATTGTGTTGATTCACATCCAATTGGCATCAAGTGTTTTCCCAACTGGAATCCAACAAGAAGATGTTCAACTCCAATATACCAGCCGCGGCGCTGCTGAGCATCGAGGGCAGCGGCCCTGGCGCCCACACGCCCAAAACGCCAGAGATTCTCAATTCGGTGATCGCGATGACAAATCCCCTGGACAACTTCAACTTCAGCGCGTCGAACAACTGCAGCCAGGTGTCCGGCCCCTTTGTCTCCATACGCAACTTGTGCGGCAACACCAATGGACAGGTGCGTCTCACTCGCTCTAGCTCGAGCTTGGATTAGAATTCCAGCTAATTTCTGATTCCTCTTGCAGTCGCACTCCCAGGATAGCAGTCATTCCAGTTGCTCGGCATCGCCGCTCGACTCGCCAGCGGGCGCAGCGACCACGCCCAGTGTACAACAGGTAAGTGGGCGGACCATATACCAGCTACAGCTAGTCCAAGTATGGGAAATTGTCTGATGGAATTTATTTGACTCGATTTTTGCTTTCAAATTGAACTTCAATTTGAATTCAATTTCAATTTGTGAAGCTTCAAGCATTTCCTCGCATTGAATCTAATTTAGCTTCTATATAGAGGTTTTAGCTACTTTCTCCCTTTTAATAGGCCCTATTCGTCTTCTCAATCATTTCTTTTGAGCCGTTTCAATTCGCATTCAATCAAATTTAGCTTCAATTTAGCTGTTTTAGCTACTTTTTTCCTTTCAATAGGTTTTATCCATCCCTTCAATCATTTTTTGAGCCATTTCAATTCGCATTCAATCAAATATAGCTTCAATTAAGCTATATTATAGAGTTTCGAGTTACAGTTCTTCTCTTTCAATAGGCTCCGTCCATCACTTAATCAGAGTAATTTTTACTTCAAGCTGGCTGCAATTTGGCTTTCAACCTTCAAGTTCTACATTCAATCTAAATAAACAGTACTGAAATAAGTTTTCATTTAACTTTTCAGTTCCTATTTAAAGTTCCATTCGGGTTTTCTTCATTCAATTGGTTTTAGCAATGTACCAGAATTTTATATTTTCAATCAAACTTAACCTTCAATTCAATTTTCAATCAATTCTTTTGAAAGTTACCTAGTCTAAATGATTAATTGTGGCCTTTAGCTAAAGACGTGTGCCATTAATTTTCTGTTTCAATATTTGCAATACTCTTCAAATTATCTTTCAATTTGAATTTCAATTTCCCAATTCACTTTCAATTTCAATCAACAAACTTTAGCCATTTGGCCCATTTCCAACTTCACGTTTTACTTGCAATTTGTCAACTATGGATGCAATTCAATTCGATTTCGCTTTCAATCTGGCGACAATCAACCAGATTGTTCAACATTTGCGTGCTGTTCATTCATTCAGCGTCCGAATTGCATTTTATTTGGCGCCCACGCGTCGCACGACAAAAATCTGCCAAATGCCCACGCACCGAAGCCGCCGAACGCCAGTTCAGTTGCTGCACCGGCTCCGGACATTGGCCGGCATCCGCCCACAGGTCCGCCACCGCCACCGCCACCGCCACCGCCCCCTCAACCACTCAATCCGACTTGAAGTCGGTGCTTAGTCATTTGGTCGAGTTGACGCTGTGGGTCAGGCTGGCTTATGCCGGCAGCTCGTGGGCGTGGGCGTTTGCTGTTGACGCTTCCAATTGCAAAACGCAGCCAGAATTGATTTCACTTTTGTATGCCAGAAATTGAATAAAGTATCTATAGCTGCATAGCTGCATAGCTGTGTAGCTGTAGCTGTAGTTGTAGCTGTATCTATAGCTGTATCGCTTTCAATGTATCTGTCACTGTATCGACTGCTCTGTGTGTGGATGCACAGAATCACTTGACTGACATTGGCCTTAATGAGCCACATTGCTCACGGGCAGGTGACGGGGGCGTGGCTGTGGGCTGTGGAGGCAGAGGGGTGGGCATTGTGTGGGGGGTAGGGGTAGGGGGTAGGGGGGATGCTGGCAAGTGTGATTATTGCATATGAATAACATTTGCCACGCGGCAATTAAATGGCATTCGAGCACACACACAGAGAGAGAGAGAGAGAGAGAGAGAGAGGGAGGGAGAGAGAGAGAGGGAGACAGCTACCGGGCGCATCCAGCAGATATGCAAATACAATAACATATCTCTAATTGCCAAGGTGTGTAAGTGTGTGTGTGTGAGTGTTCCCCTCTCTCTCTCTCACTCACTCTCTCTCCCTCTCTCTATCTCTCTCTCTCTCTCTTACTCTGTGTGATTTATGATTATTGCTTCAAACGAATTTATAGGCATTGAGCTGCCGCCAGCCCCAAGTGCAAAATATTACAAATAAAATTTTAAACACTTTTCAATTTGTTTTCTAACAAATTTCACATAAATTACAAAATGCACAACCAACAACACACACACACACACACACACACACAAGCTGGAAAAGTTTTTGCTGTTGCCAATCGCAACAATTTTTATTGCACTTTTAGCTGTCGCTGCTTCTTCTTCTTCGCTTCTCGCAAATATTTGCACAAATGTTAAAATTGTTGTTTTTTTATTTTGCACATTTCTCATAAACGCAAAAAAATAAAATAAAATATATATGCATATATCTGAGAGGAAAAAGTTATAAAAATGGCAAATATTGAAATGTCGAAAAATTGTACATAAGATATACATAATATAGTATAAAAAGTCTATAGTACACATGAGAGGCAACTGCTAATTGAGTCAAGCCGCACCATGGATACTCTAGGGAGAAGGGAGCTTGGGAATATGGCTAAGTTCATTTGTGGAACCTATTGATATATATCAAAAGATATTCAGATATTCCTTATATTCAAAGTAGTTCATGCGAAAGTAGTTCCGCTCCAGCACCAGCTCAATTCATTTACGGTTTTAGGTTTGAGCTGTTTTTAAATCAGATTTCTGATTGATTTCAGTTTCTGGATCTCACTTCTATTCCAGTTTCAGTTCCAATACCAGTTCTAGCTCCGATTCAATTTCTTTTTTTATGATTGTATTTTAATTTAAGTTTTATTATATTCAATTCAGGTGTTAGTTTTAGTTTCATTGTCCATTCTAGTTCCAGTTCCAGTACCAATTTGAGTTGCAGCTCAAGTTCACAATTTCGATTCTACTTTAATTTCAAGCTTGTTATATTCGAATCAGTATTCCAGTTCTAGCTTCATTTGTTGGTACTCCAACTCCGATGCTATCTAGTTCCGATTCTAATCGTATTTTCCTTTTCGGCTTTATTTTGAATCAGGTTCTAGTTCCTGTTTCATTTGTTTTACTGGTTTTCGTTTCAATATCCGGTCTGATTTCAGTTCTAGTTCCAGTTCCGATTCGGTTCGATTCGGAAGGCCCTAGGCTTTACAATTTAGCTGAAAGTTAATACAGAATATTCAGCTCGATTTAACTCAACTCAACTTGGCCAATACTTAAAAGGTTATTTTCTTTCTCTGTTTTTTAATACTTTTCCCTCTTTTTTTAAATGAAAAACAAACAAATAAAAAGATTATAAAAGCAGAAGAGGTAAAAGTATGTGGCAAGCAAACAAAATGCGGAGCCAAATAAAAGTGCAAATTTGCGAGGCAATTCGTGCGAAATTTGAGTTTGTTATTTTTTGTTGTATTTTATCTTTATTTTTTTCATTTTTCTTCAAGTCTTTTACATTATTGGGCGCTGCTCGACAAACATCACGCAGCACGCAGACAGATTCAGATACAGATACAGATGCAGATTCAGATACAGATTCAGATACAGATACAGATACACTCGCAGATACAGATACATTTGCCAAAAGATACATTTTGCACGTTGTCAACGCAGCGCGAAGTGCAGCAAAACGAAGCGCAAAGAAAGGCTTGGGCAAATGCCTATAAAAGGTGAAGATATATATGATATATACTATGTATATATATATCTGTCTCCCTCTCTCTCTTTGCGCTGATTGCAGCTCCACACACACTTCGCACTTGCAAATAGTATCTTAATGCCATCGCAACAGCCATTAGCCCACTAAGCGTTACAGTTCGAACCCTGAATTTTAATTTATGCGCCTTGCCTTGAACCGTAAATGAAACAACTGTAAACACAAATAATATTTAAGCCATAAGTGGAGCTCGAGTGTCGTATGTCGAGGTGAATCATGGAGTTAGAACTGTGAACTGTGTCATTCAATTTCTGGAATTGTCTTGGGTGCTTGGCTGAAAGAGATTTAGTTTGTTCATAAATGATATATTTTCGTTTCCTTCTTTTCCCCATTCTCTTTTGTTGTTCTTTCTTTTATATTTATTCCTAGAAAGGAATAAGGGAAAAGAATCTCTTCATTTGTCTCATTGCCGTTGATTCCTCTTAATTTCTTCCGTTTATTTTCCTGCATTCCATTTCTCTTCTAGTCCTTTGCCTTCCCGTCCGTCTCCTTCTCTTTACTTTTCTTTCCTCCATCCCTTTTTCTTAGACTCTCGTTTCCTTTGCTTCTTTTTTTCATACTTTCTCGTACTTCTTTTTATACCATTTTTTTTCTTTCTTTTAGTACTTTTTCTTGCACTTTCTTTCTATTTTCCTTCCTTCTCTTCTTTTGCCTTTAATTTCCATTTAATCTTCTTTCTCTTTCATTTCCATTCGTTCCCTTTCTTCTCTTCTTGTCTCTTCCATTTGCTTCTTATTTCTTTTTATTCTCTTTCCTTTCGATTTCTGTGCTTCCTTTACCATCACTTTCTTCCTCTGACAACCCTTCCCCTTTCTTTTTCTTCCAATTCTCATCATTCTTTCATTCCTTTGCCTTTCTACATTCATACTTTTCATCCTTTTCCCATCCTTTGATTCCACTCTTCCATGCCCACTCTGCTCTTTCCTTTCTCTCTTTTACTCCTTTTTCTATTTCTTCCTTTTTAAGTACTCGTATAACCCTTTTAGACCAATCGAGTAAGAGTTTTTCTCATCTCAACTACTACATCTATCTCTGCATCTCCAAACCAACCAAATCTGTTTCTTAACACATTTTGAAGTGTTTCTAGACAGTTGCACAGCATTGTGGCCATTAAGATCAGGTTTATCTTTAAACTTCTGTTTGCTTCATTCAAGTTTTACTACTGAGTGCTTGGCCCACAAGAATTTCCATTCAACTGCTGCTGCTCAAGCTCATAGCTCATATCTATATATATGTACATATATATATGTGGATGGATAGATAAATAGATATACATCTAAATATTTGTGGAATCTTTGGAATTGCATTTCCCATTGCTCCCTCCCACCCATTTGAGTTTCTTTCGTTGCTCCAATTACAGCCGCTGGCCCCACACGCCGACCATTTGGAATGCCCTGACAACTAGCAGACACACACACACACACACACATACACACACACACACACACACACACACACATACACACACACCCATAGACGCACACCCGCTCCCATAGAGAGTTGCACAACAACAAGACAAAAACGCACCAATTGTCGAGAAGTCTGCCAAGTCGAGTTGAAGGCAATGAAATCAGTTTTGGTTTTTCTGTTTTTGACCATATGGTCGCCGGGCGGTCCACTGCTGGCAGTCGAAGTCGCATTCACAGTAGCACTCGCTGTCGCTGTCGCTGTCGCAGTCGCAGTCGACGTCGCAGCCATTGGCGCATGCGATTATTATGATATTTTCCACTTGGTTTTTTGCTTCTTTTTTTATTTTTTGGGTTGAAATAAAATTTATTTATCTGGTTTTTGGGTCAATAAATAAAAAGGCAGCGTGCCTAAAATTTAAATGAAACAATGCTGGCCAAAAAGGGGCTGGGCTGCGTCTAGGGCAGAGGTGGGGAGGGTAGGGGAGTGGAGTGGAATGGAGCTTGGGCCTGTCGCCTCGACAGTGGCATCTGAACAATTTCTCAAGCAGACAACAAATAAAAAGCGCAAAACTCAAGCTGATGATAATCGCGACGATGATAATGATGGGCAGCCAGAGATAGTCGGGGCTTGTCTGACACTTGAATGAGCTGTCATTGAGCTGCAGATTGAAGTGGGCTGCCTGAAAGGCCGGGGCCCTGACAGCAAAACCGAGTGCGAAAGAGAGCCGAAGCCAGACAAGACTATGCAACAGTCAGGCGAATGTTTGCCTTCAATCAACGTCTTCAATCAGTCTGCTCAATCAGCGCTTCAATTCAATTCTGAAATGCATAGAAATCATTTTGATCTTGCCTTAATTCACTTGATCTTTTAACTTGAATTTCTGTTTCAATTTGCCATTTGCTTAGCTTTCAATCTGATTCAATCTGATGATTATTGATCAGCTGCCACTTGAGTAGAATGTCTTTCAGAATCTGTATAGATTTCTTAAACTAAGTGTTAATTGAATATTTTCAATCTCACTTTCCATTTCAATGCTGCGTATTTCGGCTGTCAATTTCCCCCTTCAATTTTAATTTCAATCTGTTTCAATGCTTGATTAATTTGTATAATACGCAATTGTTTCTTTTGATGTGCATTGATATGGCAATATATATTTCTTGTCGTTCACTACAATCTTCCATTTGTATCTTCATCTTCAATATTACTTAAATCTCTTTCAATTATCCTTTTCAATTACAATGTTTTTGATTCAACAAACAATATTTCTGTCTTGTAGGCATATTCCTTTTTCGTAATTTCAATGTTATCTTCCATTTCAATATCACTTCAATTTCTTTCAATTTTTATTTTCAATTCATTTTTAACTGTTGATTCAAATAATTTTTATAGCTAGCTCTATGCATTTTCTCTTTCAATTTTAATTCTGTTTTCATTTTCAATTGTAGCTTTCAATTTCAATGTTAGTCAGACGAAAGTTGATTGTTTTCTTTCTCGTCATTTAGGGTTACTCCTTTTTCGTCATTTCAATGCCAGCTGCAATTTGCATCTCCGCCTGTAATATCACCTCAGCCGCATTCAATCTTCCATTTCAACCGCGCAGTCAAGTGCGAGCAGAGCAGCTTGGGGCCCTTTTCCTTGTAAATGAAAGTTGACAACGTGTCGACGTGATGACCATCTGTTGTTTGCTGTTTTCGTTTGCTGATGTTCCATAAAAGGCGCTGACACGTTGCCCACCCACCTTTGAATGGCCCGTGGAAAGGGAAGGGGTGGAAGGGGGGGGGAGGGGGAAGACCTGTTGTGGCCTTGTTGCAGTTGCTGTAGGCTTTGTCCTGCCCTTACCCTTCCCTGCCTTTCTGGGCGTGTCGTGGCAACGTTAACAAAATGCGATTTCTATCTTTCACTTTAATATTTGTATAAATTTATGCGCGAACAGCCGCAAGTAAATCACAAAAGTAAACAAAACAAATGCCGCAAAGATAATCTGGCAAAAACCCAAAAAACCCAAAACCCAAAACCCTGGCCCAGGCCCAGGCCCAGCCCAGGAATGCGAATTTTGTTGCTTTGTCATGCGAGTAGAAGAGCTGAAGCAGCTAGCAGGCAAAGGGGGCCAGGGGGCGAGGCGGCGAGGGGCGACCGATCTCTCAAGTGAGATCTGGTTGAACTTGGTTAGTTCGCTGGCCAAATGGGTCAGTCGAAATGTCAGCACGTCATTTCCCGAATTGGAATTGAGCGACGCAAACAACTACTCGCTGATCACTGATCAGTGATCAGTGATCGCCGATCGCTGCTCGCAGCTCGTTGAGTTGTGCAACGCACGCTGCCACATGCCACATGGGAGGCAGCGGCCAACTTGGCTATTGGTGACAAACAACTTTTGAAGGACCTTGACTAATCTATGTCTCTTTCCCTCTCTCTCTCTGTCTCCCTCTCTCTCTAGACCTGTTCGCAGCTGATCAAAGCGGGCCTGAAGCTGTCCATTCAAAGCAAACGCAAATTGTCCACCTGTGACTCCAGCTCCGGCTCCGAGCAGCCCAACTCGAAGTGTTCGCGCCGCGACGAGGACTGCGAGGAGTCTAGCGATGAGGATAGCGAAACGAAGTCCGTGCCCAAGGGCCTGACGCCCGAGGATGAGGATCGCCGGCGGCGACGACGCGAGCGCAACAAAATCGCCGCCACCAAGTGCCGCATGAAGAAGCGCGAACGCACCCAGAATCTGATCAAGGAGTCCGAGGTGCTGGACACCCAGAACGTTGACCTCAAGAATCAGGTGCGCGTCCTCGAAACGGATCGCCAGCGCCTGCTCGAGATGCTCAATCTGCATACGCCGGGCTGCGTGAAGCGCGGCGGCTGTCAGCTGCCCACGAAGCTGCTGCAGTCGCCGGCCTACAAGTATCTCGCCGAGCTGGAGCTGAACGGCCTGCTCAATGGCGATGCGAACAACAGCAGCAGCAGTACGGCCAACACGCCCACCCAGCAGCACCAGCAGCAGCAGCAGCAGCAGCAGCAGCAGCAGCAGCAGCAGCAGCAGCAGCAGCAGCAGCAGCAACAGCAACAACAGCAGCAGCAACAGCAGCGCATGCAGAGCATACCATCCATGGCGACGTTCAAGTTTGGCAGCAAAACGCCAGCGGCCATAGCCGCAGTAGCTGCTGCCCAGGCGCAACAGTTGCAGCAGCAACAGCAACAGCAGCAGCAACAGTTGCCCAATGGCTACTGCAAGCCCTCGCCCTCGCCGCAGGATTTCGAGCATGCTGGCTACTTGAGCTCACCCACGCAGGAGGCGCTCTGTCTGCCCCAGCAGCAGCAGCAGCAGCAGCAGCAGCAGCAGCAGCTGCAGCAAGTCTCTCTCAATCCCGCCAGCAACAGCAGCAGCAATGCCGACAGCCTGGTGGTCAGCCAGCAGGTCTCTGACTATGTGCCCAATTGTGAGGGTCTCAGTCTGGGGCTGGGCCTGTCCGCCGTGGCCGTAGCCATCACCACGCCCACCAACAGCACCAGCAGCAATAGCAGTCTTAGCAGCAGCAACAGCAACAACAGCAACAACAACAACAACAACAGCAGCAACAACAACAGCAACAACAACAACAACAACAACAGTGCCACAGCAGCAACGGCCGTAACAACGCTGCCGCCCGCGACCACGCCCACCAGCGCCATAGAGTTTGTGAAAAATGAGCTGATTGACTCGCAGGGTCCGTATATTACGGCATTGAGCGCCCAGCGTTTCCTATTCGAGCCGGACGGTTTTCCGGACATCAAGCACGCCGTAAGCGTCCATCCCACAAGCCTGAACAACATGACCAGCGTGGCCAGCCTGGCCGCCCACAACAACAACAATCACCATCTGATGGACTTTCACAATGGGCTGCCGCATGCCGTGGGCGGCATCATGACGCCCTGTTATGAGGACGAGCAGCTGCTGGTGATGAAGAACAATTGCTTTCCCAGTGATCTGCTATCGCATTTGCCGGACGATGAGGCGGATTTCGTTGATCTGGATACGGGCTCCGCCAATTTCATGACCAATGGCGGCTGCCTGGCGTGAGATCGGGCCCAACGGGCTGCCGATCATGAGCTGTTGCTGGCGTACGATCAGGAGCTGCAGCTGGATGAGCAACAGCAGCAGCAGCGGGAGCAGCAACAGCAGCAGCAGCAGCAGCAGCAACAGCAGCAGCAGCAGCAACAGTTGCTACATCAGCAGCAGCAGGCAGTGGAGGATGAGCTGCAGCAGCAGGAACAGGCTTGGACGCATGTCGACTATTGGTGCTAGAAGCAGCGCACACACGCATAGCTGACATGTGTGTGTGGGTGTGTGAGTGTGGGTGTGTGTGTGTGTGTGTGTGTGTGTGTGAGTGTGCCACGCCCATAAGCCTTAACAGACATACAGCACACATACATATGTGGGTGTATACCACACAAACACACACTCACAGTCCCACTCACACACACATGCACACACACACACACATGCACACACGCACACACCCAAATATCCAAGTTCTTCCAACAACAACAACAGCTACAGCTTTCGGCCCCGCCCTCTGCGCCCCAGCCCGCCTCTTGACCTGCTCGAATACAACTCTTATCATAAAGCAACTCCTGCCCCGCCTCTGCACGCCACGCCCTCTGCTGTGCGTGCGTGTGTGTGCGTGTGTGTGTGTGTGTGTGTGTATGATTGTGTGGCTTGACTACCTCATTAAAAGCAAAACAACTTTAAACATTAATTGCTAACTGTTCTATATAAACATTTTACTTATCTATTTCTAATAATAATAAACGATTTTTTTTTGTTTTTTTTTGTTTTTTTTTTTGGTTTAGACTTGTAAGCAATTGTACATAACCTTAAATTCGATATCGATATGTTTTGTGTATATTATGTGTATGTAGATGTGTTATCGATAACATTCCGTGCAACAGGCAATTTGTTGGCAGTCACAGCCGCATCAGTAATTATTAATTTTAATTTCTATAATACACACTAATAATACACAAACCCGACCCCCTGCCCCCCCCCCCCCCACACTGCAAATTAAAAATTTAAAAAAAATCATTTAAGATAAGCATAAAAACCATTGCGATATGATGACGTTTGATATTTAATTTTTTTTTTTAATCAGTGATATATTAAAAATGAAAACAGAAAAAAAAAACTAAAAAATTAAAAAATACAAAAAATTGTGTAACTTTTTCTTCTTTTTAAATGTGAGTTGTTTAAAAAAGCTTGCAAGATGTTGCCTTAAAAAATATAACAGAATTTGCTGTAAAACTAAAAAATAAATTTATAGTATAAAAAAAAACAAATAAATTAAAAACTAGTTTCTAAGTTTGTTAATTGTTTTTTGCGAAACTAAAATGTGCTCTTATAAAAAAAAAACTAAAAAAAAAACTATATATATATATAAATACAAAATTCTAGCGCCTTATTAAACTTAATGACAAAAAAAAAAGAAAAAAAATATTTACAAAAAAAATTTGAAAAGAAATTTAAAAAATATTTGTGTGTTGCTTGATAAAATGCTGACAGAACTCATATATATATATATATCTCTAACTATATACAACTTTATATAAATGTGTGTGTAAAAAAATTTAAAAATGATTAAAAATAAAAAATAAATTACAAGAATAATAAAAAGAGAAAAGGTTTATGCATTCTAGAGTCGAAGTATAAACAGCTGTGAACACCAAAAAGTGGCCTAAAACATTAACCGAAAGAGATCATCAAGTGCTTTTCAAATCGTATATATAGATATATGTTTTTTTTTACTTGAAAACAAAATAAGAATTGCCTCGATTTGTACTAAAGATTTAATATTTACAAACTATTTATGAAACAAAATTATATATATATGTATATATATAGCATTTAGTAGAGCACGGCTTTTGTAGTTGTACAATGTCTACCATATAAACTAAATATATACATATATATATATATAGATATATATATACATATACCCTGTAATCTGCAGCAATACGAATTTGTTTGCTTGAAACTAAAATAAAAATTAAAAAATTAAAATTCAATATAAAATTTGATATGCGTATAAAAAAAACAATATACTCATTTCACTTGAGTAAAAAAAAATAGTTTAGCAACAGTCTGTATATATATTTATATATATATATATTCATATTCATATGATATTATACGTGCAGCTTCCAAAAAAAAAAAAAAAAAACAAAACAAAACCAATATACTCGTTTCACTTTCCTAAATGAGTATACAAATCGAAGAAAAATCTAAGAGCTCAGGTCAAATTTGTGTGTAATTTACTTATTTTTATTTGTTCCCCGCCTTAAATGTTAAATGTTTAATCAAAATGTTCACAATTTGGCAAAAAAAACAAAATTTAAAAAATACACATATATATATATATATATATATATATATATATATATATATATATATATATATATATATATATATATATATATATTTACTAGAAAAAAAGAAAAAAATAAGAGAAATACCTCTCACACATAGATGTGTAAATTTTTGCATGTGTCTCAAGCTGCAAGTTTTTTGTGCCGAAAAGTTCAAGAAAAGTTAAAATTTAAATAATCATCAATCACGAAAACGAAAGAAACAAACAAACACACACACACACACACACAACGAACATCATCTGAGAAAAACGATAGCAACAACTAGCTCTCGCTCTCTCGCTCTAACTCACTCAAACTCTGAACAGCTTTGCTTACATTACATATGTATTTTCTTCTCTCCCGCTCACTCTCATTCGTTGCGCTGTTCAAAGTAACAGTAATGTACTTCAACTGACACGTTCTCCCTCTCCCTCTCACCCTCTATTTCAAATTAAGGTAATGCACCTCTCTCACTTTCTAATTTGCATGTGAGAAGGCATGTAAGACAGGGAGAGGATGTCTCCTTCTCACATTTCTTCAACAAGGAACAGCAACAACAAAAGCATAATCCAATTAGTTCTTTCTCTCTTTCTCTTTCTAATTACATGTCTCCTCTCTCTCGCTCTCTTTCTCTCTAAACAGCTTAATTAAATTACATTTAATCTCTTGTTTTGACAACTTTTGAAGCATTGAGCTGAGAACAAAGAGCCGCAAGAACAGACTCCAACTAACTCCCTCTTTGCATCACTCTCTCTTTCTAGCCCTCTCTCTCTCTCTCTCTCTCTCTTTCTAGCCCTTTCCCTCATTCTCTCTCATTTTGGCTAGTAGTGGCGCATCAAACAGTTTTCCACCCACACTTCTCTCTCTCTCTCTCTCTCTTTCTCTCCCTCTCTTCTCTCTCTCGCTCTCTCATTTTAGCTTTAGTTTTAGTTTTACAATTTGCTGTTAGGCGGAGCAAAACAACAAAATGCGCTACGAAGTACCTGTAAATCGTTATATAAAACATATATACAAACAAATATATATATATATAAATGTTAAAAACAAAATAAATTAAAACTAAAAAAAAAAAAAGCGAGCACAAAAAACTTCAGCTTCAGACACGTAAAGCCCATTAAATTATCTAAAAAAAAAAGAAGAGAAGAAAATAAAATATATATATTATATAGTATGTGCGTGTATATAGATTGTTCTATCCAACAACAACAACAACAACAAATCAAATATTTAAATTTACAAAAACAAAAAAAAACTCCCATCAACTGTGCTAAAAAAAAAAAAACAAACAAAAACAACAAATTTGAAGAGTAAAAAAAGTATTATTTATATATTTTTGACTAGTGCAAAAATATATGCAAATTAATATTTCATATTATTCAGTTATATAATATATATATATATACGAATTATATGTATATGTATATCATAATTAAGTTCAGAGCAAGCAATTTGTAATTAACTTAATATCTATAAATATAAATATATATATATATATATATATATATATATATATATATATATATATATATATATATATATATATATATATATATATATATATCAGATATATATATATATATGTATATATAAATACTTTTTTTTTTTAATATTAACTATTTACTTTCTGTCTATAAATATATTTGTTTTTATTTTTGTTTAACTTGTTATAAAAAGAAACGAAAAATGCAATTGTTAAAGTGAATTATAAACTTAATTTTAATATATACTTTTTGTTTTATTTTACTTTTATTATTTTTTTTATTTTTTAAATATCTAAAGCACAAAAGAGAGGCACACGATAAATGGAATCAAATCAAACTCAAAAGCCAAAACGACAGATACACACACACACACACACACAGAGACATACACACACACACAAACACACACACTAATAAACACACACAGAGAAACACTAAAACACACACATACACTAACACACACACAGCTAACTGTTTTAATGCTTTCTAAGTAAACAAAAAAAATGTTTTTAATATTTGTCATATGTAATTTATTATGCTACTTAAAAATATATATATATTAAAAAAAAAAACACCAACAAAAATGTCAAAAAAGGAATGCAAAAACTTTAAATTTTATTTAAACACAATTTTTTTTAGATATTTTTAAGCAGCTAATACTAAATATAAAATTAAAAACTAACTACAAAATATGTTTTTTTTTTATATAAATATATATATATGAATATATATAATTATACATCAAAAGTAAAACAAATGGCATAATTTTTTCTTTAAAAATCAAACAACAAAATTATAAAAAAAAAACAAAAAAAAAAAAAAAAACAAACGAAAAATTAAACAAAACAAAAGCAAAAATGTAAAAATAAATGTTCTGCTTCGAAATCAAAAACGTAAAAAGAATGTGCTTTCAAATGATGATTCGGGTGACAAGTGGGTGGGAATTTCAGATCAGTAGACAGAAATAACTATGGAATACTGTATGGAGATATACAGTTATCTATGGGAAATGTCATGAAAGCTGCTCAAAGCCTTGTTGGAGCCAAGCATTGGAGGTCGCAAGATCGTAATTTCAGATCGGAAGATTGAGATACCTATGGAATGCTCTATGGAGATATATAGTTATGTATCTATGGGAAATGCTAGAAAAGCTGTCCAAAGCTTTCAAGTTTTGGAAGTCATAAAACCATAATTTTAGTTCACAAGATGAAGATATATACGATATACTGTTTGGATCTATCTATGGGCAATGTTAAGGAAGCATCGCTGAGCTTTGATGGAGCTCAGTAGCCGTACGAACATTTAGATTTGAGCTAAAGTCACAGTTATTAAAGGTTTCAGTTAGCAGCAGAAGTTTTCTTATGAAACCACAAGAAATATATGAGTTAACCAACACTGATGTATTTATCTACTAAAGTAGTCAGAGCTTAAGAGCTTCAAGTGTTAGCCAACACTGCTCAGTCAAACTCAACAAGCTACTGCCCAACACTGTTTCAGTCTAACAAGCTCTCAGCAGCTATTGCAGAATCTTCATTAACTGGCGCTGCTCAACAGTGGCAAAGCTGTTACCCAATGCTTTCCTTTTATCTCTATAAGCTATCTATGCTAGATGCGCCCAGCGCTTGTAACAAACAAATCTAAGCTGCAGTAAATTTGCCTTGAGAAGTGTAAGAATGTGTTAACCAACACTGTTCTCATATACCTCAAACTCCACGCTTAATTATAGCCTGCGCTATCATCTATAAAGCAAGCTATTAGCTCCATAGGCTCAAGCTATTGGCCAACACTATTATGCTACTGCTTTAGCTACTGTACAACACTGTCGCACACTTGCAGTGCCGTAAATAAGCCCAGCTGACATTTCAGCTCTTCATATCTCTTGAAGTAATCTGGCAGCTCATCAGCTTCTGTAGAAACGAGCTTGAGCAGCAGCTGCAAACTCATGAGCTGCTGCTGTTGTTGTTGTTGTTGTTGGCGCTGTCCAACACTGTCCACGTCTTACTCATAGCAGAAGCGACAGCAAGTGCGGCTGCAGCTGCTGACTGTGGCTGCCTCTGGCTGCCTCCGGCTGCTGGCTCAATTGTTTCGACTCAATTATTTTCGTTCTTGGCGCGTGTCTCGGCGTGGGCGTGGGACAAACTGGCTGCCGACCGTCAAGCGCTGATTGCTGCCCCGCCGGCGATTGGACCGTCGACAACATCTGGCTGCTCAATTGGGTGGGGCGGTGTGGTGGTGTGGTGGTGTGGTGGAGTAAGGGTGTGGGGGTGTGGGGAACGGGCCCAAGAATGGGCGGACATACGTATAAAAAGACTATGACATCATGTTATTATGCAAAAGATGCCGACGACGGCTTCATTCTGAGTGTGACAGTGGGACAACCGAAGCAGCAGCAACGGCTTAGCTCACTTGCTTCACTCTCTGCCTCTCTCTCTCTCTCGCTCTCAGTCGATCAACCTCTGCATCTCTCTCTCTGCAGCTTTAGTGTGCCTGCTTCTGCTCTCTCTCTCTCTCTCTCCCTCACCCTCTCAGTCTCTCGCTGCAGCCACAGCTTTTGTATACCAGTTCTTTTTAGCACTATCTCTCGCTTATAGCTTACCTCTCCCTCTCTCCCTCTCTCTCTCTCTCTGTCTCTGTCTCTTGCTCCATCTGTGCCTCGATCTGCCCTCCCTCTCTCACTCATTAGTCAAAGCCGCTTTCGGCGCTTAGATGATTAATATGCTGATTGTCTGCTCACTCTCAGCCTTGCCCTCCCCTCGCCTTCATGCTCTCTCCCGCTCTATCCCGCCCTCTCTTGCCTTGTGGCCCCCGGCTCGTCGGCCACCCTTTAGCCATGATTAATGCCTAATTGCCAATTGAATGTCAATAACAGTAATAAATAGAAACATGTTAACTCCTTCAATATGCAAATCGTGCGACTGCAGCGAGTGACACAGACACATTATTCATTCGCTTCGATCATCGCGCGTTAGCTTTTTGCGCATTTTACAGCACTGACAAAACGTTTATAATCCGATTGCGCTATGACAATCGATGCAAATATTTGAAAAGTGGGCGCGTCTCTAACTCTAATGGCTAATGAGCTACTATATTCATGATTTCTTATGAAACGTGTACGTTTTCCAACACTGTCAGTAGTGCTAATGCCAATTCAAACTGATGAGCAGGGATCGTCTATTTGTACAGATAAAGCTTTCCCATAGGTAGACCTATAAGTTAGCTGATCGGCCATTTAGAGACATGAGAAATCGAAAAACATCGAGATCTGAATAAATTTAACTTTTTCGTTTTTCGACTTTAAGTTAGTTCAACTTTCGAAGTACCGAAATATCATGAGAGTTGAAGTTCACTATAGTATACAATTTGGTCTTTACTTAATAGCCTTGACAATTAGTAGCTCCACTCACTTGTCATATTCCTTCTCGGTATGAAAGGGGTATATTGGTTTTGTGGAATTTCCATTTTGCTGTCCCTCCGTCTGTCCGTTCGTCTATCCACACACCTTTTTGTCAGTATGTCTGTCTGTCCGTCCATCTGTCCGTCTGTCCTCCTATCCGTCCTTTTATCCGCCCGTCGTTTCTTCCTTCCGTCTGTCCATCCGTCTGTTCATCCGTCTGTCCTTCTGTTCGTCCGTACTTCTGTCTGACCGTCCGTCCTTTTGTCCGTCCTCCTTATTCGTCCTTCTGTCCGCCCATCCTTTTTTCCTACCGTCTGCCCATCCGTCCGTCCTTCTGTCCGTCCGTCCTTCTGTCCGTCCGTCCTTCTGTTCGTCCGTCCGTCCGCAGACAAGCCACGCCCCTTTGCGACCTAATCGAATATTCCCAAATCTTCAGTTAAAACTGCACCCAAGAGCCAAAAGCGAATCAGTTCACTTGATAAACATAATTATTAAATACTTATGTATCTCAAGTGGGAAAACAACTCACATAGACTAGATTAGGCGAGTAACTATTGTAGGAGATATTGAATGAGCGAATGGACAGAAAATAGAAACCAAGGGTCAGTTGACGGGAGTGGGCGATGGGAGGGGCAGCTGTTGCCTTTAAAATCTGAGTATGTGTGTGTGTGTGTGTGTGTGATGCGATAAGCAGGTGTCAAAGAATGGGTTACACTGTCCAACACGGTCGAGCGAGTCAAACTAAATGATAAATTATATTCTTTAATCGTATAAAATTGCCGCACATAAATAACAAAACGCATTATCATTGAACGTACTATTAGCAATCACAGTGACAAGCTAGACACACACACACACACACCTACACACACACACACACACACATATTTGCAACTGGTGTATTTTTAGCTGTGCGTTAAGTGAACAATTATGCCAAAGCTCTCGTTTTGTCTCTCTCTCTCTCTCTCTCTCTCTCTCTATCTCTCTACCCCTCTCTCGCCCTCTCCCTCTCCCACTCCTTCTCTCGTCACCAACACAAGTGCAGCCAGGTTGATAAATGGGCTTTGTCTTGCGGCGCGCAAAGGCTCGAGATTAACATTTGCCAGCGAACCAACAAACTGTCCGCTCCGTCCACTGTCCACTGTCCATTGTCCACTCCGATCGGTCTGAGCTGTCGACTCGCCGTCTGCTGCGCTGTCTGCTCATGACTCAGCTGAAGGTCATTACATGTGGGCGCATGGGCGTGGCATGCCACTATCTAGTTATCTAGAATGTACTTGCCACATGTCCAAACACATTCCAGCAAGTCAGCAATACTGGGCTTTAGATTAATTTGTATACAAAATAATTTATAAAATAGATAATATATATATATATAAATATAAATATATATATACATGTATAAATAAAATATAAAATATATTTGAATTTATTAACAGGCACCTTAATTAACTATATTTAAAAAATAAAATAAAAACTTAAATAAATAAAAGAAATAAAAAATGAAAAATTGGTCTTCAAAGGCTTCTTAAAAATTGTTTTTTTTTTTATACAAAAATTAGTTTATGTAAAAAAAAATGTTTTAATTAAAAAAAAATTGATTTAGATTAAAGGAAAAAAATATTATACACAACAAAAATGGAATAATAAAAAAAAAACTATACATATATATTTTAAAGTATATATATTTTAGAAATATAATAAAATTAAAATGAAATATATTTAAAAGAATTATGTCAAAATAGAAATCAATAATATACAAACTATATAAAAATATATAAATAAAAATATATACTTATGAAAAACATTTATTAAATATATTATAAAATTAATTTTAAAAGAATAAAATTTAATAAACAGATAAATATATAAATAAAAACTAAAGAATAAATAGCTGTGCCTCAATTTTTTTAAATTCATAACTCTTATTTGCGGTGCCTGATAAAAACTACATAAAAAAATTTAATTATACTAAGAATTAAAATTATAAAATGTTTATTTACTATATAAGTATATGAAAATTTTAAATGTAAATGAAAAAAAAAAAAAATGAAATTGAATGAAAATGCAAATAAAATAAATTAATAGATATTATATATGAAAAATAAGGAATGCAGAAGTTAAAAACATAGAATAATATTTTGTGAATATAATTTTGTAAATAATAATTATTATAATTATTATATTTGCTTAATTAAGTATATTAATAGGATTTTGCTAAATTGAGTGTACTTTACTATATACATACATATATATAGATCTTAAATCTAAAGCTTGATGATGGTGCATATAGATTTATATAACGTTATCGATTGATTGAAGCAAATATGAGCTGGGTGAGCAGGTCCCATTTTAAGTCTCCTGTTGATCCTATAGATCATATATACAGGACAGAATGAGAAACAGACGATGCAGAGGAATCTGTTAATTGCATGCTATTATGCCCTGTTCTATTAACATAGGTATGTCTTATTAACATATATTTCAGAGTTTAGCTGCCAAATATAATATCTATATAGTTTAAAATTATTCACTTTGAATTCGAATTCGAATTCAGTTCAGTGTCGTATTGAAAGAGTTATTTAGGTTATGTTTACATCCCTGATACGCACTCTGATTATGCATAATGTACTAAATGCATTTATTTAACGCAAGCTGCAATAATATGCAACACACACACACACACACACACATACACGCACACCTGTATAGATATATATGTATTTGTTATGGCAACAAGTTCAGGTGCATGACGCGGCATTAGCTGAGGCATTGCAACATTTGTCGCAGCAAATGGGATGTGACGGCCATGTGGATTGGGCGGTGCGGGTGGTGGCAGGTGGCAGGCGGGATGAACCACAGCTGAGATGCAGGTTGTAAGATATTTGCTGCTTGACACAAAACGAATGCGCATTTTGCGCACTTTGGCCGTCAATCATTGGCATTAATAATAATAATATTATTATTATTTATTATGATGGCATGCTATCAGTCAGTCAATCAAGGTGCAGCCGCTGCGCAACTGTTGGCCGTTGGCTAAGGTCAGCATTGGCCAGCATTGCGTATGAGTAATGTTTGTCGGCAATCGCAAAACGCAAATTGATCTTGCGCCACTGTGCGGCCCCAACGCCCACGATCTACTATTAGCTAAACAACAAAAAACTACAATACAAATTCAATTCAAAACTCATATTTAAATCGATTTGGCCGCAGGTCAAAGCTAAGTAAAGCTGCCGACGCCATTTTGTTTTGGGCTCGGGCTCTGTCTCTGGCTCGGCTGACGCATATTGGAATATGCGCGGCTTCAAAAAGATTTAGTATCTAGAAACGCTTTAATATTGCACATGACTAATTGGCAATCAATCAAGTTTCGCTGCTTCTTTCGGCCATTACGAAGCGCATGCAGCAAAGCCCGAGAGCAAAACACAAAAACAAAATAAAACACAAATTCACAACACGATATATACGAAAATAACATTAAAAAATCAAGTATTTACATAACGGAGCATTGTTGATTAGTCATGTTGTTGCGGTTGATGTTTGTGCATATATGATTGATTTCGCTTTTAGTATTTCTATTTTAGTTTTATTCACAATCTATTTTTGTAATTTACGCAATTTGTAATATTTTTGAATTTCAATTAAATGCATCTCGTAGTGAGTTGCCAGACTTTGAAATGCAGCGGTACACGAATTGCAGCATGTGAACTCATAGCTCTGCGCAGCCATCATAGAGAAAGCGAAAAATTAATTTTCACAGAGCAATTTATCACAAAATGTTGCCAGAACAGAGATGTGTAAATTCGTATTAATTGACACAGCTTGTAACTTTTCAATTTCAAATAAGAGCGCTATTGATAAAGCTGCCAGACTGTCAGAAATAGTGGTGCAAGCCTGGCATCAAAGTTCGAACTAGCGCAAAACCGCATGCAATCAATATGAAGCACATGTAAAATGGCTATTTACCCAGCAATACTAAAATATTTATTGCCATAAATAAAGAAATAAATATGTTTTGTGTCAATTTAGCAATATATTTTTAAAATTTCAAATAAATGCGCAAATCAATGGGCTGCCAGACTGTCAGAAACAGCAGGGCGCGTGTCATGCAGCCAACTTCAAGTGAGCGCAAAACGGCGCGCAGCCAACATAAAGCGAACGCAAAATTGCTCGTCGCCAAACAACGCCTACAAATTTGGCGCCACAAGATTCGATGCGAATGAATAAATTTAATTAAATCTGTGCTGCCAGCTGTAGTCATGTATTCGCCGCGCAAAACGCTGTCGACGCCAGCGGCGCAGGAGTTTGGATTTCCCTACACGCCATACGACATACAGGAGCAGCTGATGCAGCAACTGTTCCAGGTGCTTGAGCAGAAACAAATTGGAATTTTCGAAAGTCCCACAGGTACCGGCAAATCCCTGACGCTCACCTGTGGCGCCCTCACCTGGCTGCGTCAGCATGAACAGCTGGTGCGTGCCGAGCTGCTGCAGCGCATTGATGAAGTGGAGACGCAGCTGAAGCAGCTGCAAATGGAGAGTGCCCAGGCCGAGGATTGGATAACGGCGCAAAGCAAGACGCGAACGCAGCGCCAGGAGCTGGAACAGCTTCAACGGCTACGCCAGCTGCTACAGCAAAAAGAGCAAGATCTGGAACAGATCAAGCAGCGCAAAAGGCAGCAACAGCAGCAGCACAGGCCGGCTAGACGCGCAAGCGACCTGAAGGAAACTCCTCCAGCTGACGAGGAGGAGCTCAACTCCGATGAGGAGCTGGACAACGTAGAGAGTGCGCAAGAGGAGCAGGCAGCAGAGCTGCAATCAGACCGTTTCCGTGATGTGCAAATCTTTTTCTGCAGCCGCACGCACTCGCAGCTGGCGCAGATTGTGGCTGAGCTGCGAAAGACGCCGCATGGACAAAGTGTGCGCTGCATTGCGCTGGGCTCACGGCAACAGCTGTGCATCAATGCGCAGGTGCGCAAGCTGCCCAACATAGGGCTCATCAACGAACGCTGCCTGGACATGGCCCAGTCCAAGATGAGCTCCAATGCCAGCTCCAAGTCCCGCCAGACGCTCAGCCGTTGCGTCTACAAGAGCGCCGCCCAGCTGCAGAGGCTCAGCGATGCGGCGCTTTGCGAGCCCCTCGACATTGAGGAGCTGGTCGCCGAGGGCTCCGCCTGTGGCGGCTGTCCCTACTATGCCACGCGTGCCGCCCAGTCCCAGGCCCAGCTGCTGCTGCTGCCGTATCCAATGCTGCTGCAGCGCAGCGCACGCCAGCAGCTGGGCCTCGATCTGCGCGGCGCCATCATCATTGTGGACGAGGCGCACAATCTGCTGGACACCATTGCCCAGCTGCACAGCAGCGAGCTGAGCCTGGCCCAGCTGCAGCTGGCCAAGCAGCAGCTGGTCGGCTACAAGCAGCGCTATGCCCGGCGCCTGAGCAGCGCCAATCTGCTGCGCATCAATCAGCTGCTCTATGTCGTGCGGCGGCTGCTGCAGCTGCTCGAGGCTGGCGGAGAGCCGCGCATGCTGCGCACCTACGAGCTGAGCGCCGAGGGCGACTTCTTTAACATTGATCTGCATGAGCTGCTGGCGTTCTGTGCGCGCACGCGCCTTGCCCAGAAGCTGCAGAGCTTTGGCCGGCAGCTGCAGCGCGAGCCGCAGCCCAGCGAGAACCGGCCGCCGCCCACGCAGCAGCTGCTCCAGCGCCTGGCCGCCCAGCACGAGCAGCAGTGCCAGACGGTGGGCAAAGGCAAGCGGAAGGCGGATGATGAGAAGGCGGAGGATCAAGCGAAGCAGCCGCCACACCCACAGCCCTCAGCTCACACTGTGCCAGCTATGCCCTCGCCCTTTCGCCCGCTACTCGCATTCCTGGAGACGCTCACCAGCAATGCCGCTGATGGCCGAGTGCTGCTCAATCCGGACACGGCCACACTCAAGTATTTGCTACTCAATCCTGCCGAGCACTTTGCAGACATCGTCAAAGAGGCGCGCGCAGTGAGTAGTTGATCTCTGTCTCCATCTCAATCCAAGCCAATCCAATTCATTTCACATTTGCTTTGCAGCTCATCATAGCGGGCGGCACCATGCGACCCACCCAGGAGCTGACGGAGCAGCTTTTTGCCCATTGTCCGGAACGTGTGGTCGAACGTTTCTATGACCATGTGGTGCCTGCGGATGCTGTGCTCCCATTTATACTGCCCACTGGACCAACGGGCGCCAGGCTCTGTTTCAGCTATGCTCAGCGCACCAGCCCAGCCATGGTATGGATTTAATATATATATATGGATATGGATATAGATATAGATATAGATTAGATATAGATATAGATATAGATATAGATATAGATATAGATATAGATATAGATATAGATATAGATATAGATATAGATATAGATATAGATATAGATATAGATATAGATATAGATAAAGATATAGATATAGTTATTGATATAGATATAGATATAGAGCTAGATAAATATATAGATATAGATATATATAGAGATATGGGTATATATTCCAATACAACTGGAATCTATCTATATATCTCAAATACTTAACAATTTGCCAGCATAAAGCAGCTTGGTGTGTTCTCAACTCAACTAGGAAATACCTCCACTTTTAGTTTAATGGTAATATTTCCTCATTTCCGTCTTTTCCATAAGTCAAAACTGAACCGATTTTAGTCAGCAATATAATGAATGAAAAAAATCTTGACTTGTAAAGATGTCAAAGCCCCTATAGCTTTTCTTTAAAGCGATTAATTTTGTAGTTTTCACTCCAGTTTGATTAGGATTAGCTGTAAAGCTTGCTTATATGTATAGTACCTCCTCCCTCTTATTTGAGTGTTCTCTCTCAGGAACTAGACGAAAGTTAAGATATGGGCTATTATGAAAAGTTTTCGAAAAGCCTTGTCAATAAGTATATAAAATTTTATAGCACGTAGTATATATCATAGTATGTGTATATGATATATAGTCTGTGCATATACTACATACCATATACCATATACCATATACCATTCACCTGAAAGATTACAGGCTCTTGACTCACAAATGATTTGATAGCAGTAATAGCATTAGGTATGGAAATAGCTTCGGTTTATAGTTTTCATCGATTAGATACACTCTCTCTCTCGCTCTCTCTATCTATCTATTATATAATCGAAGTAACTGTATAATATCAGATGAATTCTTTTCTCTCTTCATTAATTAAATACACTCTCTCTCACTCTCTGTCCCTTCTCCCTCTCCCCCTCTCTCTTCCTCTTCCCCTCTCTTTATAATTGAAGTAACTCTCTAATATGATCAACTCCTCCTCTCTCTGCAGCTGAAGGAGCTGAGCATGGTGCTTCAGAATCTTTGTGGCGTGGTGCCAGCGGGCGTGGTTTGCTTCTTGCCCTCGTACGCCTACCTGGACACGGTCTATGGGCATCTGGAGCAGAGCGGCGCATTGCAGAGGATTGGTCAGCGCAAGCGCATCTTTCGTGAGACGGCTGGCGGAGCTGGAGTGGAGCAGCTGCTGCAGCAGTATGCCAATGCCATTGATCAGACAGCGGGCGGGGCGCTGCTGCTGAGCGTGGTGGGTGGGAAGCTATCGGAGGGCCTCAACTTTGCCGATCAGCTGGGCCGCGGCGTCATCGTCGTCGGCCTGCCGTATCCCAATCGCACGTCGCCCGAGCTCAAGGAGCGCATGCGACACCTGGACGAGACGCTGGGCAACGGCGCCGGCAACGAATACTACGAGAATCTCTGCATGAAGGCGGTGAACCAGTGCATCGGTCGCTCGGTGCGCCACATACGCGACTACGCCTGCGTCTATCTGCTGGACGAGCGCTACGGCAGCGAGCGCATCCAGCAGAAGCTGCCGGCCTGGATTGCCCGGCACATCAATGTGGCCAGCGAGGGATTTGGAGCGGTTCAAGCGAGAACGGCGCGATTCTTCAAGGCCAAAGGCTAAGATCTGAGATCTATGAACGGGCGCTGTTATGGAGATGATCTCTCAACTATTCCAGAGGGAAATAGTCAATGAGAATGTGGAGAGAGAGAATTTGGAGAGGGATGTAAAGCAAGGAATCAATGAGAATGCTAGCATAGCTAGAGATTTTGTAGAGAGTGAATTTGGAGAGGGATGGAGAGAAAGGACTTAATGAGACTGCTAGCATAGCTAGACAATTTGTAGAGAGATTAGAAGGCAACTGCACTTGACAGCAGTCGGTGTTTATTAGAGCATCATTGTAGACATGGAAAGCTGAGGAAAATTTCAGACTATGCTTGCTGCTAGAGCATCTGAATGAGCTTGGATGCAAGCAGATTAGAATAGTATTGGATGAAAGCTCATTAAAATAGTATTTGAATTTATAAGCAAAGACGAAGAAAGAGCCATGGAACACAATCCGAGAGTAAGAGAGGCTACAAAAACTTGAAAATAAAAGTAGTTTCAGCAGTTATAGAACTCTAAAAAGAATCCATAAGAAAACTGGGAAGCACTATATAAAAGTCAAGTTCCAGTTAGGCTAAGATTTTGTACAGGATCTTACAAGATATTATGTAATAGTAAGAAGCCCATCCATGTAGAAGTTATGTCTGAATTTTTGTGGCAATTCTTATGTTAGTCTCAAAATTGCTAAGGAATCTCGAGCAGATTTGATAGATTAAGGAAACTAGAAGTTACAATCGAATCTTTCTGGGAATCCTTGAGTTAGACTAAAAAACAGATAAAGCTGAATATATATAGGATTACTCCTTTCTCCTCGCCCACAAGCCACGTCCAAGGCAGTCCAAGAACTTAGCTAAGAAAACAGCAAAGAGATGATAAACTTGGTCAAGTTCCAAGGGAATTTTGAGGGATATGCCCGTAAGATCCAAAACTATAAGAGAGAGAAAGGCACATGTTTCAGTATAATAAAACAAACTCCAGTATTATTATGCTAAAGTTATCCAAACTCAATATTTATATATAAGTAAAAAAAAACACGCAGTTGTATATACAATATCTTTGGGAATTGCAGAAACTCATTCACGCCAAGTTCTCCTGGGCGCGCGAGTATTGAGCGAACAGCAGATTGTAGGCTGGAAAGCTGCAGCATTGCATATCGGTGCGCTTCCAGTTGGAGAGGGTGGAATATTCGATCTCCAGCTCCTTCATGGTCTCGTAGGCCAGCGAGGACTTGTTGGCAAAGATGGTGACAATGAATTTGCCCGGCTTGAAGGTGCGAACGACCTGGTTGATCAGCCTGGTGTAGTTGTTGAGGGCCACGTTGCTCTCGAAGCTGACGTAGGAGAACTTCTCCTCGGGTGTGATGTGTATGGTCATGTATTCGCCCTGAGCGTTGATACCGTTCATCGAGTAGCCGCACGGATCAAAGAGGAAGTCATCGATGACCATGTCGGGAAGGATCTGGTCAATGCCGGAATGTTGGGTGGCCTCGGGCCCGGTGGCGAAGCGGTTCTTGCTGAAGGCCATCATGACATCCTTGTCGAGATTCTGCATAAGTATTTCAATGGTCTGGTCCGGATCAGTGTTCAAATTGTCTTCCTGCTCGGCAGCAAGCAGTAAATCGGGCAGAGTCTTAACTACGACTGGCCTGCTGAATGTATAGAGATACCAGCATTCGAGATTGATGGAGCCGAGGCAGTAGGAGCGGCCCTCGGGAAATATGGTATCCAAATAGGTGACCTCCTCGTAGAAGCCCTTGTGGGGACTATTCTGCACCTCGGGACGGGTGAAGTTCTTGCGCGAATAGAATATGTCGGTGATGACAGTGTAGCCCTGGATCTTGGCCAGTTCGAGCAGCTGCTCAAGGCACTTCAAAGGTGTGGTGGTGCCACAGGTTTTCAATATCCAGCGGCGCTTCGAGACGAACATGCTGCTCTCGCTGAGCAAAAAGGCATCGATGAAATCGTTCTTCTTAAAGCTGATTATCTCGCATTTAACGAGGCGCAGCAGCTCTTCCCATTCGGGGCGTGTGATGTTGCGTAAGTCGCCATTGGGCTCCGGATTTTCCTCGAACCAAATCTCCAATAACTTCTCAACACCTTCGAAAAAGTGTGATGCGTTGTCAGTGTCGAGAATTCCCTCCTCCATTGGATAAAAGAACTTCAAAACAGCTGCGTTTTAGAGATGAACAAGATAAACACCGACAAAAGGTGCAGCACGACACGACTATCGATGTGCCGATAATCGATTAATTGTATAACAGAAAAAAAAACGTTGTCGGTTTTGTGTAACACGATAATCACGAAAAACGCAAAATTATTTAAGCTAAATTTTAAATTTTTACCAATATAATGCAGACGTGGCGGCGCATTAAATATTTGTTTTTTTTTTTTTTCAAACTAAATTTGTAAAATTATTTTTTGTGAAATCCAAACTCAATTCAGCTTACAAATTTTATTTTAGTTTTTCAACGTATGTGAGATGTGTATACCTTGAGAGTAGAAAATGAACTGAAATAATAAGCTGAATAAACAATATATGTACATGGTTCTACAAACTTCGTAGGCCAAAGCCTACTACGATTTCAATATTAAATTCAGCGCGGGCCGAATCGAAACCTATATTTTGTTGTATATTTCAGATAGCGATAGCCTATTCACAAATTCAGTATTTTTCTTTGGCATTTCTGCACAGCAATTGCTAGGGAATATGCCTAAATATATATGTATGTCTATTGTTATTTAAGTATACATGTATACATTCGACCTTTTATTTGCAAAATGCATATATAATCAGCCACTTCATATATGGAAAAACTATTCCAAATTTATATTAATATTTTTGTAACATTTTCTTAAGCTCAATGTATTTTCTTGTTATTTACTGCGAGTAAACATATCCATATGCGTATGTATAGAGATAGTACTTGAATTTTGTAAAAACATTTGTATGTAACAAAAACCGAGGCATTTTACAGATCGAGATAATTTGCAAGAGTATTTCAAATTCGTCATGCACAAATGTTGTTAATTTTTGCCTGCTTGCAAGTACTTTGTGTATTTCTACTTCAGTCGTGCACGGTCACACTGACGTTGATGTGTGTGTTGTTAGTCGCCGTCTCCAACAAATCATTTGTTTAGCAGTGCGTATTTTAAATTCAACTGAACATGTGAAGCTAAACAAAACGTGAAATTAGTAACAACTATAAAAAAAGCGTTGCCAATGCATTAAGTACGTAAATCGACGGAACTGAATAAAAAAAAAGTGTAGTTCATAAATAATGCAGTTAATGTGTTTGTCGCATATACAGTATAAATGTGTGTGTGTGTGCGTGAGCCTGTGGTGTGCCTGTGTGTGTGTGTGTGTGTGTCTGTTGGTTGTTTGAAAAGTGCATTTTGTTCGTTATAAATAGCTGCAATTGCTTGCAATTCGAAACGCTTTACAGTTAGTAGAACCCCAGCCGCAGCCAAGTTCAAGTCCAGTTTTCAACATTTGGCTGCATTTCGAATTTCTGAATATTTATTTCTCTTCCTCTCCCTCTCCCACTCACTCTGTGTCTCTATTTACTTTTCACATGTGCGCTGGCTGGACTGATAAGCTGAGCTGGAATTGGTGGCTCCCCTGTTTGCTTATTATATCTACTAAGTTTTCCCACTCTGTTTGCCTGCGCCTTCCTGTTTGATTCATGAGCCAGATATGCCGACCAGCAACAACAACAACAACAGCTATATATACTTATTAGTAATATTTTTACATCAATTTACTTGCCGGCCGATAAAAACGGCTGTCGCCAGCTTAAGAATATTTTTTTATATTCATTCAGGCATGCATATACATGTATGCATGTGTATTATTTTACTGTCGCCTAAAGGTTGCTCAGATTACATGCACACACTTGCCCATGTGTGTGTGTGTGTGTGTGTTTGATGGCTCTGCCTGGTCAGAAAACTTGGATACGTTCCGTTTTGTCACCGGAGCGGAGCTGCAGTCAGCGAAACTAGCAAAGCGGTTATTCTCGTTAGTTGTTGTTATTGTTGTGGAAAACTTGTTTTTATCGCTGACTATGATAAAAGTGGCACACATATTATACTACATTTTTAATACATTTAACAGAAGAAAAAAATTTGAAAACTCAGCAGCCGAAAGAAAACATCTTTTCGCTTGCAGTTGCATTTAAATATATGCATATGTATATATGTATGTATATATATGTATGTATATATATTTAGTTTTTTGACAGTTATCGTTATCGATATGAATCATGCGCCGACTTGTTTACGTTCCTCAGCTACAATTTGAATTCCAGCAGCCGCCCACCCAGCTCAGCTCAGCTCAGCCCACCTTCCTCATATACCCTTATACATATATGTATCCCTTAGCTAACAACAGTTACAGCTGCAGTAACTGTTAACAGTTAGCTAACTTAGTTATTATATTAATTGCAATTCCTCTATCTGTATCTGTATCATTATCTGTATTAGTTCTCGAATCCATTTAATAACAATTGGCTGTATTCGATGGCATTTGATGCCCCTGCCGCAGGGCATTCGGGCTTCGGTGTGCGCTGCAGTGTTGCACAAAAAGCTAGATCTGGCTGGAAAGGCTAGCAAAAAAAAGCTGAATTGGGATTTTGACATTTAGGATATATTTTTTCATGCATTTCCATAGATTTTTCCGTAATTTTGCATTGTCATAATCAAATTTGATACAAAAAACATACAAAATAAACCAAAAACAAATTAGATTTCCTTCAAAAATAAAACTGAAACTATAAGTAGGGTATAGAAGGGTAGATAAAAAGCCCAGTGCCATCATTCTCATCACTTTTCAAGCTAGATCTAGCCTTAAATATGCCAATATGGCAACACTGGCGGCTGCACGATGCGGCGCCTGTTTCGTCGTTCGTTCATTTTCTTGCTTCTTTCTGCTTCTTTCTGCCTTTGCAGGCAGCCAAAAACGTTGCGCAGGTTTTTCGATTCATTCGCATTTGGACCGCTGTCGCGGCAACAACGCTACTTGCGAAACGAAACGGAACGGTAAATGAAACAACGCCCCGTGGCCGTGTTTAACGTGCGTCGGCAAAACTAAAAAAGAACAAAAAACAAAAACAAAAAAAAAAAACAACCGAAAATACACAAAACTTAATTAGTTTCAGCGCGTGTAGTGCAACGACAACAACAACAAAAGCAACAACAATAATATTAATAATCTTTATTATAGCAATAATAATAATCGCATCGACAATCAAATTAATTGTGCATAATTTTTTTTATAAACCATAAATCTAAATAAATTGCCGCTGATAAGCAGCGTTTGTTATTTTTTTTTATCGAATTGTGTGCAAAATTGTTTTTCCTGCAAAAATTTTCCCGTTTTTTTTTTATTTTTTGATGTTTGATGTTGTTGGAGTGCGAGCGAGACAGCAAGCGGCGAATGCGGCAATTGAAATCAAAACAAAAATTGTTGTGCTTGGCAATTTAGCAAAGTGCCGTTAGCAAGGCTGCATATATGCCGTTATATGGCGACAGTTTGTGTGCAGAATTTATGCCCTTTTTTGTTGTTGTATGTTTCTATTTCTTTTTGCTTTTTATTGTTTTTTTTTTTTTGGGTGTGTGAAAAGTGAAAGTGAAAATTTAGCGCAGGCAACGCGCACACATACACACACACACACACGTGCTGACACACACACACACACACACACACAGAGCGAGGCACGCACGCTGTGGCACAGGACATGGAAACAGACGAAATAGAGAACAAAGAGCGCGCGAGCGTATGAGAGAACGTTTTTGTGTCTAGGCAGAGGCGACCGTGTGCGACAGAGACGGCTAGACCGGGCGAGCGAGCGTGTGAGCGAGCGAGAGAGCAAGCGTTTGGGAATTCGGAATTTGGCACAGCGTGTGAAGCGCACGCATTAACACCCCCGCCGCAGCAGCCGCTCTCTTCCTCTGTCTCGCTCGCTCGCTTGCTCGCACTCTGCGCACACTAGCGTGCCAGTGTGTGTGTTAGTGTATGTGTGTGTGCGTGTGTGTGTGTGCGTGTGTGTGTGTGTGCGTGCGTAAAGCATACGAATGTAGTCCTCCCCACAGTCCACTCAACTTCTTTTACCTCCCCCCCTCCCTCTAGTAGCAGTGAGTGTAATGCGCTAAACTCTCAAGTCAATTTTGCGTTGAAACGAGACGCGGCGTTGTGACGTCAAAAGCAGCAGCAGGAGCAGCATCAGCAGGAGCAGGAGCAGCCCGTTGCCATCCCACAGCACGCACACACATACATACACACACATATAGCCACGCAGCATAACAATATAAAGGAGCACATACCAAAAAAGAAAAAAAGAAAAGAAGCAGCGCTGCGAAGACGACGACGGCGACTAGCCGAAATACGAGTGACTGAAACAGAGAGAACTAGGGAGAGAGAGCGGGAGCGAAAGAGAACGAGCGAGCGAACGCTAGCTTTGTGTGAGCAGCAACAACAACAACAAAAACAGCAACAGCAAGAGGAGCAAAAGGAGCCATAAAAATGGAACAGCCGAGCATACTCGTTAAAATCCTGCATTCAATACCGCATGTGAATTACACATTTCGTCGGGTTAATGACACCTTCAATCCGGATAGCGATGTTTACCTAGAGGTGAGTACCAGAGCAGCCCCAAGGATCCCCCACTTCCCTGTCCACTCGACCTGCTTCCCACAGCCAACCGGGCATAACGAGCGTGTCAAAGTAGCGCCATACTTTTGTTGTTGTTCTTATTCTATTTGCTGTGCCATTTGGAGTGGACGCCAAGTGGCGCCTCGAGTGGTGCCCCTCCACTTGAGAGCCCCGCTATTATGCACTTGAAGTGCGTCCCATTTACATTGATTGCATTTTGATTTGTTTAGTTCCCAATACATATATCAATAGCACTCACTATCTGTATCCTTGCCTCCAACTCTACACATAAATTTGTATATTATATATATATATATATATATGATGTATGTATATATATTTTTTTGTTTTAAGCAAACGTTCTCATTTACCTGTAAGCAGCTCGCGCTCTCTTTTGCTCTGGCTGCCTATGTAACACTCTCTCTATCTATATTTCCCTCGCTCTCTCTTTTTCTCTGTCACTCGACATTCTCTCGCTCTCTCTTTCTCTCTCTCTCTCTCTGTTTGTCTAACTAACTTTGCTGCAATTGCACAAAATATCTGACAACAACAACAACAACAAAGCTAAAGCCGCTTTGATAAATTTCAATATTTCCCATTTTGTTTACGCCTTTTGTTGTCTGTCTGCCTGCGTGTGCGTCAGTCGAGCCCTTTTTGTTTCATTCCCATAACGTTCCACTGTGGCTGCTACCGCTGCGGCTGCTTGCCATGTGCGCTGCATGTGCCCGGATTCTTGTCTACCCCCGCCCTCGCTTGTTGAGTGGGGGTAGCGGGGGTTTACAGCTACTACTACGTACTCACACACACACACATACACACACACACACACACACACACACACACACACACACACACACACACACACACTTACTCACTCACTCACACACACACGCTTCCGGCTTCCCATTTGCTTGCTCTTCCTTTCTTTCATTCCCTTTGTTTGGTTTCTTTTGATTGCCCGTTGTCTACGACCGCCGCCATGTATCAATGGGCATGGCCGAACCCAAAAAACAACAACAACAACAACAACAATAATAATAAAAATACAAGAAAGAAAGCAAGAAAGAAGAAAAACCAAACCCTACAGCCGCCACTCACCTCAATTCGCAGCAGGGAACACACAGCAGCTGCCATTGTTTCACTGACGAAATGCCTGTGGCCCCCCCTCTCCTGCCCCCCCTCTCCTGCCGCGCTCTCCTGCCTTCCTCTTCTGTCTCCTTCTTCCTTGGCCGCCCACCATTTGCGTGGCTCGTTCGCTCGCGGGTTATCTGGCAGCATCTTGAGCCAGTGGTCCGCATGATAACCAACAGCAACAACAACAACAACAACAACAGCAACAAGAACAAGAACAAAAACAATACAGTCCATTCGACATAACCACACACTCTCAGGATGCCCAGCACCGATTGTAATTGGGAATGACAGCTCTTTGATTCTCATTGCGGAAATGGGCGACGCGACGCTGGGAGCAAAACATATCAAATATGAAATTCCATTAGAAAAATGATTTGTCTGCCAATGGATTGGCTTTCAGAAGAGTTTAATGTTCCGAGATTTTAAAATTGACAATGATAAGAAAAATGAAGTCAAGTCTGAAGCATATTTAATATATATGTTAATAGGACAAGTTGTCAGGACAAGGAATTTAGGCCACGATTTGTTATATCTCAAACTGTGAGAATTACGGGGATATATGAGAAGGAAATTCCTGCATCATTATTGATATTATTGGAATATACAGACGTCTATATATAGCTATATATCATTCCTATTTCTATGTGATTCTCTTAGGTTTAAGGAACTAAATTTACGAATTTTATAATGTGTGATTTTAATTTTATATACTTATATATATATATATATATATATATATATATGTACGTAGTATAAAAGTATCGTACGATTTCTTGATGAGCTGAACTAAATTTAATCTAGAGCTTTGATTAGAGATTAGCTAGAATCTGGCTGAATGTTGTGGCTGTAGAGCTCTAAAACAAACAAAGGATTTCAGTGGAACTTTTCTAATTGTAGGTAAAAGCTCTAGGAAATACTAAAAATAAAAATATTACAAATATTTTTATCTCTTTGAAACTTTTCCCTTTGCTTTGGCACTGAGTGTTCTAAATATGTATTTTGCAACTACCAAACTGTGGCTGTAAAACTATAAACGTTAAGAACTAAAATAATATTAACTTAAGTTGCGTTAAATAGTTTTAAGAATCGCATAAAACTACTTCAGCAATATACTCTGATATCAACCTATAAAAACAGATGGGAGAAGGATTCCTGCCTTTAAAATAACGAGAATTTGCATAGCTTTTAAAAGCGACTAGATTTTTTAGCAAGATGTAACAAGCTTGAAGGGCCTTCAAGGGCTAAGCACACTTAGTCTAGGATGACAAGTTGCTGGAGATACTCTATATTCCCGTCATGCGCTTTGAGCATAATAAATGAAGATTTGTCTAGCTCTAAAGCTGAAAGAAAGACCTGTAAGCAGGACTCCTAAGGAAGACCTCTGCCTTTAGGAGTTACAAAGCGCCAGCTAATATACTCCTCATGGAATATTAAGAAGACAACAGAGTATGCATTACATATAAAATAAAAACTGTGCAGTTCTGCTTGGAGCAACGTCGACGTCGACGTCGACGTCAGCGTCAGCGTCAATTACGCACAAGGCCGAGCCGGGCAACGAGTCAGCGACGTCAACATCAATTACCCGGCCAAGAGCTAGAAGAGCGTCGAGCGTCGCGCGTCGAGCGTCGAGAGCCGAGCGACGCCCAAAGGCAACAAAAAGGCGTTGCACGTACGCTCCTTGGGTGCTGACGTCCTGTCGTTCTGTCGTCCTTTGTCCTTTGGGATGTGGTGTAGGTCAGCTGTGCTAAACAAATGCAAATCACACAAATGCCGAATGCAGTTGGGCTCAGCTTTTTTGCTGGACTTTTTCTGGCGAGAGGTAATTGAAAATTAGCTGGATTAAAAATGTTGCCGGCTTTGCTGTTTGCCTAAGTAGATGGCTTCCAGAGCAACAAAGCTCTGCCTTCCATTGTCAAATTCAGGTCAGATTCGACGCTCGTTTTGGCTCGCTTCGGCTCGGCTTTGGCTTGAATTTTTTTCTTGGATGCGGATGTAGGTCAGCTGTCGCTGTCGCTAGTGCTGCTGCTGCATTGGGCGTAGTTTTTACGCGCGTCAGCAAAAAAAAAACATATATATATATATATATATATATATATATATATATATATATATATATAAAATTGGCGGAGCAGGCACAGTCGTAGGAAAACGAGGACAGCTGCGGGGTCGCATCGGATCAAATCGAATCGGATCGGATCGGATGGGCTGCTCCAAATTGGAGGGCAGGTGGTTCTCATTCAGCCACTTTGTTGCTTTTGCCGGCTATCGATGAGTCGAGCACTAAATACATACGTCACATGGGATTACCCAGGGCCATAATGGGGCTGACAATGAGCCAGCACTTAAGCCAATTCTGTTTGCGGTTGGCTGGCAAATGAGCCCAGTAAGCTAATCTGCTTATCGACTGACAGACCAAGCGCCCTACCGACCGACCGACCGACCGACCGACCGACTCGACTCGACTCACTGACTGCCTGCCTCGAAGCTCTATTGAATGTAGAGCGCGAGCAACTTTGCTAGGCAGTCTGGGGAGAAGGTGGAGCCCGGTAACTGTGGCAGCCACAAAATTTATGAAAATTGCATAAGGATTTATTACCACACAATGTAAGGCTGGCTGCGCGAGATGAAAGTGGAAGCTGAGGCTGTTATGTATTTAGGAAGTTTGTTCTGTTGTTTTAGTTTGCAGTGAGAGACAGAGAAAGAGAGAGAGAGAGAGAGAGAGAGAACGAGTGAATCAGAAGGAGTGCGGAAAATAGTAAAGTGGAAGTAGATAAAGCTGCCTTTTCAATTGATGCTATTGGAACGGTTGTTTCAGCCTGGCAAAGTGCATAAAAATGTTTCTATCTATTCAGCTGATTGAATGCAGACCAGCTGTATCTATGAATTTGAATTCAATTCAGTTTCTGCCTCAAGACTCCATTCAGAACTTAAGACTCAAAACAGACTAGAGATGTTAGCTTATAAATCAATCAAAATCATGTTGAAATTGAATTACAGTAGAATCCGGCTATAACGACATTCAAGGAATCGTCGTTATACCTGGAAGACGCTATAACCCTATAAGTTTTCTCATATAAGTTTGTCTGAGGACCAAAGTTTTCGTCGCAATAACCGTACGAATATATATAATATAGTATATACTATAATTTCCTGTTTCTGACTGTTTTGTCTATAAGAATTGCATAAGACCGTTTGATAATATGTCAGTATCATATCAGTATCTTCTTGAGAATTCCTTTCTAAGTAGTAAAATCCTATGCATATACACCATTTGATATAAAGTACTTGAACAACCCCAATATATACAATATTTTATTGTGGCTCTAAACTTTTTCGGAAGAATGAAGTGGAGAATGGAGATGTAAGCTTCTAGATTAATCGAAATCATTTTGAAATCAAATTATACTACAATTTCCTGTTTCGGAATGAAAAATTGCTGGCATAAAACTGTTTGATAATAAGTCAATATATCACCGCTTCTTGAGAATCCCTGCCTAAGTAATAAAATCCTATGCATATGCAACCCCTATATATACAAATTTTTGTTGAACTTACAAATTTTTTTCTGTATACAAATTGTATTTCATTCTCACTTTATCAAGAATATCTCGACTATTGCCCTTCTATAAACATTATGGACATTTGAAAATTCTGAGGAATTCGCTATCAAAATTTCTCCATTTACTTAAGCATTGAGCCTATTTGGTATTAATATTGAAGCTCAAATTGAAAGCGGAACGACAATCTCTCTGGCATTAGTTGGAATCTAAGCGTAAGCATAAGCGTTTGCTATGCCCACATTGTTTACATGCACTTTGTCTAGTCTCTTAATTGAGAATTGTGTTTAATCAGCTTATGTCATATGCTTTTCCTTCCTCTCCCGTATAGCCCTAACCCTTTTGTGTGAGCTCAGCTCTATCTGTCTGTCCGTCTGTCCGTCTGTCTGTCCCTCTGTCCCTCTCTATCTCACATTGTCGGGGAGGGTCGGTCGCACATTGCATTTCTGCTGGCGTCGACGGCTGCTGTTGCTGTTGATGATGATCAATTTAACCTTCAAATAGCTACACAATTACTCTTGACAACAATGACAACGACAGCGACAACGACGATGACGACAACGACGACGACGACGACGACGACGACAACGTGTGTTGTGCCTGCCCCTGCCTCCCACTAGGCTCATCCTCCTCTTGTCCCTCTTCCACCTCATCTCGGGCAGCATATAGATATGTATAACCTGTTTCACCTCCCCCCTGACCCCTTCCGGCGGCACCTACACTGACGAGCAAAACTGTAACACGAATTCAATGTTGTCACTTCAGCGGTTTATATTTTGGCTCCTACTGTACGTATGCTTAACATCGTAGGCTTGTTTTGTTTGTACATTATTTAGCTCTCTTTTCTGCAAATTTGAAAGCATTCGGTCAACTAGAAGAGAAATGCAATGACAAAGAGTATGAAGAGGCAAATGTTACAGTTATGCACTCTCAATGCAAAAACAATTTACTTAGGTCTTAAAGCTTTTTTTACCGTTAAAGTTTCTTTGTTTTTATTGAACTTGGAAAGCTTTGCTCATTTGAAGTCAATTTGCAAATCAGTAAACATGGATAGTGAAAATAAAAAGAAAATTATTGACTTATTGTTAGCAGGTGAGTCCGTTCGGAAAGTGGCTAACAAATTCGGTGTTAGCCACATGACTGTGCAGCGAATAAAAAAAGAAGGTCCGCAAATTATTTCAAACAACCAAGGAGGTCGACCTAGAATTTTAAATGATCGCGACATACGCCATGTGGCCAATTTGGTGACAGGCAATAGTGATATTACGCCAATAAAAGCGGCGAATATGCTAAATTTAAATGCCAGTGCGTGGACAGTCCGCCGCAGTCTCCACAGATTAGGACTGAAAGCGAAAGAAAAGAAAAAAAACCGTTTCTAGCAAAGAGACACATAACTTTGCGTAAAAGCTTTGCTGCAGTGCACGCAAATTGGACTGTAGCTGATTGGGATGCTGTAAGTCATTAAGAAAGAGTTTAAACAATTGCTAAAATGTAATATGGTGAATTTTTTAAAGGTAATATGGTCAGACGAAACCAAAATCAATCGTTTCGAGTCAGACGGACGATCCTGGTATTGGTCCAGGGAGCCCACGATCCAGTCACCAAATACAGTAAGGCAAACTGTCAGGCACGGTGGCGGGTCAATTATGGTTTGGGGGTGTATACACAAAAATGGAGTTGGACCCTTAGTTTTGATCGATGGGGTAATGCGTAAAGAGCAATACCTGAACATTCTACAACAGAATTTGGGAGGAGTAATTGCAAATATGGGTCTTGCTGCCGAAAAATGCATTTTTCAGCATGACAATGACCCAAAGCACACGTCCCACTTGGTCATGAACTGGCTGTTAAAGCAAAAATTCAAGACCCTGAAGTGGCCTCCGCAATCTCCAGATCTTAATCCTATCGAAAACCTATGGAGTCATATCAAGTCGCAGCTTGCGAAATATGCAGTCCCTCCAAATGGAATGAATGAGTTGTGGGAGAGGACCAAAGACGTTTGGTACGCAATTCCTCCAGAAGTGGTTCGACGCTATACTCAAAGTATTCCAAATCGCATTAAACAATTAAAAAAGTCAAAAGGGCTCTGGACCCAGTACTAAAAAATTTTTAATAAAAATATTAGTTGAAAAATAATTTGAGTGCAAAACTGTAACACTTGACTTTTTTTACATTTTATGTTCGTTTATTTCATCTAGTTGACCGAATGCTTTCAAATTTGCAGAAAAGAGAGCTAAATAATGTAAAAACAAAACAAGCCTACGATGTTAAGCATACATACAGTAGGAGCCAAAATATAAACCGCTGAAGTGACAACATTGAATTCGTGTTACAGTTTTGCTCGTCAGTGTAAATGGATTGTTATGTGCTGCTCTCTAGTGTTGATGAAGAGTCTCTCACTCTTTGCCTCTCATTTGCTCTGTTCCTCCTCCTCCTCCTCCTGCTGTGTCATCTGCTTGTCTAGTCCCAAGGTGATGACGCACTGTCAGCTCCAAGGCAAGCTGCATCGTCGAGGTGCGGACGGTGATGGCAGCGGGATTCCAGTCACAGTCGCAGTCGCCTGTTCAAAACTCGTTACGCATTCGTAGCCCGCATATCATGTACCATATTATAGATAGATGCACGTCCAGCATTATCAATACTTTGTACCCATTAGAAAGCGAGTAGAAGGGGTGTATATGAGTGGCAGTTGAATTGGGCTGCAGAAAAGAGATATATTATATTAGTAGAGCTAGATTTTTATCGATAGCCTATTGTTCTTTATTCACAACTATTGCTCTTTCATAAACGTTGTTGTACTATTGGTTATCGATAACTTTGTAATGTTTATTTATCGTTATCGATAACTTTATAATATTTATTTCGATAACTTTTCGATTTCTATTCATGATTATTGCTGTTAGTTCTGAAAAGTAACCGAAGCTTATAAATTCATGTGCCCTTCGTAATATAATGTTATCGATATATATTGTTTTTATTAGACAATATAAATGTATATATACATATATATCTTTTTCTTTTTTTTTTCAATTATGAGACTATATTACTTAGTATTTGCTTGGCTTAAACCAATTATAGGCAATGCAATATAAACGTGTTTAGTACTGATTATCGATAGCTACGTAGCTAATAATTTCTTAAAAATATATATATATATATATCGATTACTGTATAAACATATAAAGTCAAATTATATTGAAGTATCTAAAGAAGAAGAAGAAGCTAAAGAATACCCTTAGCTGCAACCCATCTACGGATAACTGATATAAGTAAAAAACTATTCCTCTAGCTTATTTACACCTATGAGTTACAGGGTATCTGTTAGTGAAACACTCTTTTGTACCACCTTTGCGGCTTAATCTTGTGTCTGCTCAGCAGCAGCAGCAGCTTAGCCCATGTGACTATTGCAGCATTAACAACTGGCTAGAGCAGCCCTCGCAGCCAATTGCAGCGGGCGCATTTCCCTAAATTTCCATACATTTCCACATTTCCACACGCCACAGAGACGCCAGCTGTTGCCAGAAGTCAGAGTTTACGAACTGCTGGCCGACTATATTTAGCAGCCGCTATTCGAGACTATCTGAAGGCAAATTATCAGGCACTCTGAATGAGGCTCTTCTCTCTCTCTCTCTCTCTAGCTCTATTTCTCTCCCACTCTACCTCTCCCTCTTTACTGCTGGCTGACTTTCATTTTGGGTTATTGCAATTGAAAATGCAATCCGAAAGATGCGCTTGTTCTGGTTTCGTACGTCTCTCTCTCCTTCTCTCTCTCTCTCTCTCTTGATCTCTCCCTCTCTGTTGTTAATGTGGCCTGGCATACAGTTTTTCCGGCTGTCTGCCTGTCAAATGCAACCACAACAATAACAGCAGCAACAACAACAACAACAACAACTGACAGGCAGCTGCCCTCACATTTGCCAGATGCATCTGCAAAAGATACATGACATGGCAATGTGCCTACTTACAGATACTTTTGTATTTGCTGTCGCTTTTACGGCTCGTCATAAAACTTCTGCCATTCAATCACATTTGTATGTGTCGCAGATACACACACACACACACACACACACGCACACATCGAGAGCTGGCTACTTAGATATATATGCTATCTGCCCTGTTTGCCTGGGCTGAGTTTTTGCCTTGCCTCAGATTCCAAGTTCCATTGCGACTCAGACTGAGTCGCAGATCGAATGCCTTGCAACTGAGATGCTGTTTGCCTCCTCCTCCCTTTTAGGCCCCTCATGTTGCCCCTTTTTTTTGTTGCTGCTGCTGCCTGTTTATCTCATTTGGCCGGGCTGTTGTTTATTTGTGCAACAAGCGTCGTCGACTTTGGAACTTTGGAATGTTTATTTGCCTTTGCCGTTGCCGTTGCCGTTGCCTCTGCCTCTGCCTCTGCCTCTGCCTGTGTCTCTGCCACCGCCTCTGTCTCTGCCTGGGCTGCTCTAATTTCGTTTTGATTTCGTTACATTTGAGGCATTCGACCTAAGATATACAACCAAACCAGAAAAAAAGCCAAACAAAAGCTAACTGCACTTTCAATGCCCTCTAGCTATGGCTGGATTATAGCATCAATAAATAAATAAGAGAAATTTATTATTATAATAGAAAACTTAAAGTTCCGCTGTATGCTATAGAACTTTTATCGATTTGTAGGCTAGACATTGAATTGAGCTTTTTACCAAGATGCTAGCACTCTAGATAGTTTGGATAAGATATTTGATATACAGTAGAATCCGGCTATAACGACGCTTAAGGTAGATAGTTTGGATAAGATATTTGATATACAGTAGAATCCGGCTATAACGACGCTTAAGGTAGATAGTTTGGATAAGATATTTGATACACAGTAGAATCCGGCTATAACGACGCTTAAGGGACCGGAAGACGGAATGGTTATACCATTTAAGCTTTTGTCTGGGGACCAAAATTTTCGTTGCAATAACCGTACGAACGCTAAAAGCAGCGTCGTTATAGCCGGATTTTACTGTATACACATAACATTACCATTGTATATAGTATACGTAGTCTGCAATCTTCCCACCAAAAACCGAACCAAACTGAAGTAAATCCCTCATTTACAAAGCTCGCATGCCCTTAGCAAGTGTATAAGAAAAACCAGAAAACAACAAGAAAAAAATGTTGCTGCATTGTTAACATATTTCAAATTTTTCAAAAATGAATAAAAAAAGTGCAAGCAGAGGAAGAAGAAGAAGCAGACAACGAAACCCCCATCCCCAACCTAACTGCCGCCCGTTTGAAGACTTGCTAAGTGGAGCGACCACACAGATCGTCGCAAGACGAAAGAATTCGAAAACCAAAATATCGAAAAACAGTTGAAAAAACAAGAAAAACCAAAACTGTAGCCTTGGCCCACGCAGCGCAGTAGTTCGACTAACTGGCTAACTGGACCAGTTAGCTTGGTTTTTCCAATACCCTACAGTGGCGCCCCTCGACTCGACTCGACTCGACTCGACTTAACTCGACTTCAAATGTGAAACGGAAAAAAAAAGTTCAAGTTCAAAAACGTTTCGATTTCATTTTCGATGCGTGCCGCAATTGGAAGTCTTCTGTGGGCGTCCCAAGTGTCTCATTTTTGGTATCGAATCGTTCCTTGCGCCCCCCTCTGCGATTCGGTTTCTTTTATTTCACATTTCTCTCCCTCTCGCTCTCGTTCTCTCTTTGTTGTGACTCACACAGATTTTTGGTTTCTTTGGTCTTGCTTTTATGGTTAATCTCATGCGTGCCCCTCCCCAGGCATGTTGCACGAAAGCTTGGCGTAGGCGTCAGTCTCCCTCTATAAATGATATATATACATATATCTATATCCATATAGCTGTATATCTGACTGTTCTGTTAATGGCCTAAGCAGAAATCTCACGCCAAGGCATTGTTTGGATCCCCAAATCTCGAGCATTTGTTTATACGACGACCCTCAGCTCCAGCAACATAATTGACTAGATCATGATGCTGCTGATGATAATAATGTTGATGATGATGATGATGATAATGATGCTGTTATTTAAATCTATATTGGCATATTCAGTTGAATCTATGTTAGTTGGTTAAATGATCTGTTTTGATAGGATTGTAGCATGTCACATGCTGCATGTGTGTGTTTTATTTGAAACTTTTATAATGTTTACAAAAATTACTTTATCTATATATATGTATGTATATATATTTTCCTATACATATATAACCTTGTTATATAGAATATGTGAATAGTACCCTTTTGGTTTCTAAGCAACCTCGAAGTAAACTTGTGCTGCTGATTAAATATATATTATAATTGCAATTATTATATACTACACGCATATAAATATTTTCTTTTGCTAACTATATAATATAGTACTTTACATATTACGATCATTCAACCAGCTAAAATATTTGTCAGATTAAGATGTTAAAACCTAGTCGAATTTCTAAATTGCAGGATAAAGCCAGGCAGGACAGCAAGAGAAGTGGAAAGCGAGAAAGCAGAGATAGAAAGGGAGAGAGACGCAGAAAGAGAACTGTAAAGAGCTTAAGCGACAAAAAGAAGATAGATAGAGGCAGGCAGAGGGGCAGAGAAAAATATAGACTTGACTAAAATAAACATCTTAGCTGTTTCACCTAGAGTAGACAAAGATGTAAATATATATATATATAATAAAAGGCATGTATATGAAGACAACTAGAGATCAGTTCTCGAGTCGTTTCTCAGAGCTATGCCATGTCAATAGAGTTTATGCATATGCACATTGATGCATATACACATATTTAGTCATATATATATACATACATATATACATAATGTATGTATATGCATATATATGGCATATAGTATTTATGTGATCTTTATTCTCATCTAGAAATTGCGCAATTGTAATTCCGCTGCGGCCGATTCTGTTTTTTATTTTGTATTTACTTTTTTCTCTCTTTTCTGTTTGCTTTTTAGTGCGTCACGTCACGTGATTTGCATATGAAATGTCAGCCGCGTCAAAGGCCCGGACATCAGTCGGGAGTTGCGCCAGCCGCTCCCCCACCCCCCCTTTGCCGGCCAGCCGCAACCCAACCCACACCACTCCACCCCACCCCACCCACACCATTGCCATCACCATTGCCATGCTCAATATGCGTTTGGGTACATAATATTACCTGCCATTTGTGCGCACTTCCTCAACTTCCTCTCTCTCTCTCTCTCTCTCTCTGGCGACGCCTTTCAATAATTTGCCTCGGCATTTTATTTATTCATCGGGCACAAGCATAACCAGTCTCCAGCTGGCCATAGAACTGGCTATGGCTAGCCGGCAAGTGTCTATGGCTCGGGCCATTTGCCTTTAGCCAGCTTTCAGTTTGGAGTTTTCAGTTTTCAGCTTTGTAGTTTTGTAGTTTGGCCTTTGTCGGCTTTGCTTCCTGTGTGACGGTGTCAAGCCAGAAGCAACAGCAAGAGCAGCACAAGTCAAAGCTCGATTACGTTTCCGTTTGGGGCAATGCAACTGCAACAGGCATAGTTGATGCAGCCAAAGGAATTTCAGCTCATGCTCTAGCCCATGTCAACGTTTGTGTGTCCTGTGTGCCGTGTCCTGGTCAAGGCTGCCCAAATCGTGGACTTCTGCTACACTCCTGTTCCTGCAATCTGTTCCCAATCTGTCGTCTGAGCCACATATGCCCTCTGGGCCTGTCCTCAGCTGATGCTCTAACTGAGCGTATTCTGACATTGTCTTGCATGTTGACAGTTTTTGGGTTATGAATCTGTTTCTAACTATATCAGTGAAAAGTCTGATATAATAGTGCAAATGATAGAAACATCACGATCAACAAACAGCTCAGTTCTGAGGTCTTTCTTTCATACCTCCTATAGAAGTCCAATCAATAGTAGCTCAGTTCTGAGATCTTTCTATCATATTTCCTATAAAAACTTAATCAATATCAGTTCAGTTCTGGCAACTTTCTTTCTGACTTCTTATAGAAACCTAACCAATAGCAGCTCTATATATCTTTTTGTATCTATCAGATCTGTCTACGATCTATATATACTATATACTATATCTGATTTCATTTCTAACGCATCGAGAGTATCTCAAGTTCGGTCAGCTTTTTGCACAACTTTTCAGATGCCGTTACAGTTATCATCTCATGCAGATTGCGGCATTTGCTTTGTGCCTTGTGCAATGTTGATTGCAGTTCCAATTCCATTTGCAGTTCCAGTTGCAGTTCCAGTTGCAGTTGCAGCTGCAGTTGCAGTTACTTTTGAGTGAAGCCCTCACAGCTTGCCTCCGGAAGCGACATACTATATACATATGCTGACATATTCTGATATTATATCGCCTCTGTCTATCGCACGTATGTGTGTGTGTGTGAGAGTATATGCATAACTGTAATCGTGTGCACACACTTTTGCCCATAACTGTTGTTTGGCTAAGGGCATTTTTTGTCTGTTTCTGTTTCGGTTTTTTGTTTTTGTTTTTGTCAAGGGAAAAACTGGTTTTTCCATCAGCTCTTGGTCTCTCTACATGTTGACGTTCTAATTTCGGCGCTACGCTAATAGCCAGAGGAGAGCACAGGAAAGGAGAGGAGGGACTGAGGAGGGTCGAAGGAGGGGCAGAGAAGTGACGGAGCTCTGAAGTTGTCGCAGCTATAAAAAATGTTACGAGAGTCACAAGCAACGCCTACGTATGCCCCAGACAGCAACTAGAGACAAGACAGGCAGCAACAACAACAACAACAACAACAACAACGACAGCAACAACAGCAACAACAACTCGATATGTTGCATTTGAAATATGAAAGTTTTTGTTGGCCTCTCAAAGCTAAGATTGATAGTGACAGAGAGAGAGAGAGAGAGAGAAAGAGAGAGGAGAGGAGAGAGGGTGGCAACCAGATTGCTTTCAAAATACACTTCAACTGTGCCACTCAACTTTTTTATAATATTCCCATCAATTGGTAAACTCTCCTAATTGAGTTCTTCACTTATCGAAAAGTTATTGCAAAGCCTTTCAGTTATCGAAGCAATTAGAAGAGTACTTTCAGCACTCTCTCAATTATAATTGTTGTTCTTAGTTCCGCACATCAATGTTGCACTGAAAACTTTTCCATACATATGCGAGTGTGGTCAAAGATGTCTCTTAAAATGTTCAAAATAGGTGAAAAGTTTGGAATATTGATGAGCAATTTACTCGTGCTTACAGTCTACAATGTGAATTTTGGAAGCTCTATTGATTGATGGATAACATGAATCAGTCAATCACTCGATCAGTCACCTAAACAAATCAATCAATCGACCAATCGATTAAACAATCACTCAGTCACCAAAGCAAATCAATCAGTCAATCAAAGCGTCAGTTACTAAATTATTCACTAATCAATTATTCAGTAAATTTGTTATTTTATCAGTCAATCATTCATCAGTCAATCAATAAATAAATCAAGCAGCATATCAGTCTTTCATTCATTTCGGTCAGACAATTAATAAATTTGTAGTATGTTGAGCAGTCAATCATTTAGCTATTACACATTCATGAATGACGATTGTTTCAGTCATTTTATGTGAAAAATACATTCTTCAGTCAATTAATCAATCAATTAAACAGTCACCAAGTCAATCAAGCATCATTCATGAGTATGTAATTTGATAAATCTATCGGTCAGTGGTTCAATCATTGTATTTAACAATCATTCAACCAGTCGATCAATCAATCCCTGATTATCCTTAACCCATATAGTTAGTCAAGTACGCCGTCATAATATTAGTCTTTCTGTGAATCATTTAACAGTCACTTCAGTCATTCAATCATTTATCACTCAGTTAGTTAAGCCACCAATTAATTGAACAGCTGCCAGCTAATCAATCAAGTAAGTAATTCATGATTAGGTAATTGAATAAATTCTTGTGTCTTTTATCTGCTTATCACACAGTCAGTGTTCTAGTCATTGAATTCATCAATCAGCAGTCAATCAATCAAGTAACTATGCTCAACTCAGTTAAGTTAGTTTCTTGAACAATCTGAGTTTATTCAATGTGTTAGTTTTTCAGTGAATCATTTAGTTAGTCAATCATTAGTTAGTCAATCAATGCAGTAGTAAACTTACGAATATGTATGTATATACATATATACATATATATACTAATATAGAAGTTAAATTCATTTAGTCTTCTATTTGCTTAATTTAACGTTCTAAATCTTTGCCGATTGACGAAGTCAAAATTTTCTCTTGTTAGCTTTAAATATTAGCTCAAGTGCTAATTTTGATTAAACAACATGCATAGCTTAGCTCTATACAAATATAATGTATGTGTGTGTATGTATGTGTGAGTGTGAGTAGATATGTATGTGTATGTGTGTGTATGTGTGTGTGTGGGTGCATGCACAAGCCAAAAATTTCACACATTTCTAACATTCCCATAGACAATTCTCAATTGAAAGCTAACAAAAGGGTAAACGAATGTGCGAATGGGCATCCGATATCTCTATCGCCCTCTCTCTCATACTCGTTCTCTCTCTCTCTCTCTCTCTCTCTCTCTCTCTCTCTCTTGCTCTGTGGCCACAAACAAAAGCTCAGCTAGAGAATTGTTTTTGTTGCTGGCAATTTGCTTTGATTTAATTCAATTTAACAGCTTTGCCCGTTTCGAGCTCGCAATTTGCCATTTTTAGCGCTTGTGGCCGCTGGCTAAAAAAAGGGTTGCCACCCCCCCCACAAGAGTCAGAGAGTTGCCATTAGGCTGTGGGTGTTGTCGCTGCCGTTGCTGTTGCTGTTGCTGTTGCTTTTGAGCCAGCTTGTCAGGCTAGTTACGTCCAAATTTCCGCTTCATTTTGCAGTTGCAGCCAATTGGCTAGGTGGAGGGGGGGGGGGGTGGCTGGGTGGAGGGCAGTGTTTGAGGGTGGGGCCTGGCTTGAGTGTCATTCAACTGGCAGAGGACACGCAAAGAGTCAACAGAACACGGCGACACCGTTGCCAGTTGCTTACTTACATTTTTCTTTTAATAATTATTTGCATGTTGCACGTTGCACGTTGCACGTAGCCAAAGGAGGCAACAATTTTGCATGCAGCGTAGTAAATTATTAAACGCATAAACAGCGACTAGTCGCTGTGCCCTAAACAGCAGCGTGTGCTTGATGAGCCCAGGCTATGCCCGTCTAATTACACTTGATTGACATGTTGGGCTACCTGATATGCCTCCACTGTCTCGAGTGGCATTTGCAATGCGGATCGATCCGGCTGACTCATTGACTCATGGACTCATGGCCGGGCCAGACAGCGTTGGTGTCCAATAACTCGACTTCGAATTCGAGCAACTGTCCGCCCTTGTTTGGCCCAGCTCTGAAGGAAATGAACAAAGAGTCCACACACCCACGCATATAATGAAATGGGGGCGGGGCCTACTCCCTGGGCGTAGTTGGAATTATAGTAATTATAGGGTATTAGCCTATGTGGTTATCGGAGCTGAAAACAACTTTTATGTAATTACAGGGTATCAGAGTGCATATATAATAAGTGAACATATATTTAGGTTGTTTATTTGATAATTGTTTGTTGTTTAAAAGCTCTTCCAATGTAATATTATACAACTTTTGTGTTGTTTTCAATTTACAGGGTATATGTGCGTCTAGGCAAGGCAATGAAATTGCTGTACTATAGCTGTATACATATGTAAATATGTATATATGTATATATAATCTCTTAAAATACATAACAAAAACTTATCCATTTACAGGGTATCCTGTTGCTGCAGAAGTGTACACTGAAAGAGCTTATATAGGGTGCATCAGTTGTATAGTAATATATGGCTTTTACTCAAAGGACCTTCTACAAGCATAGACCACACCATTTACAGCTATATACCTATAATTCCCCCCTTAGCTTTATATTTATTTTAGATTAGGGACATTCCTACTTTAGATCAAATTGTGTGCGCTAATGAAATTACTTGCTAATTGAATCAAAATGCTTTTTAGCACAATTACAGGGTATCTCATTAGTGGGACTTGCTGCATGTTTAAAGAGCTTCAGCTTCTGCTTCAGCCACATAATATTTTTTAATGAGTGCCAATGAAATTTCCGTTAAGCCAACCGTAGTTTAGTTGCCTTTGCTACCTTCGCCCGAGCCGTAGCCGGAGCCGGAGCTGGAGCCGGAGCCCAGCTTAAAAGTTGCCCTGGCAACTCTGGTCCAAAACTTTTGCCAGCTCCTTGTTGTTGTCGCCAATGTTGTTGTTGGTGTTGTTGTCGTTGTCGTCGACGTTCTCGTGGCGTAGTGTTGCCAATTCAATTAAATTTTGCACCCAAAAATGGTCTTCAGCGACAAAAAATTAACTTTCCAGACGAATTTTTACACAATTTTCGTTTCGTTTTTCGGTTTCGTCCTTATTTTTAATTTTATTCTGTTTATTTTCTCTTGTGTGCTTCTCTTTTTCTCGTTTTTTTCGGCTGGGCAGTCAACTAACGGTGGCAACAACAACAACAACAACAACAACATCCAGCTCAAACAGCAGAAAACGAGCTGCAAGTTATTTAATTAAAAGTTCACTCAATATCCAGAAACAAATTCGTGTCCTTCTCCTCAGCTCTATGTCGTCCGGCTTACAGCCGGCTAGCCGTCCGTCATGTCCTATCGTCCTGTCGTCCTGCCGTCGCCTCCGTTTATCTCGTTTATGCTTCGCATCGTTCGACTTGGTTTTTGGGGTCTTAATGGACGCTTGGGTTGGCTTGGCTTGGTCCACCAGTCAATATTGTTTCGAAGGAGAGCTACGTGACTCAAGGAAATATGACCACAATGTCAGCTCTCGGCTGATGATTATTAATCGTTTTGCCAGTTATCGATTACATTTTAGAGTGAGCAAAACTCAATTTTCTTTCGCACACACGTGACTTGTGTGGTTAGGACACATATGTATGTATATGGTGTCCGTTAGTTGCATTGCTTTATGATATATGAGCTCACAGAAACACTTATACTTCTATAACTTATCGATAAATCTTCCAAGTGTCGCTTGCAGCAAAGCAACTCCATATGTGTAGCCAATTGTCGTTGGCTTCATAAGTTTGAAAGGAGTCTTAAAAAAAGTTGTCTTTGTATTATGAATATTCCATTTACAACTATGGATAATACTTGAAATTTCGAAATGTGTTGGAGGGCTTTCAATGAACATTTCATAGTAAAAGTTCTCATTTATCGTTATCATTCATAACTATAATTATTTATCGATAACATATCACTTATCGATAAAAAAGAATTTTTTATTGATAAATATTGTGAATAGATGCGTCATAGAGGTAATAATTTGAAGCTTGATTAACAACTATCGATAACAATGAGTATTGAGTAACGATAAAACGTTTAAGTCCAGATATGTTTAAATTGAAATTCCATATTTAGTTTTAGTAAAATTGATGAATTCATATTTATTTATTCAAAGGCACTTTATCCAAACATTATGTAAAACTTCCCCTTTTGTTATATAAACTTGAATTGTTTGATTTATGCTCTGAGGTGCTTATCGATTTTTTCCTCTCAGACTTGAACCATTTGCTAATTATAAGTATTCATATAATTGAATTATTTATATAAAGAATTTCTTTCGATAGTTATCGATAACGATATCTTAATAAATTGTAAACAACTCTAAAATTGTTCTCTCTCTCTCTCTCTTTCTTTATAGAGTCTGGGTATTCTGGCTTCCATACCCGCCGGCCTGCTGATACTCTCGTTGCTCGGCTTGCTGCTGTATCTGCTGACGCGTTGCTGCGATCGCAAGCAGCGCAAGCCGAGCGCTCAGCGATGCCAGAGCTGTTCCCTGGTCATCATAACGCTGATGACCTGTGCGGCCATTGGACTAGGTAAGTGCCGCCGACCCGGGTGCATTGAACCCCATTGTCGTTATATGTATATCCATGCCAAAATCCCGCCTGCCTGCCTGCCCGCCCTCACAGGGCCACGCCCCGAGGACCAAATGCACGTAGCCGTCGCGTGTTTAACTTGGCAATTAGCCAAAACAAGAGCCAAGAGCCAACAGTCGACGGCGATGACGACGATGACGACGACGACGACGACGACGTCGCCCGTTGCATTGCTCCATTACGTGCGCGGCTCTGGCTTTGGCACGTATCTGGATTTATGGGCGAGCGATCGCCGCCCGAGTCGCGTCAAGTGTCGTGCCTGAATATAAAAACTCACAATTCACAATTCAAACCGAAAGCCGAAGCCCGAAAAGTCGGCGAACTTAATTTGCCCATTTCAAAGTAAACTGTGTCAAAGTGCCAAAGGTAATGCCCCAAGTCAATTCCACTCAGTTGAGAGGCCCCCAGCCACATTATAATCCAACCTCCGCATACAATAATAAAAAAAGAGTAGAACGAAAGAAGCAACAACAAAATAATCATAATAATAATTTAATTAGTGCTCTTAATTGACTCAAAAATGTGTCCAGTGCGAGCTTTGCTCTTGTGGCTCAACGAATGCGGTCGAGCAGAGGCTAAAGCGGTGAATAGACAAAGAGCTTGAATAATTAGAGCTAATATGCAGGAAGAGAGAGAGAGAGAGAGAAAGAGAGAGGGCTAAAGGGTTAGAAAGAGAGCTAACGAGCTAGAGAGAGAGGAAGAGATTGAGTGCTAGAGAGCAAAAGGGCTAGAAAGAGAGCTAGATAGAGAGAGGTAGAGTTAGCAAGCTAGAGAGAGAGATATAGAGTTAGCAAGCTTGAGAGAGAGGGATACAAAGAAAGCTAGAGAGAGAGAGCTAGAGAGCTAGCGAACTTGAGAGAGAGAGAGAGAGCTAGAGAGCTAGCGAACTTGAGAGAGAGAGAGAGAGCTAGAGAGAAAGAGCTAAAGAGATAGAAAGAGCGCTAGGGAGAGAAAGAGACAGAAAGAGAGAGCTAGAGACAAAGAGAGAGAGAGAGAAAGTAAGAGAGCGTTTATGCAAAGACTTTAATAGAGGACAAAAGATTTCACTCTTCCTTAGTCCTCTAGCAAAACGAAAGTGAGAAAACGGTCCAGAGGAAATGAGAGAAAACAGGTGAGGAACGAATAGGGATGGAGAGAGGTGGAGAGATGAAGATAGAGAATGATATAATGCGAGAGTTAGTTAGACTGAGATATATACATATGTATATAGAGAGAGAGAGGGATATACATATAAAGAAATGATGGAAGAAGAGGAAAGAAAGACAGAGAGAGAGAGAGAGAGAGAGAGAGAGAGAGAGAGAGAGCGAGCGTAAGATAAACTGAGATACCAATCCATATACTTATATATAAATAAAGAGAGAGAGAGAATGACTGCATTGCTATCTTCTTTTTCACTCACACCCTTTGCCACTTAGGACTCTGCAGGTAGCCTCTTCTCAAGTTGAGTCCTTTCTTATATGTATAAACAACTTTACTATACTCAGCAGCTAAGCTACTGCAGCTTCATAATCTCATAAGCTGTAAAGAGAATAGTTTATTATATCTAATAGCTCATTATTGAGCACATAGAGGTGGACTTTGCTGCATCAATTTAAGTTTATACTTTAAACATTGTTTGGAAGTATCACAAAAATACTTGAAATTGCATACAAAATACTCATTAACTGAAATAAGGTTTCCCGAACTTACAAGTTTTGTTTGCTAATTAGAAATTCGATCTTTCGACTATTTATATATTTCGATTTTCAGTTTCTTAACAAATTTACTTAAATACTCCATTGCAGGTTTATATGGCAACGATGATTTCCACAATGGTCTGCTGCAGGCCTTCAGCTCCGGCAGGAAGGTGGAGAGTCTTGTGCTCAATCTTAAACAAGAGGTAAGTAATGCCCAAAAAAGTTTCACTACAAAGTAAAAGTTTTACGAAAATCATAATGGGAAATCACACACATATACATATATTTATGTATATGGAGTAAAATATATATATATCTGTATACATATATACCTAACGACTTTGCAAATTGTTGAAAACTATTTTATTTCGCTTTGTTGCATGTTGGAGGCAGAAGTCAACGTTCATTTTAGCTTCAGCTTACGTTAAACCCAACGTACAACATTTTCCACATTAAAGTTGTATTTTGTTAAACTTGATATAAACTAAAGAACTATCAACTTTTGAAGTAGTTCTCTTAAAGCAAGTGTCCATCAAAGCATCGCTCTATATTATTTATATATATATTTTTTTTCGATACATGTTATATGCTTAAATAGTAAGTATCCATCATAATATATATCTGTATTATATATATATAAATACATATATATATATATATATATTTTTTTTTTTTTTCGATACATGTTATATGCTTAAATTGCAAGTATCCATCATAATATATCTCTATCTATATTTTTATTTTATTTTTCGATGTATGCTATAAGCTTAAATATCAAGTATTTATTATAATATAGTTCAGTTGTATTTGTATATATTTTTTTTATTTATACTTTATGCTTAAATAGCTAAATTTCTATATCGATTTTATGTAAATGCAAACAGCTATTGAATGATTTGATATGAACTTGCTGACAGTGCCTAATCGACTTGACTGTTAATCGTGCCTTAATACTTCAGCTGGCTGCTATATATGATTTGACAAGCTTAATATAGCCCAATTGTATATTTTCCAAAAGTTCAAGGCTAGAGAAAGAACTTTAGAAGCAGCTTTCCTTTAGTAAAAGAAGAATATGTTACATAAACTATCTATTTTAGTCTGCCTATTTATTCGATTATGCTGTGGATTCAAAGTGCGTCAAGTGTTTGCTCCAACATAAAAGTATATATAAATATAAATATATAACATATTTATATGTATATATAATATCTTCTTCACATATGTATTTGGAGCTAGCTAATTAAATAAGCTGCCTACAAAACTCTCAATAATTAAGACCCCTCAATTGAAACTTATCCTCATTGAGAGTACACTTCTCTCACCCCAGTGGACACTATGACTGGACACCAGTGTCAGTCATAGGCATATGCCAGCGACATGTCCTTGAATGGGAGAATGGGTATTATTATCGACAATCGTATAGCTGTCACCGTGGACATTTGGGCCGCAGGCAAAGAGAACTTGTTGGTATCGATTACGTTGCGTGGAAACTCGAGTGCCTGGCATTCTGGCCAGCTGGATCTTTTTTCATTTCTTTTCCATTGAATTTGACGTTACGTAAGGCCCGGAAACATGGCTCATAGTGGGGCCGCATGAAATGCCAGCCAAATGTCATAATTCGCACAATTCAAATTCGAGCATTTGCATATTCCAATTACCATCCATTTGCACGACATTCGATATCTTTCGGCATTGTTTGCTGTCGCCGTCTGTCGTCTGTCGTCTGACTCCAGCACCTCGCCAAATGTATTCAATGTCCAGTTCACGTTTGACCTAAAATCACATTCGATTCACGTGTACCCTAAAGCAAACTGAAGAAATCTATGGGGTTTCTTAATTGGCAAACGAAAAAGTTAAAAAATGTTAGATTATCTTGGCATATATAATATAATGTTTGATGGAAGAAGTAGATTCCCAAAACTTATGACAGCTAAAACCCAAAGGCTCTGACAAAGTTGGAAAAAAAACTTGATTGAAATCGGAAATGTAGTTAGATATGCTATGAATGAGAACAGAAATATTCGCTGCATTCCGATGTGTCAATTACAGCGATCTCGGCTCAACTTCCGCTTGATCTGTCTCGGCCCTTCGAGCTGATTGGGATACAATACTACATTCCAATGATGAAGCTACGGCGATCTATGCAGAGCTCAGATGAACGAGCTTAACCGAGCTATGCCGAACCGCGAAAGATCGAGACCTTCTATTTATAATAATTATTTAATAACCTATATCTATTGTCTATTCGAAATTCTTGCTTATGTCTATTGCCATGGTTTCCCACTGTGTGCAATTGGAGAATAGAGCATGTGAGTAATTGGAGCATAGAGCATACTCTTTCGCTTTGACGCTGGGAATGGTCATAAATTCCATGCTCATGCTTGAACAGCTATATAATATGATAGATTGGTATAGACTTGACATAATTCTTTCGTTACTTAAGTTACTTTTCTAACTGATTACGAAAGAAGAAGTTTAAGACAGATTTGTGTAAACGAAAGCAAAACAAACCCTTTAGTCTACTTATTTTGTAGATTATCTTAAATTTTCCTTCAAAATTCTTTCAATATAAGCCAGTTAATTTACAGAACTCTTAGCAATAATAGAGATTATTTATTGATCTAATTGTGAGAACATTTCGAATGCATTATAAATTATCATTAATTAATCTCTCTCTTAGATTAGATATTCTTAAGCTCTACTGCAAAGGCTCCAAAAAGTATGCAACACTTTCTGCGCTTTGCACGCTTGCTTTAAGCGTTGCCAGACATCGCACAATTTGCAATATTAAATCGAATTCCTATTTGAATTGCATTTCCCCATAAAAATGATGTTGCCAGCGAATGTGTTTATCGATAAATGCATTTTCTGAGCTTTGATTATGGCGAAGGATATGACAAATACTTGCTTATTGCTGCAGAAATTGTCACTGATTCACTTTGAAGGCGCTCCTCTGCTGCTTATCCTGGCCCCCCTCTCTTCCCCTCCCCGACTGAAACTCCTTGCATGCATATCTCGCATCTGTCGCATCTTTAGCCAGGATAAGAGACGGCTATGGAGGACACGCTGGGCCACAGCGTTGGCTTTGGCTCTATTCATAAACTTTGTCAGCGCACAGACGCTGATATATACATATACATATATATATATATATATATTTATATGTATAGCTATATATATATTTACACATAAAAGAAGCCGATAAGGCGAAAGGTTAAGAGAGCGAGTCGAGCTAAAAGTGAATGCAGAGGCGCACGGCTGAAGGGGGGTGCGCGGGTAGAGACAAAGGCGTAGGCGGATGTTAGGTGCGGACACGATGATGCTGTGGCCCAAACAGATGGCTGGCATTGCTTGGCCCTTGAGTAAAACGCTATTAATTATCTAGGCACAGGACTAAACACACTCTCTCACACATGCGCCCGCACACACTCATGTGAGTAGCTCTGCCAGACAGGTGGGTGGACGGGGGGTGCGGGGGGTAGGTGCTTTGGCCTCGGCTTCGGCTGTGCGTGCGTCTGCCATGGCTCTGCTTTTAGGCAAGTCCTCGACCCTACGCCCTGTCACGCTTTGCCATGTTTGTCGCGCAGCCCCGCCCCCTGCCGCCTACCCGCCTACCAGCTCTACCTTTCCCTTTCCCTTTCCCACCTTGGGCCTTTCTTTCGCTTTAGCTGTGTGTACTTAAATCCTTGCACAAGTGCGGAAGCAAAAGCATTACGAGCAAAAAGAAAAGAAAAAAACTACTATATTTATGTGCAACGTTTTCGTCCTTTGTTCCTGTTTGCCAGCTGCATGTCTGCCTCTACTTCTGTCAGTCCCTCCATCCGTCTGGCTGTCTGTCTGCCTATGTGCGAGTCCTTTGCGGGAGCTTTCGCTTTGCCCATTTTTGGTCATTAACTTTTGAACTGCTCTCACCTGCTGCGGCTGTGAGTCACAACTTAAGTAATGGACAACAAACACAGCACAACCCGAACTTAAACCCAAACCCAAATCCGAACCCGAACCCGAACCCCGAAAACACAAACCCAAACCCAAAACTGAGAACCCAGCTCAACTATGGCTTTTCGGTGGCAGTTGTCGCTGGATATCGCTTTTATAATCACCGGCGACAACATTCAGCTGGCGTAAACAGCTTTAATCTAGGCATATTACTTCAACTTGTTGAGGGTTCGAGTTGGTTTAGCCGCCTCCTTTCGCTTAGGCCATATTCAGCTTAGCTTCAATCGGGTCAGTTGTCTTTGAGTGCAATGCACGCAACAAACGGGGCTCAAGATAAAATGTAAGAGCCTTTTTACACATTGCCTAACTTCTCTTAATCTATATGACCAACAAGGGAATTCTAAGGGCACACATAGTGAGTGGATAGCGAGGCTGTTTTCAGCCAACATCTTAAAGCAAAACTAAATTTGTGTGCTGCTAGCACTGGATTGAAAGCATGTGATACCTATTTGAAATTAAAGTTGATAACAGAGAGGCAATAATGAAAGGATAGAAAATGCGAAGTACATGAATTGTGAGTGAATCAGATTGGCAATTTACCGATAGGTCTTCAATCAATCAATAAAGCTGTGCGACAGTCAATAGGTTAATCAATTATTATTCCTTTAGATAGTCAGTGAATCAGTCAACATTCAGTAAGTTAATCCGCCAATCAATCAGTATTCAATCAATCCATCAGTCAGTCAATCAATATGCGTGATATCCTTCAGTCAATCAATCATTGAATCCTCAGTGGCTAAATCAGTCAAACAATCAGTATTTTAATGAGTTAGTCATCAAGGCGGTCTGCAGTCATATCTCTGTGGGTCAGTCAGTAAATCAATCAATCAATATTCAATGCGTCCGTCAATCAATAAGTCTGTCTGTCATTAATCAGTCAATAAGTCTGTGTGGCTGTCAATCAATCAATCAGTATTATCATTGAACCCTTTGTCATTCTCTATTCAGTAAATCAATCAATCAATATTCAATGAGTCCGTCAATCAATTAGTTTGTCTGTCATTATGGCAGTCAATCAATCAATCAGTATTATCATTGAACCCTTCGTCAGTCTATATTCAATGAGTAAGTCAATCAATTAGTCAATATTTATAGAGTTCGTTAATCACTCAGTCTGTATTCAATCAGTCAGACCCGTCAATCGGTCCGTATAACATGAGTAAGTCAATTACTCAGTCAATTCAGTTTCTAGCCAATTCAGTTTTCAGTCAATCAGTAAGTAATTCAGTTGGTCATTGATTTACTCATTCAGACAGCCAGTCAACCATGTAGTTAGTCATTAGTCAGTCATCAAACCATATTCTTATCGTACTATGATTGTCCCCTTGTCTTCATCAATTTATGTCCAAAGCCCAACCCAATTTATTTGATTAGCTGGCTCTTGTACTTCCATGTACATATATAGATATATGTATGATAATCAAATATTACACCTATCCCATATATACTCTCTCCCTTTCTCTCTCTCTGTCTCTTTCTCTCCCTAATCATATCTAATACTCTCTTTCCATTCTCATTGGCAGACTGAAACCATAAAGCGTGATCTCGAAACGAAAATGGCATCGCACAAGGTGCAGGATATGGTGGAGAAGCCCCAATACAATCAGACCGCTGTTATGCTGCTCATTGAGACGTCGCGTCTGGTGCGGGAGAATACCTCGCGCGCTGTCACCTCGCTGGACAACATGGTGCTCTATTTCATGAAGACTAAAGGCAGCGAGAACGAGACCTCACTGATGGGCATTCTCCATGTAAGTACCATAAAGCAGCTTGAAAGAGCTCTCATTAATATATCTCCCTCTCCCTCTCCTTCTCTCTTTCTCCTGTTAGCTGGGCGATCTCTATGAATCCATACGCTGGCCAGCCACATTGGCGTTCCTCACTCTGCTGCTGTTCCTCTGCACTGTCCTGGTCATTGGGGTCGCCCGTCGCTCGCGCTGTACGCTGATCTTCTTCAGCGTTTCGGGGCTATTCTGCATCATCATCTGCTGGCTGCTGGCTGGCATCTATTTGGCCTCCAGCGTGGCAGCCGGCGACTTTTGCATGCGTCCACATGAGTACATGTGCCGCCAGGTGGGCATGGTAAGCTAGATCAGCATCATGGCCCACAATTGAATTTCTTTTTGCTAATGTGTGGTTTTGTTTTCCATTTCTTTGAAATTACAGCGCAGTCCGTATGTTTATTTCCTTAACTGCGGCACATTACGCAATCGCTTCATACTGCGCCTCAACGAGTCCCGCGATTTGGTGGAACGTGCCCGAGAGAGCGTTGAGATGATGCAACGGTAAATAGAACAATAGCATCAGATTCATTAGAATACCGAGACACAGACTATTTGGAACTTGGAAGCGATTTAATCAATGTTGTACATGTACTATATACTACAATATATAGTGAAAGAATGGCAAACGTTGTTCGGTTGTAGAACGACCTTAGATACTTAAGCAGAGACAAGTGTTTTAGTATTCGCATGTTGACTAGATAAGCCTTTGACTGTCATAGAAAAGCAACATAGTAGATTATTTTTAAGTGGTCCTACCTATAATATAGTTGATGTAGTTGATTCCGAAATTTGCAGTCTTGCAAAAAGACTACTCTAAGTCTTGATTTAAAACAAACTGACTAACTGTCTGACTGTTTAAGAGACTAATGGGTATATATACAGGTATATATACCTCAACTACTCATACTTATATATATATATATACATATATAGCTAATGGGCTTCTCGTCATTGTATTAAAATATCATTTAGCATTAAAACTTATTCAAAATCTTTGTTTTTCCGACGTTTAGATGTGTTTTCCTTGGGCAGGGTTTAATCTGCGACTTGTCCTCAACATATACCTAGAGCTATACTAACAAATCTTTAAATATATTATACAAATATAAGATATATCATATATATACAAATATATTCTTGACACAGCATGAGCCAGGACACGTATCCGCGCATTGACATTCAACGCACGCTAAACGCCATGGACAACGACCTGGAGGAGACGAAACGCAATCTGACCAATCTGTCCGCCACACTGGACAGACGGGCCATCGATCGACACTATGCGGAGGCATTGCACGGCCTGTGCGGGGGCGGGCTGCTCGGCCTCAGCCTGATGATGGTTGCAGGCCTGCTGACCTCATTTCTGCTAACCATACTTGTCTACGCTGACTCGCATGCCTGGATCTATCTGAGCAAGAGGTGAGCTATCTCGTTTATTTACGAATTTGAGTTGATGCTCATTGCGTTTGCTTGCAGGCCGACGATGGATGGCGACAAGTCGGAGACGGCGCCGCTGTTCTCCGCCTCGAATGCGCCGAGTGCCAGCATTTCGCCAACGGCGCCGATGAGCACCGGCACCATAAATCGCACACTGCTGCACCACCAGCAGGCGCACGGTGTGCCGATGGGTGGCAGCGTTGCCGGCGGCCCTGGAGCTGGCGGACATACGGGCACGCTGCCGAGCGGCGGCAGCTTGGCTGGCGGCAATGGCGTCGGACCGTACAGGAATGGGACGGCGGGACTGCGACAAGGGTTGGCATCACCATCATCACAATCAAGCAACAACAATACATCATCTGCAACAACTTATAACCACCACCAACAACAACAACAACAACAACTACTACTACAACACCACCACCACCACCAAAACAACAACCACCACTACAACCACAACAATACACAGCATAGAACTAACTCAACGGCAGCGGCGGTGGCGGCGGCCACATCCCTTTCGAGCCGCTCCAATGGGGGGCGCCGTTCGCCGTCGCCGCCGCCCGGCTATGATTTGGTGCATGGCACAAGGCATGAAGTTTAATTTAATTTCATTTTGTCCTCCTTTTTTTTTAGTTTGCTCATCTTTGTTTGATTTGATTTGATTGGATTTGATTTAGTCTTAGTCGTAGTCTTGGTAGACACGAGTCCTGCTAGAGACAGTCGCACAAGCTCTTTATTTTTCAGTACTCACATTTCATTTAATTTCGTTTTAATTTACATTTATTATTTTCATTTTAATTCACATTTGTTTTGATTTTGGTATATTCAGTTGTTCATTGTTATGATTTGTTCGGACTTTATAATTTCACTATTTTCATTATGTTTTGATTTGTTGTGTGCCCAATGCCCAGCCCTAGGCCACGCCCACTAGCTGCATGACAAACAAACGCACACGGAATACAAATGTAGTTCAGAGTAGTAGATCATAGCATATATATCGTATATCGTATATCGTATATCGTATACATCGTACATGGACAACAATACGCAAACGCCTAACGCACCCACACGACATATGAAGCAGCATTGGGGGTAGTCTCTATATACACTGTTTCAGCTTGATCATGCCCTTGTATTAGAAATGCCTTGAGTACAGCAGCAACTGCCTAAAGGCAACTCTTGCTGGAGTTGAGCTAAACAGAAAATAGCTAAGGAGAAAAATATATCAAATATATTTTTATAGTAAGAGTAGAGCAAAGAGAAATAGACTCTTGAGGTTTACTTTGTGAACCTGATTTCTTCACATTCTTAAAATCAGTTTGAGTAGCTTCTGAATTGATATATATATAACAAAAAATAAAACTAATATACATGCATATAAATATATACATAAATATTATTATTAAATATTAATTTCATAAACATTTCCAAACATATATAAAACAATTTGTCATACATAAGAAGAAGATTTCTAAATCTTTAGCCATATTTGCCATAGGACTAGAAATAGTATTAGGATTTTTCATTCACATCAGATAAAATTCTTTTGAAAGGAATTCGACTTGAGCTAAGCTAATGATAGTGTTAGAGTTTCCGACTTCGTCAGCCTTATGCAGCTACTCCAATCAGATGCCAATAGAAATATAAGAACAAAACAGAAACTTCTCATATATAAACCATAAGCACTTGTGTCTTAGATAGTTTTAAGCAATAGGTTTCTAAGCCAATAAAGATAAAGAAACGAAACTCTATGTTTACCCCCATATAAATATTTTCAAATTCAGCTGATTAAGGATTGGCGCAGTAGAACTGAGCAGAGCAGAGCAGAGCCTATAAAATAGAACTTAAAGGTAACCATAGGCTTAGAGGAATGTAGAAGGTAGAAGGTGTAAGGGTACTTGTACTCATCCATATTGCTTCTATATCATGTATATAATTGTATTAACATCTGACATCTCTCTCTCTCGCTCTCTCTCTAACGAATTAACCAACTCTTATGCTCATTTGCCAGACTACCCCTAATGCTGCTGCTAGCCTAACGTCTCCTGTCTCCTCGCACATTAGCAACTGTTGCATTTGCCGTTTTTTGGCCATTCCCATTCCATATTTTACTCATTCTGTTTACCGTTATGTCTGCTTGCAGATCGGGCCATCATACGCTGGGCCGGCTGCCGTCGCACCACCAACAGTCGGCGTCGTATCTGCCCGGCCCCAACAACGGCAAATATGCGACGCTCAGCAAGCAGTGTAAGACGCTCGAATCGAACGACTTTTACTGAGATTCGCTTGCCTGCAGCACGTATGCAGGCAATAGCAACAACACGCAGCACAGCAGCAACATCAACCAGCAGCAGCAGCAGCAGCAGCAGCAGCAACAGCAGCAGCAGCTCCAGCAACAGCAGCAACAACAGCAGCAGCAGCAGCAACAGCAACAACAGCACCATCACAGCAGCAGCAACACATTGAAGAACATATTCGCATCGGCGACGCTGCCCCGCTCCACAGGCAGCTCCATACGCTCCGTGCTGTCCGCCCAGACGGCCAATGCCATCTGCAAGTCAACTGGCAATGGCCTGGACGTTGATGTCCTGGTCGACGATCGTGATCCGCGTGACGTCACCAACAACAGCTTCAATCGCTTCGATCCCAAGTACATCAGCATCGGGCCGAAGGCGGTGCGCGGCAACAACAATCTCAACATTGTCGCCGCCGCCACGGCCAGCAAGTGCGCCACGCTGCGCCACGTGGGTCGCTATGGTGGCTCACTCAAGGGCGCCTCGCCGTCGCCCAATCTGCGCAGCGCCAAGACGCCGTCGATAGCCACAGTGTCCAAGGACTACTGCCAGCAGGCGGACTGCATGCCGCAGGTCTATGCGGGCGGCTCCACGGACATGCTGGTGCCCAGCACAACTCAGCAACAGCAACAGCAGCTACAACAACAACAGCAATTGCAGCAACAGCAGCTACAACAACAACAGCAATTGCAGCAACAGCCACAGCTGCAGCAGCAACCACCGCCACCTTCGCAGCAACAGCAGCAGCTGCAGATGCAGATGGTGGTGCAGCAGGTGATGCCACCACCGCCACCGCCGCAGCAGCAACAATTGCAGCCACAGCCCGCGCCACCGCCGCCACCCAAGCCAAAGATAGTCAACACCTTTACGGAAATACCCGGCACCACGGGCGTGGGCAGCTCCTATGCCAAGGAGCAGCAACAGTTGCTGGCGCTGCAGCAGCAACAGCAGCAGCAGTTGCTGGCACTGCAACAACTGCAACAGCAACAACAGCAGCAGCAACAGCAACAGCAACAGCAACAGCAGCAGCAACAGCAACAGCAACAGCAGCAGCAGCAGCATCATCATCCACCGACAACTCACATTCTGCCGCCCTCGGCCGTCTACAGCATTGAGAGCAGCAGCGTCTATCCGGCAGCAGCGGCCGCTGTGCCGCAGCAGACAGCGCCGACAGCGGCGCCACGCGTGCAGCGCTCACTGAATCCGGCTTCGATAGTCAATCAGCCGCTGCCGGAGATACCGGTGCAGTCGCCCACCGGCAACGGCGTCGTGCCCGCCTCGCAGTCAAAGATCTCGTCGCAGCCGCTGTGCGCCGCCACGCTGGGCCAGTATCGCTCGCTGCAGCGGCCCCAGGCGGCAGCGCAACAGAAGCTGCAGCTCGCCTCGCAACAGCAGCAGCAGCAGCAGCAGCCGCCATCGCTGCCGCCCAAGAATCGGCACAAGAATTCACGGGATGCGAGCAATGCGAATCATATGCAAACGCTGCCTCCAAAGTCGGCGAGCTTGCGACAGCAGCAGACGGCCAGCTTTGGCTATGAGCGCGACAGAGATAGAGAGCGTGAGAGGGAGAGAGAGAGAGAGCGAGAGCGAGAGCGCGAGAGAGAAAGGGAAAGGGATAGAGAGAGGGACAGAGACAGGGAGAGGGAGAGAGAGAGGGAGCGACCGCGTCGCGCCGAGACGCTGGACAATGCGCGCAGCTATGCCGAGCAGCAGCTGCAGCAGCAGCAGCAGCAGTACGGAGGCCAGCTAATGCTGAGCAGCATGAAAAAGCAGCACTCCTACGACAGCAGTACCTACCACCATCAACAGCAGCAGCAGCAGCAGGCGGCCTACTACCAGCAACAGCGGCAGCACAACAACAACTATCACGGCACTGTCTCGAGCAGCGCCAGCAGCAAGCAGCAGCAGCATCAGCAACAGTTGCTGGCCGAGCAGCAGCAGGCGCTCTTCTATCGCTCCCTAAAGCGCAGCTCAGGCGGTGGCTCTGGCGGTGGTGTTGCTGCTGTGACAGCTGTGGGTCATGCCGCCAACAGCGATCTGTATTCTGTGACGGAATTGTAGGAGTGCGCCTGCTGCGGCGGCGGTGTTGATGTTGTGCGGCGTGCCACGAGCTGTTCGACGGGCACGGCCACAGCAGCAACATCGCTGCACGCAGCGGCGGCAGCAGCCTCAGCCAGCACACAGACACAAGCCCAAGCCCAAGCCCAAGCCCAAGCCCAAGCCCAGGCTCAAGCTCAAGCGCAGCCGCCCATTCCGCTGCCACCCAAGAAGCATCGAGCACAGCAGCAACAGCAACAGCAACTGCAGCAACAACAACAACAGCAGCAGCAATGTAATGCGAATCTGTGCGATGAGCATGAATATGACGAGTACTGCCCGCAGCAATACGAGTCGCAGCAACAGCAGCAGCAGAGCTCACGGCATGGCAAACAGCAGCGCGCGGCCACGTTCGATACGGCCGATGCACGTGACTACGAGCTGAAGCGCCTGGGCAATCGACGCTCGCAGCAGCAGGCGGCCAGCAGCAAGCGCAACGGAGCAGCAATCAGTGAGCAGCAGCAGCAGCAGCAACATCATCATCATCGCACGCACGATCGAGAGCGTTCGCGCAGCGATCATCGCATTGCGAGCTATGCCTGCGAGGATGCAACAGTGGCAGCAACGACGCTATGCAGCGCTGGCTCCATGACGCTGCTGGCAGCCAACGGCAGCGGACATCAACAGCAGCAGCAACAGTCGCATCGCAGCCACCATCAACAGCAGCAGCAGCAGCAGCGACGGGAGAAAACGTTCAAAGTATGATTTTTAGAGACGTCATAAAAATTGCCCAGCCCGCGACAAGCTGACTTCGACGGCGAAGTTGCTGTTGCTGCTGCTGTTGTTGTTGCAACAACGCGCAGGCGGCGCACGCGCTAACAGCCAACAGCCAACAGCAACAACTGAAGCCAGCCGACGTTGCGGATTTTTCTAATAAATAAATGAATACAAGCCAATTGCACCAACAGCAAATTGAAAGCAAACAAATAAGCACAAAACTGAATTGTAGCAATTAGGTGCCGTTCACGCCCCGCCCCTTCAACTGCCCCCCACCCCATGTATCCAGGAGGAATCCTGCTTTACGTTCTTAAAGCCAATTGGCGCAAAACCATGCGACAAATTTGTTCAATTAATGTGAGAAGTGGAAGGCAAGTTGCACTTGCCACAAGACAAGCCGTGCCTCATGCAAATGCACACACACACACACACACGCATACACACACACACACACACATACACACACACACACACACATAGTGGTACAAGCCGCCCCCTTCGGTTACTCAATCATATGTTACAGTTGCAAGTCAGCAGCAGCCGCAATTTGTTGTGCTGCCACGCCCCCCTTTTTGCTTCGTGTTGTTGCCTATTGTTATATATATATAATTATCATTTTTATTTACAATTTTTTTTTATTACTGTAATTTAAATATATGACTATTATTAAAGTTAACTGTAATTAAGCATAAGTCCAATTAAGCTAAAAAAAAAAAAAAGAAAGAAAATTATTTATTTATGCAAGAGACAAAAGAAAAGAAATTGTTCCCAGCTTCCCAGCCAACTCCACATCAAGATCCCAAAAATTTCTATGATTTGCTCAATTTAAGTTTTTTGATCATTTTTTGTTTGAATTTGTTTATTATTTAAAAAATCCGTTGCGCAGGAGCAAACAACAGCAGCGAAAAGTTCGTAATTTTTGTGACGTCAGAAAACTAAAGAGAGAAGTGAAAAGGAAGAACATGAAAAACAAATACTGTAATTAATGAAATTCCATTTTAAATACTAAACAGCAAGCAATAAATATATATATAAATATATAAAGAAAACAAAAACACTTAACATAAATCAAATAAAGTATAGAAAATACACAGAAAACAAACACCAGAAGCCATACGAAAACAAAATTGTTCAACTATTTTACAATCTAACAAATATACAAACATGATACATATATATGCATAACAAACATACATATATATACATATAAAATATACGTATATTAAATATTAATAATATTTGCGAATATATAATTAACGAATGTTCAGGTCAATAACTGCATTTAAGAAACCAACTTGTTAGACGTTAAAGATAAATCTCTCCCCCTTTTTATATGCGAAAAAAAACAAAACAAAATCTATATATATATATATATATATACATACATATATACAAATACATATACATACATACCATAAAACACATACTACAAAAGACATTTGCATGGACAAATGAGAAAACCGAAATTTCATGTACATTACATATTAAAGTAAAAGAAAAGAAAAACGAAAGAATTAAAAATATGAATATAAACATAAATAAATGAGAAAGTTTCTTAGTTTAAAATCGATATGAAACATGGAGAACAACACTTAAATTAAAACTTAAAAATTTAAATATATATATATATACTATAAAACTTTACAGCAAATGTTAACAAGAAATTTTTAACTCTCTGCTGTGCAGATGCAAATAAATTACAAAAATCAAATAAACTCAAATCAAATATTGCAAAAAAAAAAAAAAACACAAGTAAGAACTAACATTTACAAGGCAAATATTTTGCATTCAACGTAAATTAAAATGTTCAGTGTATTCATAGATAAGTCTTTCACACACACACACACATACACACGTTGTATATACTTGTAAGCTCCTATTCTCTACAGCTTTCGCTCCCTTTCTCTCTCTCTCACTCTCACTCTTTCGCTCTTCCTTGCACCATTGCGAAAAAAAACTAACAAGTAAGAACGTTGCAGTCGGGCGTTACCGACTGCAGAATACTCATTCATGGTCCAGACGTTGCCAGATCCATTTTCCGATTTGCCATGCTCACAATTATTTTTGTGCAAATCAATAGAGTATGTCAAGTAATTTAGTCATTTATTTTAAAGTTTATACCTCTAAAACTAGAAAGTGTAGTTTTTCCCAATTTTTCACGCAGCCGTTGGCAATAGATATATCCACCATATCCTTTAGAACTTGCGTTGTCAACGCGAGTATACATTCTAAATTTCAACTTTTTAGGGCTTGGGAAAATGCATTTTCTGATTTGCCACGCCCCTAGTGGGCGGATTCGGAAAATCTTGACACTATAACGCGCGGGTATATACGAGTATATGTTCCAAATTTCAAGTCTCTAGCTTCAATGGCGGCGAAATGGTTTGCATTTATACAGACAGACGGACGGACATACGCACGGGGGAACAGACGGACAGCAAGATGAACATTGCACAAAGCCAATATACTCAATTAACTTTCATGAATGAGTATAAAAACATTCCATTGCGACCTATTGAATATAACCTCTATCTACCAAACCTCTTCCCACCCGTCGCCTACTTTTGCCCCTTCCACTTTATCACAGTACACAACAAAATATTATTGCACACAAAAAAAAAGAAAACTTCGCTCAAAACAAAGCAAAAAATTTAAAAACAAAATTTTTAAAAGCAAAAAAAAAAACAAGTTAACAAAACACCGAAAATTAGTTCATTTAGCATTTCAAACACAATTATATATATTTATAAATATATATATAGACAGCCATTGTTATTGGCTGTTTACACTTGTATATAAATAACGTACGTTTACCGTTATAACTGTATAAGTAGACAACTGCAACGGCAAATGCATACAAATATGTATATGTATGTATGTGTGCGTCTGCTTTGTAGTTGGTATTTTTTTTTTTTTTTGTGTTTCGTTAGGATGATATAAGCGTAAAAAATAAATGAAGTGAAGAATGTTTCAGTATGTAGCGTAGTGTAGTGTCATCTAGATCCTATAAGGCCAAAATAGTTTTTAACACAACATATACGAAAATCGAAATTCAATATAGAGAATAACTAAAAAAATTTAAAATTCCACTAAAATACCAAATAAAGAAATTGATTCAAATGCGCAGTTAGGCAGGTATTTACATAAATAATACTTATAGCAATTAATTAAAGAAAAGAAAAGAAAAACATGATTATTATTATAATTATTAATGAACAACTGCAATTAAACAGAAGAAGAAAACAAAAAGAAAAATAAATTATATATATATAAACTGCAAAAGTGTTTAAGAACGTTTTAGCGCACTTTTTCTTACTTAACAGATTTAATCGAGGCAAATTTATAAAAAAATATATAAAAAAAATTAAATTACGATTAATCCGATTTAAAGTAAGCGAGAAGCAAGACGAATTTTAGAGTGCGCCGTTTTTATAATAAATTAAGAAGTATTTTAATCAATGTTTTTTTTTTAAGTTTATACATATTTAATTCTTTATCTTGAGTGCCCCTACTCCTTTGCGCATTCGCATAGAAAGGAATCGGCAGGAGTTATATGCATTTTTTTTCTCTGATGTATGATTTAGTCTGCTGTTACAACATTTTCCAATTTATTGTAATTATTGTAATAACAATATATAAGTCTGTAAATTTGTTAACAATTTTAAGATCGTTCGATCTTAAGGCAAGAAACCCAGCGTGCATCTATGTCGTCTATGTGGTAGTTGTAGTTAAACGCAAATTGCAATTACAAAACAAATCATATAAACCAAAATCGTGTGAATTATATAGTAATGATTGATTGATTGGTTCGATTTGATCCGATTCGATTGATCGAGATAAACAATTGTTGAAAGCAACTGCTTTAAAATCAAAACTTAATGAATGACAAAAAAAAAAAAAAAAACAAAACACAAAAATACAGAAAAAAAAACAAAATAATTATATAACAGTTGTGAACAAATTATATTTACATAGCGTATAAATAAATTGCATAACAATTGATTTAAAATACACACAAAAACGAGTTGAATTCTTAACGTATCCCAGTTTCAAACCCAGGTATCGATACTCAGGGCGGGCATCGCATCCAGCCCTGGCATCAGCTGTTCTTGTGGCGGCTGAGCAATAAGTTATCGATAACCGATGCTGCGCCGACTTCCATAAGCTGGCCACGGGACAATAACAAAAACAACTAAACATAATTAATACCGTATAAAGAACAACAAACCGCAGAAGACAACAAAAGCTAGGAACAATGCATAAGCTACTCCGTGGCGTTGCATGTTGCCAACATGCCGCCAGCAGCGGAGTGAACGCAAATCAGTTGCACAGACAGCATCTGGGCCTGCGACTGCTGAGCACCGCAACGGGCCATGCGGCAGATGCCGCCGATGAGCAGGTATTGAGTAAACGCAAATTTCAGCCACACGAAGCTGTCGATCCCAACGAGAAGCTGGCCAAAGTGCCGGCCCAGGCGCGTGTCATCATCTGCGGCGGTGGCATAACGGGCGCCTCGGTGGCCTATCATCTCGGCCTTCTGGGGTGGGGCGCCGATACGCTGCTGATCGAACAGGATGGCGTGGGCGGTGAGTTGCCTTGGAGCGCTTGTGGTCTGGCCGGGCGCTTCGAGCCGAGCTATACGGAACTGAAGCTGGCCGAGTATTCAATTGATTTGATCAAGCAGCTGACAGATCGCGGCCTGCCCACCGGCTGGAAGCAGGTAGGAAGCCTGAATCTGGCGCGTTGCTTCGATCGTATGACGTCGTTCCACCGCATGAAATCCCTGGCCGTGGCCTGGGGCATGAACTGTGAGATACTCACGCCGGAGCAGTGCCAGCAGCACTGCTCGCTGATCTCCCTGGACGGCATTGAGGGCGGCCTCTGGATACCGGAAGACGGTGTCTGTGATCCGCACTTGGTCTGCCACTCGTTCATTGCGGAGGCACGTCGCCTGGGCGTGCGCATCGTGGAGCACTGCGCCGTCAAGAAGATACACAGCGAGCACGGCAAGGTGGCTCGCGTGGAGACCACCTCCGGGGATGTCAAGTGCGAGTACTTCGTTAACTGCACTGGGTTCTGGGCGCGAGAGGTGGGCACGTTGTCCAAGCCGGTTGTGAAGGTGCCGCTCAAGGCAGTGGAGCACCATTACCTGCACACGAAGCCGATTGACAAGCTGGATCCGAACACCCCATTTGTGCGCGACTTTGACGGACGCATCTTCTTTCGCGAATGCGAGGGCCACATCCTAGCTGGCGGCTATGAGCGCGAGGCGAAGATGGTGTACGAGGACGGCGTCATACCGCTGTCCCAGAAGGCGCGTCAGTATCCGCCCGACTGGGATCACTTCCATGAGCTGCTCGATGCGCTGCTGCATCGCGTGCCCTCGTTCCGGGATGCGTACCTGGATCGGCTGACCAACTCGCTGCAGGTCTTCTCGCCGGACTGCAAATGGATATTGGGCGAGGCGCCGGAGATACAAAACTATTATGTGGCGGCGGGCAACAAGACGATGGGCGTCTCTGCCTCTGGTGGCATTGGCCGTGTGCTCACCGATCTCATCACCAAGGGCTCCACATATCTGGATTTGCACATACTGGACATCAATCGCTTCCTGGGCCTGCACAACAATCGCAAGTTCCTGAGGGATCGCTGCAAGGAGGCGCCCGGCAAACACTTTGAGATCAACTATCCCTTCGAAGAGTTTCAAACGGGACGTAATCTCCGCATGTCGCCCATCTATCCCCAGCTGAAGGAAGCGGGCGCTGTCTTTGGCCAGTCGATGGGCTACGAGCGACCCAACTATTTCGATACACACGATAAGCAGGGTGAGTCCTCCATTTGTGAATTCACCTCACACACTAATTCTTCAATCTTTGCCTGCAGATGAGTTTGGTCTGCCGCGTTTCCGCATCTCGCAGACGCGCACCTTCGGCAAACCGCCATGGTTCGATCATGTGGCCACAGAGTATCGCGCTTGTCGCGAGCGCATCGGCATTGCCGACTACAGCTCCTTCACCAAATATGACTTCTGGTCCAAGGGCAACGAGGTGGTTGACCTGCTGCAGTATCTCTGCTCGAACGATGTGGATGTTGCCGTTGGCTCCATCATACACACGGGCATGCAGAATCCCAATGGTGGCTATGAGAACGATTGCTCCCTAGCACGCCTCTCCGACCATCAGTGAGTAGAGTATACTAATTTACCTTGATTGCGTTGCACTGATTCGATTGCCATTGCCTGTTGCAGTTACATGATGATTGCTCCAACTATACAGCAGACGCGATCCATGAGCTGGATCCGCAAGCACATGCCCGAGCATCTGCGTGCCAAGGTCAACGTTGCGGACGTCACCTCCATGTACACCGCCATCTGTATATTGGGACCCTATTCGCGTATTCTGCTCTCGGAGCTCACCGACACAGATCTCACAGCCAAGAGCTTCCCCTTCTTCACGTACAAGGTAAGCCATCTAGGCCTTACGACCTCACAGGCTGCACCAGTGGCTTCTCGTTGGAAGAGTTAAAGTATGACTAATTTCTCTTGTTTCAATTTATGGACTATGTGGCATTGTCGCTGCCTTTGCTCATTCCAAATGTCTGGCCTACTTAGTATTTTGTTGTTTTTTTTTTGTTGTTTTTTTTTTTGTGCCTTTGCCTTTGCCTTTGCTAAATTTAGTTTTCTATTTGGAAAAACGGTTTCTCTTAAGTCGATTGAAAACATAACTTAATGGATTTTCAGCTATGGTAAAACACGTTTCAAATGCATTTACATTAATAACTGTGAACATTAGTTTAAATTCTAATCAAAGATAATTTTTATGAAACTTTACCTACTAGCTAAACCATGTCAATCAATCAGTCAGTCAATCACTCAGTGTTTCCGTTGAACCATTTCCAGTCAATCAATTAATTCGTCAGATGAATCAACTCCAAATTTATCAGTCATTTAATAAATCTTTATAATCTTTTCAATCGTTAAATCATTCAATCAATCAGCTCGTTCAATCTATGAGTATGTCCATCATTTAATCAATCAGCTGCATAAGCTGATGCCAGAGCACCTGCCAGCTGCATAATTCCATATAATTGGCTAATCAATCAGTAAATCAATCAGTTTTTCAACTCGTCAATCATATGACTCTTTCACATTTGAAACGACTCAATCAGTCAATCATATAGTTTGATGTACTTACAACTCAACCAATAAGTAGACAATCAATCAGCTTCACAATCGCATGCCAATTGGTCAGTCCGTCAATCCATCCATCAAGCTCAATCACATGTTAAGTGGTCCGTCAATCAATCACATATATATATATATATATATATATATATATATTTTAATCACTTTCTGCAACTGCTTCCCTTCGACAGGAACTCGATGTGGGCCTAGCTGATGGCATACGCGTCCTGAACATCACCCACACTGGTGAGCTGGGCTACGTCCTCTATATACCGAACGAGTATGCGATACATGTCTACTCGCGACTGCACAAGGCGGGTCAGAAGTACCAAATACAGCATGCAGGTGAGTTCCAAAATCAAAATAAACATGAATACCAGATCAACTGAAGACATTCTGTCCCATGTCTACATAGGCTACTATGCGACTAGGGCGCTGCGCATTGAGAAGTTTTATGCGTTCTGGGGCCAGGATTTGGATACGTTCACCACGCCGCTGGAGTGCGGACGCAGTTGGCGTGTAAAGTTTAATGTAGGTGGATGCAAAGAGTGGCAGAGGAAAAAGAGATCTGTGTTAATGTAATCCCTTTGCTTGTACCTCAACAGAAACCCATTGACTTTATTGGGCGCAGTGCGCTGCTGAAGCAGCGGGAGGAGGGCGTGAAACGCATGTATGTGCAGCTGCTGCTCAACGATCATGATCACGAGGTGGACATGTGGTGCTGGGGCGGTGAGCCCATCTATCGGGATGGCGTCTATGTGGGAATGACGACAACAACCGGATATGGGTATACGTTCGAGAAGCAGGTCTGCTTGGGCTTTGTGCGCAACATTGATGAGCAGGGTCAAGAGCTGGCCGTGAGCAACGAGTACGTGCTGTCCGGGCACTACGAGGTGGAGGTGGCTGGGGTGAGGTTCGAGGCCAAGGTGAATCTGCACTCGCCCAACCTGCCCACCAAGTTCCCGGATCGCGAACGCGAGGCCTACCATGCGACGCGCGACAAACCCGACCAGGCAGATCTGCTCTCGTTCAGCTCGAATCTGACGGTGACGCGCCAGTGAATCTAGTCCCGAACCCGAACCCGAACCCGAACCCGGTCTCGGTCCCGGTCCCAGTTACAGTCTTGATCCTACTCCCAGTCCATCCTAAATTAACCAAAGCCTTCACTGGGCTTCCCGTTCCATAGTTGATATTTTGGTTTACAGTCAAGCGAAAATGTTCGTGCGTTCGTTTGTCTCACTTTTGTGCATCAATGAGAGTCTCAATTGCAAAGCGATATTAGTCAAATGCTATTCAAATATATATGTACATATATATTATATACTCTGTATACTAAATAGTCATATATGTATACATATGTATTCATATATTGCTATATAGTGAGCGAGCTGAGTGAGAGATTGGATATTATGTTATGCTCAAGCCAGTGGATAACTACAGTCGCAGTGTTGTCTGTTATCGATAATGCCGATCGATATGTTGATCGAACTTGATATATGTTATTATTGTTGATGTGTTTGTTTACGTTTTGCCGTGTCAATTACAATCGGAATATTTTATTAAATTATTATTATTGCCTAATCATAATTATTGGAAACAAAAAGTGCTGCCAATTCAAATTTTGGATACACTAGAAAAAACTTACATAAATCTTTGTATAAAAAAAACAAATTAAAATTAATTTAAATTCAGAATCGAAAAATGTGAAATACTACAAAATTACTTTATCAAGCTTTTCATATAGATAAATATATGAATATCAACTTTTTTATTATAAATAAAACTTACGCACATTGTAGTGTGTGTATGTGTGTGTGTGTCTGTGTGTGCAAAAGAAATAGTTTTTTTTTTAACAGAGAAGCTAAGCAAAAATGAAATACTGAAATCATGATATTTTCGAGCTCTTGCCAAAAAAATTGAAAACTTGATTGCAGACAATTAGGTAACACATATACACACACACACAAACATACATACATACATGAATATTTATACGCATTTTTTTGTGTACTAACGTTGAACTTTATATACAAAAATATATGTGAATATATATATATAAATAAATATTTATATTTATACAAAAAATAGATGAATTCGTTTCTCGTAAAAGTTGTACTAACATTTTGCTTTGGCTGTATGCCTGCCTGTGTGTGTGTGTGTGTGTGTGTGTGTTGGCCTCAGGCTGTGGCAAGTGTAATGCGCCTAATGCGACTTGTGTGCTGCACAACTTTGCAACAAACTTGGCCGAGGATTGAGCGAAGGGGCTGGGGGTAAGGTTGGTGGGAGGGTGGGAGGGTGGTACTCTATTGGGTGTGTGTTGCTGGCTCTGTTGGCGCAGCTGTTGGGCAATATGCAAAAACTTTTTGGGCCGGTCCAGCACAACTGCTTCAACTCCCCCTCCAGCCCGCCCATTCGCAGCGAGTGGGTGTGGCCAGATTTGCATGAACTAAGTTGGCAATTGTTGCTGCTGCTGCTGCTGTTGTTGCTGTTGTTGCTGTTGCTGCTCTTGTGTTTAGCCAAGAAATTCAGGCGTGTGCTAATGCGCAGCAAACTCGTTGCCAAAGATTTTTGCACATGTTTTGGGCCAAGCAGAAGTTTTCGGCAAGCAAAACTAACCAACATTGAGAAACAAGCGAACAAAACGGACAAACAGCTACTGGTCCTCATCAGCAACAACAACAACAACAACAACAGCAACATTATCAACATCATTGTTGTTGTTGTTGTTGTTGTTGCTGCTGTTGCTGTAACTTGGTTGTTTTGTTGTCCTAGGGGCACTTTTGGCCACGCTCGGTTGGCTCTCTCTCTCGGCCTGGCTGGCCGACTCTGGCCGACTCTGGCTGGTTGGCTAACTGGGGGCTCTGTGTAGGATTACAAACTATCTTTTTGTTAGTAATTAGCTGCACACGATAAACGTGACATTATTATTGTTGCCCAGTTGTTGTGCAAAAGTTTGCGGCCTCCGCTTCGGCTTTTTCTGCAACAGCAGCAACAGCTGCCTAGGCCCCCCGCCTCCCCCCTCTGACAAATCCTATTGCCTTTTGCTTTCTTATATGTGTTATACCCTGTATTTGCTTTCAGAATAGGGTAGTTCATTACGCTAATGAGTCATCGATACATGCGCATTCAGATCAATGTTTGGCAGAAGCCAGATCGATTCAAGGCTTAATCGATAAGTATCGATTTTTGGGGTTTTCGTCTAAAGATCTTTCTGTGCACTTTAGGAGCTGAAAAGCTTCAGTTTGCAAGAGATTGGAGAATACTTAAAATATTTTTAAATAATTTAATTTAATTAATCGATAATAATCGATTATCGGGCTTCAATTTAGATGAGCATTGTTTACTTTATGAATATACGTGTCCATCCTATGCATATGGGGCTGCCATTTATCCAGACTATTTAGTTCAAGGTTTTTGCTTAATCAATAAATATCGATTTTATAACTTTCACTTTGAAAACTTTTCTCGAAGGCCGAAAGGCACTAGCTTATTATGTAGATTTGTATATGACTATTGTATATGCAATTAGAAACTTTCCCAGACTTTCTAAGTAGTTCCCAGTCGTAAAAACATATATCGTTAAGTATCGATTTTTAACATTTGCATTGTTAAACCTTTTGTTTACCCTGTGATAGCTGAGGAGGTTACCTGCCGAGGTTGCTTAAGTACATAAATTTGTGTATATCATATTTGAACTTTGCCATAGCCTGGAAATTGAAAATCGATAAATATCGTTTATTGAAACTTTTAAATTAGCTATATCAAAGAGTCATTAATATCTTTTCATATGTGTCTTTCACTATATATTAAGGGAGGGCGTAGCAGAAGCGAGTATAGGGTATCTATATAGCTGCGCATATCTGACTAGATCAGTGTGCTTGCTTTATTTGAATTTTGAGGCAGTTGCTGCTGCTGCTGCTGCTGCTGCTGGTGCTCGCCAAAGGTTTGACCGTTTTACAAATGAGACTTTTGTTAAATCAAAAATTCAAGTGGCAACGCAGCACTCGATGGCGCCACACAGTCAGCCAGTCAGGCAGTTGGCCAGCTAGCCAGTTAGCCAGTTAGCCAGTTGGCCAGTTAGCCAGTCAGTCATTCAATCAGTTAGTCAGTGGCTCAGTTCGAGTCCACGAAATTATCAATATCTGCAACAATCACAGCTCACATCCTTATGACCACGTTCCCATTCACCTCCCCCTCCCTCTCGCTCCCTCTCCCTCCCTCTCTCTTTCTCGCTCTCTGCCTTTGGAGCCACTGGAGCAGCGTCTACTCAGCTGCTGCTTCGTCTGCGTCCCATTGGGGGTTTCATCATGTTTTGTAATTTATGCCCATTTATTGTGTGGTTTTCTACCGCATTTCGTCTTGTGGTTGACCAGTTGAACATGGCTAGATGCTCTGACTGTCTCTATGTCCCTTTCTGTCTCCTGTCTCCTGTCTCTGTCTCCTGTCTCTGTCTCCGTCTGCAGCTTCTGGAACTGTGTAGCTGGAGCAATCAACAAATTTGCATATGACTGGCCAGCTATACGGCCATTCGGCCATTCGGCCAGCCTTGCTGCCATGGACCATGGCTAAGGTCAATTTGCGGCCAGCAGCTGCTGGCTTTCAAAATGTATCTTAAACAAAAGTTCGAGTTAGTTATTGCTCTGCGGGCCAGTTCCAGGGCCAGGACCAGAGCCACAGTCAGCGCATCGCCGGGCAGGGCTTGGCTATTGCCATCCATTTGGCTCCGCCGAGCATGAAGTAGGTGGCAAATGCTGCTGACTTGCCTCGATTCACAGTAGCTCCAATTTATTGCCATTTAAAACACACTCAATCGTCGTCAGCTTTCAAAGTCTAGGTAGGCTCAGCAGTCAGCTAATCTAGCCATTTTAGTTCTTCACTTTCTTTCACATTTTCTTTCTATCTCTATCATTTTTTATATCTACATATATATGTATATATCTTCTTGATCAATAGTCGCTTTTCTAAATATATTTCTGGTAGTCTACTTATCCTTCGAGCTAGACAACTCTACAATATACTTGTATATATATTTTTTATATACCTTGAAGGAGGCGTGGCAGATTCTATAATGTATATAGTGTCTTGATCAGGGCTAAAAAAAAATAATTTAGCTTTTTAATAACTATGTCTATAACTTTGACCGTTGAACGTTGAAAATGATATGTCATCTAACACTGAAAAGGTTTGCCTTTGAAGTTTAATTAAAATCTTCTGTCAAGCTTCTACAAAATTGTAATTAATTTTTTACTGCAATTAAAAAAAATGCTAATATTTTTTGGAAAATAAAATAAAATTTAAAATCGCATATTTTTATAATTAAAAATTGATCAGAAACTTTATTGAATTATGTAAAAAGAATGACTTTTCAAACGAATTCAAATGTCTTTTTAAGGAATTGTCAAAGAAGTTTTTGGATATTTGAATTTATACTCAAATGTAAGTAAACTGTAGCTAGATCGCATGATATTTGATCTTTATAAAGTACATTTCAATTTTAAATGAATTTAATAAACAAATACTTAAAATTTTTGAAAACTTGACTGAATAAAGTTGTTAGTTCAAATGCAGTTTATTTATCGATTCCCAATTTAAATAAGCATTCGCTACATTCAAATCGATTTGTTGAAAAATGTATTAAAAATTCATTTCCGAATTTCACAAAATATAAATAAATTTGAATAAATTTACTTGGCTTAAATATTTGCTATAGGTATAACAAAAGATAAATGAATGAAATGATTTTTGGGCTTAGCATATGTTGCTCTCTCTGGCATATGAGAATTTCAATTTGGCCATTGCAAATGGAGAATGTTGTTAGGCAAATGGAGATTGTGGCGAGCTTTCGCTTAAAATGCAATGCGAGAGGCCAATTGCTATTTGCTTAGAGGGCGGCGAGTGTTTGTACAAAATTAAGCAAGAAGCCGCCCGACTCGACTCGTCGCTCGACCAGAATAAGAAAATGCCGCAGACAAATAAGATTAGTTTTAACGGGATAATGATTTCAAATCTCTCTCTCTCTGCACGGCCACGCCCACAGCCCACAGTCCACAGTCCACAGTCCACAGCCGATTCGATTCCGCTGGCTGTGTAGCCAAACAAAAGTAATGCGCCTCATTAGAGGTTAAGCTGTGGGCGAGGTCCACGAAAACCGTCCGTCCGTCCGTCCGTCCGTCCGTCCATTCATCCGTCCGTCCATCCGTCCGACGGTCTGTCTGTGACTGAGAGTGGGCCTTTGGCCTGCCCTGGGCATTTCCTACCAATACACTCCCAGTACACCCCCATCTTCGTCTCATCCAGCTACCGTTTGCCCGTTTGTTTGTTTGCCTAATTTTCCACGTTGATTTTCTAGCCGCAAAACAAATGAAACGTTCGCTGCATATTAAGCATCTAATTTAATTTGCGAGCGACCAGTCAAGAAAAAACAAAAACAACAGCAAAAAAAAATTACAAGTGAAACCGATAAGAGTGATCTAGTTGAATATGCTCGACGAGCAGTTAGCCTGTAGTTAAATCAATTATGTTTTGATTCTTTTCTCATTCTTTATATTAATATCATACAGTTAAGATATTAACATGGATGTTAATTGTGAACTGAACCATCGGAAATGGTCGCAGAGCTTGTTTATATATGACTTATAAACATCCGTAGATTCCTTCTCAATATTCAGATTATCGGGAAATTAGGAATGGATGAGGAATTTTTAGAATAATAGAATAAATACAAAATAGTTGAGCTCGAAATTTGGAAATTTTTCATGCGACTTCTCTCAGGCTATATAGATATATAAAGATCAGATTCTCTCCGACTATAGATCAGATTTTTTCAGACTATAGATCAAACTCTCTCAGCTCAAATATATGATCTAATTAGTGTGCTCAAAGGTTATACCTATATAGCCTAACAGCTTTACTAGTTACACCCTGTAATGCCTGTCGTCTATAGGGTATTGCAATATAGAAAAGAAAGCTTAAGTCCGTTAGCTATCAACCCCTGCTAGAGCAACCGCAACGGGGTGCACGGGGGGTGGCGTTCGTTTCGCTTCGCTTCGCTACGGTTTCGGTTTCGGTTTTGGATGTCGATGTCGATGTCGATGTTGATGTCGGTGTCGGTGTCGGTGTCGGTTTCGGTAACATTTCAGCTTTGGGCTACGGATTTTGGGTTTGTCGGCTTACGTACTTGGTGCCCCGTCTAGGGGTTGGGGCCGTCGGCTTTGGGCTTTGCTTAAATGCTTCATAATGAAAAGCTGTGATAACTTGTCTTGTGGCTTTGATTTGGCCGTATGCTTTTTCAAGTGGTTGATTGTCTGTCAATATGCGCTTAGGCTAGGGCTATCAGGATGGGGTGCCAGGGCTTGCGGCCTGTGATTAGACAGGACCGAAAAGGGCCGGAAGGGGGAGCGCGGACATCTTCTAACAATTGCCAAATTACGCACGTTCGTTGCGGCTGGGCTAAGCCTTTGATTGCCAAACTTGGCTCGACCGCAATACCCGCCGCCCGAGACGCAACCTAAGCCCAAAAAGTGTTAGCTTTTTAGCCTTGATTGTCACAGATCAAAACCCAAGCCTTGATTGTCGAGCGCCCTTCTCAATTCTATATGCTAGCTGAGTTTGTTTATGTGACTTTTATGTGCACTCAAAGCAAATTGCATTTCAATTCGTTGGGTGTTGCCCACACACACAGAGATAGACAGACACACACCTGCTCCCTCCCCCTCTCTCACTCTCTCGCTCTCTGTTGACTCGTAATGCGGTGACAAAGTCAAAGCTACTCCCGAAATTCGTTTATTTTTCGAATGGATTTGCATGCGTTGAGTTTTGTCGCTGTTGCCGTGATTTATGCGCGAGGGGGTTGCAGCTGTGGGTGGTTGGGCGGTTCGTTTCATGAATAGTCAAAAAAAGGAAGAGGAGTATAAAAAAAAATAAAAAAAAAAATAAAAAAAATCGCGCTGTTGGCAGCCAAAAAGGCAACAGCCAACGCTTCAGCCAGTCGCAGGCGTCAACAGGATGCGTCGCTAGCTCCTTTCCCTCTGCCGCCGCTGCTGCTGCGAGCGACAAGGGGATGACACTGCGTCCCGGCGTGGGTGTGGTTGGGGGTGGCCCGGGTGGCTCGGGTGGCCCGGGTGGCCCGGGTGGCTGTCATTGGCAGCGACGGCTGTCAGTTTGCGCGCGCTTCGCCAGACGCAGTCGACACAAAATTTCTGGCACAATTGAAAAGAACATCGAAAGGAAGAGAAAACATTTTTATTTGGTTTTTATGGCTTTGGGAAATTAAATTGTTGTCCTTTTGCCGCGCATGCAAAATTAACTAAATGCGTGTGGAGGATGTTCTCGCAGATTTGCATACTCATTGCCAATGAAGGTGTGACTTGTCGACCCCCCCTCCTTCACTCACTCTCTCTCTCTCTCTCATTCTCCCTCTCTCTCTGTGTCTCTATGTGTGTTGTCACTTTTGTTGCCGCTGCCGTTGTTATTGTTATTGCTGAAAGGCACCCGCTGTGCAGTCGGCCGGAGGCATTTTGTTTAACATTTGATTGTGGTTAAGATTACGCGCAGCGGGCATCAAGCTATAAACAACAAAAGCCAGTGGCGGGGGAGGGGCCGGGACGGGCCGGGTCGTGTGGGGGGATCTGCTCTCTGTCAGCTAAGGAATGAACCACGAGATTCGCACTGGCAGCCGCTGACAGCATCAAGAACTACTTAATTGTCCGCTTAGCATAGCTGACAGCAAAGTAGTTCTCCCGCTCTCATATCATTCATATACAGATCAATGGAACATAAGCACAGCTCACATCGAGTTGAGTACAACTATCAATCAGTCAGTCAATAAATCGAAATGTTTACCAAGTGTCTGCCATATATTTCAATTCTCATCAAATTAAATCAAAATGCATTAATCATTAATCAATTAAGGAAATTATTATTTGCTATAAGTATCATAAATTAACCGGCTTTGCACCGTTCATGTTTATCATCTTTATATATATATATATATATATATATATATATATATATTTACTGTTTAATTGCAAAAATTTAGCTAAAGCTAGGCAGGTTTTTTACTCTTTTTAAATCAATCAATTATCATTTAATTTTGTAATTTATCAGTAACTCAATCAATCTGTCAGGCAGCCATCCGTTACTCAATCACATTTAAGCACAGTCAATAAATCAGTCAATTAATCCATCAGTTAGCCATTCCATCAGTAAACCAGTTGGACAATCATACAATCAATCAGCCAATCGGGCTATTAGTCCGACAATCATTCAGTCAATCAGTTAGTCCATCAATCAGTCAGTCAGTCAGCCAGTTAGTCAGTCAGTTACTCAATCAGTTAGTCCATCATCCACTCAATCTGTTAGTCAAGTCAATAAAGTAGTTAGTCAATCAGTCAGTCAATCAAGCTAGTCAGTCAGCTAGTCACTTAGTCAGTTAGTCAATCATCCAGTCAATCTGTTATTTAGTCAATCACACACTGAGTTCGTCAACCAGTTAGTCAATCAGTCAGTCAATCAATCAGTCAGTCAGTCAATCACTGACTTAACAAGTCAGGCAGCCACCTAGTAACTCAGTCACTCAATCAGCGAATCAATTTTTTGGTCAGTCACTCGCTCAGATAATCGCTCAGTCAGTCAATCAGTCAATCAATCCCTTAGCTAACAAATAAGCCAATCCGTCAGTCACTCAGTCGGTAAGCGTTTTGGTCTATCCAACTATTAGCTCTTCTGTAAATCATTTTGACAAACGGATTAGTTACTAGCAATAGCTTAAGATGTAGCTAAAGACTTATAGATTTGAATGAACATTAAATCATAGGACCATCAGGAAAAGGATAAGAGCACAGCAACATTAGAGGTATACTAACGGCACAGTCAAGCTAAGTGTTCTATTTAAAATCAATGGTTTGTCCCTTAATCAAAACCCAATCTTAGTCTAACCCATGCAACTACATTATAAGCCTATATCAAATGCTTAAAGTAAAACTTACCTACTTCCAATCAAAATTAAAAGCCCAGGACTGCAGCTGCATAAAGTATTCAATTTAATACCCAAAGTGGAAATCTTAAAGCAAATATCTGAAAATCAAATGCCGAAGCCAATTTTCAATTTGATCTTATCCGGGAAATTTGCTCTGACGGTCAGTGTGGCAGGGAAGGGAAAGCGAAGGCAAGCGAGAATTCGTCCAGTTCGGGGGTAGGACGATATAGGAGAAGGAGGAGGAGGTGGAGGAGGGATCGTTTGTGTTGCGGCTTTAATCCCGCATAAAAACTACAGCTGCCAGCTCATCAATCGATTAAAAAGTTGGCAAATTTGAAACAGAGGTTTAGATGGATGCCAAAACCCATTCAGCCCGACCCTCTCCTCCCACTTGGCAGCCACACACGCCCGCAGTGCGGCCCACCTAAGGCGCAAAGTACGCCCCGGGGACCCGCAGCCGAATGAACTTGTCTTCTCTACGCAGCGTAATGCGTCGCTTATCTCGATATTATTTTGCCATAAAAAAAAGAAGGAGCAGGACACACACCAAGACATGTCATTTGTTATGTGAGACGACGGGGCTGGACCAACTTGGACTTGGCCATTCAGCTCAAGCCCCGAAGATTCCCCCTTCCAAGGACAGCATGCAAAATGTTGTAAAGTAGCCAAAAATTGTAGCCGGGACACACACAAGGAAAAAACTCAAATAAAAAAAGCAAAGGCAAGTGGAAAGTGGAAAGTGGAAAGAAGCAGAAGCAGCCGAAGGAAACTTTTCACATGTCACAAGGCGCAACAAGGAGACGCGCGGGTGGTTGGACCATAAGACGATGGACCGTAACGAATGCTGCGGGTTCCGTTGATTTCAGGCTGCAAGCTCGACTAACCCCATGCCATTCTCCACACCGGACAGCATCAGCAGCAGCAACTGGAACTGGAGCAGGAGCAGGAGCAGGAGCAGGAGCAGGAGCTGGGGCTGGGGTTTGCTGTCCACGCGCGTTTCAAATCCCTTTAGTTACACTGTTTCAAAATTAAATATTTACATTTTGTATGCGGTGGCGGATGTGGGTGTGGGTGTGGGTGTGGGTGGCTCTTGGGCCAGGGTAGGAGGAGCAGGAGTCATTGAAAGAGAGATGTACTACATGATGATGACGCTGTGTGGGTGTGCGAGTGAGTGTGGCAGAGGGTGGCGTTTGCTTCGGTGGTGTCTAAGCGACGCTGACTTCGCGAGAGATACGCAGCCACTTGCATGGTCACTCTGACGACAGCAGCAATGCAAACAGGGGCGTCGCTGGCATTTACTTTGCGGAGGGGTCTTAAATAATAGAAATAGCATTAATAGTGCAGTTAAAGCAGAAGCGCAGAAACTTAGAGAGAAGAACTTGAAGCTGTTGCTGAGTCTTGTTGATCGTCAATCATTCAACCAGTCTGTCAGTAGATTTGATAGGGGGTTCGGCTGTCAGTCAATCACTCAGAAATATAGCCATTCAGTCAGTTCAGACTTAGTCCAGCAATTAGCCAGCCCATGTATCAATCAGTCAGTTTGTTACCACCTTCAGCTAGTCAGTCGGAATCTTGTAATCTGGTTGAATACCCAGTCAGATAATATATAATTTGCGTCAATCAATATATCTCTATCAATCATACAGTTCGTAGCCCAGTTACTCAGTCAGTCAGTCAAGCAAACTGTTAATGTCAGTCAGGCACTTCATTATACATTGACAATCAGTCAGTCAACTAGTTTGTCAACCATTCAGCGAAGGCGATGGATTCAGGGAATCAGTGAAACACCCAGTCTATCAGTTGGTAATTAATTTCGTTAATCTCTCATCAGTCCATAAGTCAATCAATCAGTCAATCAGTCAGCAAATCAGCCAGTCACTCAGACAGACATTCACCCAGTCAATCAACCAGTCAATCAGTTAGTAATTAATTTCGTTAATCGCTCAATGAAAGCATCAGTCCATAAGTCAATCAATCAGTCAATCAGTCAGTCAGTAAGATTGGGCATTTAATTAGCCAATCAGTCAGTCAATTATTCAGACAATCAGACCGTCAATCTTTCAATCAATCAATTGCGTAAGCAGTTATTCCATCAAGCAATCAATCACACATGGACTCTAGCATCTCAAGACTTCCCCCCTTAACTCCGCCTCTGCCCGTTCAGTCGTCTTTGCGACAATTTCATGTCTGCTTCACATTTTGCTCATATGACATTTCCATCTGTATTTTTGGCATCATTCTCTACCCAATTTCCACTCCTCCATTTCCAGTCAGTCTCCCAACCATATATGTTATCTAACTATCTATCTAGCTATCTATGTCTCTTTCCCTTTCTCTTTCTCTCTCTCTCTCTCTCTCTCTCTCTCTCTCTCTCTCTCTCAGTGTGTTTCACATTTGATTTGGTTGTTTGGCGTTTATTTAGTAATTTGTTTGTCTCTCGTTTTAGTCACGGTTTATGGTTGACATTTATTTTATGAGCGTGAAAAATATATCACTGCGTAGCCGCTGCCTCTCACCCACCAAAGTGGTGCAGGTGGCGCACACAGACACACATACACATAGACCATGGACAGACACCATTTAAGCCACTTTTGATTGCATTTTATTGATGATGGGCTGCAATGCGAGTGTTAGTCACGCCTGCCTCCAATTGCCAATTATTAACGGAGTGCAACAATTTTTGGCTAGATTTATGAATTATATATGTGTGTATGTATACATACATATATATATCTATGTATGTATGTGGATGTGGATGTAAATATATTTAGGCGGATTTAGCTTTTGATTAAATCAGTGCAGCAGGCGTGACTGATGTTAGCCGCATCAATATTGCTGGTGTTATGCAGAGTGAAACAGAGTGAAATGAGAGTATATTGATTATTGAATAATATTCGTCAGTCGGTCGGTTTATGTGTCCTTCAGTTGGTCCGTCTATTAGCCTATATGCCATGCAATCTGTCCGTCTATCTGTTGCTAGAGTCTAGGCTGTTTCCCTATTTAAGGTTTTTATCAGGGACCGCAAATAAGAGTAATGAATTTAAAAAAGATTGAGGCACAAAAAATCCTTAAAGAAGTGTGGGGAAAATAGACATAAGTTTTTTTTTTTCTTTTTACCGCAAATTCAAAAGGAATATAAACTTTTATTTGATTTTTATATAAAAATTAATGTGTAATAATTATTTTGTATTTTTATCATATAAATTAATTTTAATAATTAAAAATATTTTTTTAAATAAATATAAAAATAATTCGTATTTCGTAATATGCAACGTAATATAACATACTATGGAAACTTAAGTGTTTAATAACTTTTCTTGTAGATGGACTTTTAATCCGAGATATTAACATTAAAAAGCGTGTATTTGCCAAAGAAAAAGTCTCTAGTATTTGAAATAAACTTTTTGCAAATTTGGTGGAAAGGGGGTGGATTTGTGGACGGTATCCAATATATACAAAAAATCGAAATATAAAATACACAGAAATCCATATAGAAATTTGGAGACTCTGGCTTCAAAGATGTACGAGATATAATTTTATAGCTGTTTTTTCGGTTTCAATCGATAACAAAAAAAAAAAAAAGAACGGAAAAAGTTATCGATTTTTGGAAACAAACTCACTCAAATATACTACTAGAGCTAAATCGACTCGGCGCTACAGTCTGATCAAGAATATATACTTTATAAGGTCTGCCACGCCTCTTTTTGCCTGTCACATACATTTTCACAAAAACAATATATCCTGATTTCCCATTTTCAATGGATCCCGGATATAATTATTGTGTATATAACTGTGTGTTTAATGTAATTAACAAAGTATTCATGAAACTAAACAGAAATTAATGATTAATGAATTTAACTTAAACAACTTCAGACAACCTCAAATACCTGTGACTACTCAAACGACTTTTAATCGCCAGCATATAGTAAGTCTTGGCTTTCGACAAAGCTTCTCTGGCTTGTTTCAATATATAGCACCTACTTATATATACCATTTTAAGCAGAAAATATTATTTTCGATAGCCTCACGGCTAGAATCAAGGCCGACTGCTAAAACTATTTTGCAGGTAGCAAATTGTTGATCTCTGCTATGGAGCATGTCAAGTCGGAAAATATCAATTTTGGTATAAGTTTCGTTGTGTTTTGTGCTGCTGACTAGGAATGAGTACGATGCAGTTGGCAGCGGCGGACTTGCTTTTCCTTTCGTATGCTGTTATCCTTTTGCTAAGCGCATCAATTATGTTATCAACAAGAGAGTCGAGATGGCTTTGTGAGCTATTGGCCTATAAACTAATCGCATAATTGTACAGAGGTAATTATCCCGGCTCATGCTTATCCTGCGCATCCTTTTGTACACCTTTCGGCCTGCCCTCGAAACATTTCCTACTGATTTTTCCGCGCTGCTGGCGAACTATGCGGCTTATGCGCATCGCTGCAAAAAGAAACTGCGCCAGCACAACGGCAATGGAAACGGCAGTGGAAAATGCGAGCGCTGCCATTGTCTTGCGGAAAAATTCAAATCAAGCTGTTGATGGCAATCACACACTTGAGCTAGCTCAACTGCATGGATAGATGGATGGATAGATGGATGGATAGATGGATGGATGCATGGATGCATGGATGGATGGGCTGGCAAAGCCGAAACCAAAACCGAAACCGAAACCGATACCAAAAACTGAAAGCCGAAAGCCGAAACCGAAAAGCCGAGCCCGAGCCGAGTTGGGTCGAGCCAAGTGCAGAGTCGGATGCATTGAGCCACCGGCAGGACTCTGTCTAGGATGTCTGCATCGCTGGCAACGTCATCATATAGAGCCGACTGCTTCCGGCTGCCAAGACAGAAGACTTGTTCCTCTGCTCTCTCTTTCGCTCACTCTCTCTCTCTCTCTTTCTCTCTTTGTCGCTCTCTCTCGCTGTTTCTGTTATTTTTTGTTTGTTTGTTTTCTGCTCTCTGCGTTCTGGATTGACATCCTGAAGGGCTGTGACTGGCTTTTGTTGGCTCGCATTCACGAGTAGTTTGCCTGGCCTGTTCCTTGATTTGTTTGTTAAGCGTGCACTAATTGAGCTGAAGAGCTCTGCGCACAGATGCCATCCCGATAAGGATAACGAAGTACGAGAGCCACAGCCACAGCCACAGCCACAGGACACGGCTGCAGGCCAAGTGTCAAAACAAAAGCAAAAAACTCTTCAGCCAAAGCATTCGCCGCCTCTCCATGGATCAATCAATTCTAGATCAAAGATTTACCATGGCTCTGCGAAGCTCCATTATTTTGATTTTTTATATATTTATATATTTATAGTTATCGATGGAGCAGCTTAAAAATACTGATCTGATTTCTTATTGTTGTTATTTAATGTTTAACTTACATATTATATGAGCTCTTGCTGTCGCTCTTGGTTGATCCTTAAAGCAGTTCAGCTGTAGCCAGGCTTCTAGCTGTTTAAAGCTTTTTACATGTTAATCTTAGTTCTATCAAAGTAAACAGTTTGTAAAGAATGCATAACTAAGATCAGCCTTAACTTTTTGACTTTTAAATACATATTCTATGAGTTTGAGTTTCAATATAGCTTTTGAAATTTTCAATTGCCTGAATGAATAGATCAGAATTTATTACGGTTCCAAAGATACATATATAAAGTGTATAACATTAATATCAGTTTTTCTTTTTTTTTTTATTTATTTATTTTTTATTTTTCAGCTTCAAACATGTTATATAAATAAAAATAAAAAAGTGTAAATGTTAAGTTATAGATTAAAAAATGACCTTATCAAAGGGATATCTATCTAGGTATTATCTTTGACATAACTACAAAGGATTTTACATAGAAAAAGAAACACAAAATTTAGCGTTTCTTTGGCTGTTACGTAAGTTCTAACTCAGAATCAGGCCCTGGGTCTTTGTCTAGCTTTAGCTGCAACTCTCGCACTGGCTCTGGGTGTGGCATTGACTTTACCTCTGTGGTCTGGGGCTCTGAGCTTTGACTCTAGCTCTGGCTGTTGCTCTAACTCTAACATGAACTCTAGCTCTTTAGCTCTGACTTTGGTTAGCATCAGGGATGAGCCTCAACAACCTCTTAGGAGGTTGGCTATTGAAAATATTGCTTTACTTTGTGGGCAACTAATTCCCCACATTGTGATCTAGTCTAGTATTTCATATGACTTCTCCAGCAACATTTATTTTCTAATCCATTTTATTTGCATAGAACATTTGATAGTATATTTTGCAAGCATTAAGCGCTCTTTGCTTAAACTTTTGCCAGTTGCATTTGGGTCTTCATTTTCATTACGTATTTCGAGTTTATGAATTGCTAAGCAAAAGTTGCTCGCTTGATAAGCCAGTTGGCTGCAGCCAGCTTTGGAGTGGGCCAAAGACATCCAATTAGCAGACGCTGCAAAATGAAAACATTTCTCACAGCTTCGCGACGCTGTAGCAGACGGACTCTCAAAAGTAATTAATTGCAACTGCAACTGCGGCAGCAGCAGCAGCAGCAGCAGCAGCAGCAGCAGGAGTAGCAGCAGCAGGAGCAGCAGCAGCGGCAACTACATCTGCAGCTCGTATTCAGCACTCATTCGCAGTCGCATTCACATTTTTAAATGGCCAACCAATCGGCTGGAGAGCCGCATACTTTCTAAAGCAATTATCGAATGCCAGCGTGTCCCAGTCCCAGTCCGGCTTTAAGCGTCGTCTGTCATCGCCCTGGCGTCGCCATCTCTCGCTCGCTCGCTCACACTCACTGGACTGTCCCTCTTCAAAAGAAAAAAAAAAGAGAAGAAAAAAAAACCACAGAGCTCAGCGTCAATTGCACCGTGGGCTGCTTGTAGTTTCATGACGCCAACAACGCCTCATCGTGTTTGGTTAGCCGCCGCCAGAGCCGCCACCGACGCCACACGATGGCCAGCTCCAACTCCAACTCCTGCTCTCCAGCTCCAGCTTCAGCTCTGGTCGTGATCGGCGTCGTGTTCGCAAAATATTTTGCTACGCATGCCCATTCCCATTCCCCAAATTGGCCTTGAGGCAATGATTGGCTGCCGCTGCTGCCACAGAGACCATCCGCTGCCGCTTGCCCCCACCAGCCATTGCTGCCTCCTGCCTGCTGCCTCCTGCCTGCTGCCTACTGCCTCCTGCTAGCTGCAGTCTATAAGCCTTTCGTTTCGTTTGGTTTTGCTTTCGTTTCTTTCGCACTGCAGCCTAGTGTCTGTGTCCCTCTGTTCCTGTGTGTGTGTGAGGCGTTGATGGCGATGGCGCTGAAGCTGGCGCGCATGCGCAACGCAGCGACCACAAAATCGCATTGCCAGTCAGCCCAGTCAGCCAAATGTTGTAAGACATATTTCGTTGCTGTTGCTGTTGCTGTTGCTGTTGTTGCTGGCTTTTTACTACGAGCTCTCTGTGTGTGGACCTCCCGCAGATAATTGCCCATCATCTCATCAAGTTCCGCCCAGCTATTTAAGTGCAGCAACAAAAAGCAATGAAAACCCACAAAACAAGACACCAAAATGATGAACGCGACCACGCGAAGTAGAAGTAGCTGCCACACAGAGCCACAGCCAGAGTCAGAGCCAGAGCCAGAGCCGCATGGACACGGCCTCAGCCGCTAAACAAGCCACACAGACCTTGTCTGTGCCACAGCAATCACCGAGGGCTGCCACGAAACTTATTGAACTGATGTGGCACAAGCTTTGCTTGCTTTAAGACTTGATAGCGCGAGGTGTTTCTTATGAGTTTTTCACAAGGAGTTTTTAATTCTTAGTCTTAGCCATAGATCAATTTGAATTAGGCAGAAAGGCAGCGGCTGCTTAGAAATAATTTGCAAAAGTTTGATGAGTTTTTTTTACATACAGCATACAGCTCTTAACTCTTTACTCTTAGCTCTCAACTCTAAATTGTAAACTGTAAACTCTTAAATCTTAGCTTTCAAGTCTTAACTCTTATATGTTAACTCTTATATGTAACTGTTATGTTTTAGCTCTTATATTTAAACTTTTAAGTCTTATATTTTAACTTTTAACTCTCAACGCTTAGCTCTTAAATGTTGATTCGTATATTTTAACACTTAACTTAACTATTAACCCTTATATTTAAACTCTTATATTTTAATTTTTATATTTTAACTCTTAACTTAACTGCTAACTCTTATATGTTAACTTTTATATTTGAACTTTTAACTTAACTGTTAACACTTATATTTTAGCTTTTAGCTCTTAACTCTTAACTATAATATTTTAACTCTTATATTTTAGCTCATAACTCTTAACTTTTAACTTTTAACTCTTGACTCTTAACTCTGAACTCTTAACTCTTAACTATTAACTCAACTGTTAACTCTAAACTCTAATATTTTAACTCTTAACGCTTAACTCTAGCCTTGTGCTTTTCGAACTCCAATAGTAGATTTAGAGTTAGTTGAGTAGAGTTAGTTTTACCGCTTGGGCAGCCCTCGCATCGTAGCGCCACCAACGACAAGAGCTTTGAGCCAGCAACAGGCCATCACTAGCACCACCGGCGAAGACCCAACCAAAGCTGATGGCGAGAGGTAGGCGAAGTAGGCGACGCAGAGGCAGCGACTTCGATGATGGTCGTCCAACCACGTTAATCGAGTCATATCGATTTTGGCGTGGTTCGTGTCTCGGACGTTTTACTTTGAGCCCTGGTCAGTTAGCCAGGCAGCGAGCCAGCCAACCAGCGAGGAGGCACTTACGCAGATCTCATCAGCCACAGTCCCGACGGCGACGGCCTGGCCAGAAGGAGACGAAGGAAGAGAGATCTTGTGGCTGGAGCCAAATAAGAAGATGATCTGCTGCGTCTGCCGCTGCTGCGGTTGCTGCTGCTGCTGGTGCTGCGAGTGCTTCTAACTAAATTGAATGCAATTGCAGACGAGGCAACAAATGGCCAGCCGGTTAATGAATGAGTGTTGGCCAAATTGTTGGGGCTGACTGGCCACACGGCTAATATCTCAATTGGTTGGCCGGCAAAGAGACGAAGCGAGGTGGGGAGTGAGGTGAGGTGAGGTTCATTGCACTTGGCCAAAGGCAAAGGCCCACCCACCCGGCCAAGCGGCTGAAACTGGAGCAGCTGCAGCTGGTAAACAAGCCAAAGGCTTTAAAACTTCTAATTGAATGTAAACACGTTGCGCAGGCTCAGCGCTTCCTCTCTTTCCCTCTCCCTCTCGCTCTAACTCTCTCTCTCTCTCTCTTTCTCTTATGCTGCTCATAGCTTTAGTTTCAAAGGCATTGTCATCCTGAAGCCATGTGGGCGTTGCCAGTTGGACAGCGCCTGTCAAACTTTTTAGCCATGTCATGGCTGTTTGCCATTGTTGTTGTTGTTGTTGGCACTTGATGATTTCTTGGCTTTTGTTTTTGTCATTGCCTAATGGGCACACTTGCCAACAGGGCGGCCGCCTCCGCCCCCTCAACCACTTTGGCCCGGCTCGCAGCAGCACTTGACCTGGTTTATGCGCTGTCTCTGGCGCTCCTTTAATGTCCCTTGCCGGTGCTTAGTCAACCTAGAGAGCTATGCCTTGCAACGCTTCAGCCTGCACCAAGGCAGCTAATTGCTGATGCTGCTGCTGCCGCATCCTTACGGCAACACGCCCCAAAATGCAGCACAGCTTGAATTAGACACACAGAGAGGGAGAGAGCATACAGCATACAGCATACAGCATACAGCATACAGCATACAGCATACAGCATACAGCATACAGCATACAGCATACAGCATACAGCATACAGCATACAGCATACAGCATACAGCATACAGCATACAGCATACAGCATACAGCATACAGCATACAGCATACAGCATACAGCATACAGCATACAGCATACAGCATACAGCATACAGCATACAGCATACAGCATACAGCATACAGCATACAGCATACAGCATACAGCATACAGCATACAGCATACAGCATACAGCATACAGCATACAGCATACAGCATACAGCATACAGCATACAGCATACAGCATACAGCATACAGCATACAGCATACAGCATACAGCATACAGCATACAGCGTACAGCGTACAGCATACAACATACAACATACAACATACAGCATACAGCATACAGCATACAGCATACAGCATACAGCATACAGCATACAGCATACAGCATACAGCATACAGCATACAGCATACAGCATACAGCGTACAGCGTACAGCATACAGCATACAGCATACAGCATACAGCATACAGCATACAGCATACAGCGTACAGCGTACAGCATACAGCATACAGCATACAGCGTACAGCATACAGCATACAGCATACAGCATACAGCATACAGCATACAGCATACAGCATGTCGATCTATATTCTATTAATAATCTTACGAATTATATGTGTTTTCATCTTCCTGGTTTCCTTCAATCGAACAAATAGTACGTACTATTTCCCGACTTCTTTAAGGGCGCTCAATTCTTCTACAGCATACAGCATAAAGGATACAGCATACAGCATACAGCATACGGCATATAGCATACAGCATACAGCATACAGCATACAGCATACAGCATACAGCATACAGCATACAGGATACAGGATACAGGATACAGGATACAGGATACAGGATACAGAATACAGGATACAGGATACAGCTTACAGGATACAGCATACAGCATACGGCATATAGCATACAGCATACAGCATACAGCATACAGCATACAGCATACAGCATACAGGATACAGGATACAGGATACAAGATACAGGATACAGGATACAGAATACAGGATACAGGATACAGCTTACAGGATACAGCATACAGCATACGGCATACAGTATACAGCATATAGCATACAGCATACAGCATACAGCATACAGCATACAGCATACAGCATACAGCATACAGCATACAGCAAACAGCATACAGCATACAGCATACAGCATACAGCATGTCGATCTATATTCTATTGATAATCTTACGAATTATATGTGTTTTCATCTTCCTGGTTTCCTTCAATCGAACAAATAGTACGTACTTTTTCCCGACTTCTTTAAGGGCGCTCAATTCTTCTACAGCATACAGCATACGGCATACAGCATACAGCATACAGCATACAGCATACAGCATACAGCATACAGCATACAGCATACAGCATACAGCATACCGCATACAGCATACAGCATACAGCATACAGCATACAGCATACAGCATACAGCATACAGCATACAGCATACAGCATACAGCATACAGCATACAGCATACAGCATACAGCATACAGCATACAGCATACAGCATACAGCATACAGCATACAGCATACAGCATACAGCATACAGCATACAGCATACAGCATACAGCATACAGCATACAGCATACAGCATACAGCATACAGCATACAGCATACAGCATACAGCATACAGCATACAGCATACAGCATACAGCATACAGCATACAGCATACAGCATACAGCATACAGCATACAGCATACAGCATACAGCATACAGGATACAGGATACAGCATGTCGATATATATTCCATTAAAAATATTACGAATTTTATGTGTTTTTTCTGCTTCCCTGCTTTCTTAAATCGAACACATAGAACTACTTCTTCCCGACTTCTTTAAGGGCTCTCAATTCTTCTACAGCATACAGCATACGGCATACAGCATACAGCATACAGCATACAGCATACAGCATACAGCATACAGCATACAGCATACAGCATACAGCATACAGCATACAGCATACAGCATACAGCATACAGCATACAGCATACAGCATACAGCATACAGCATACAGCATACAGCATACAGCATACAGCATACAGCATACAGCATACAGCATACAGCATACAGCATACAGCATACAGCATACAGCATACAGCATACAGCATACAGCATACAGCATACAGCATACAGCATACAGCATGTCGATCTATATCCCATTAAAAATCTTACGAATTTTACTCTACTTCTTCCCGACTTCTTTAAGGGCTCTCAATTCTTCTACAGGATACAGGATACAGCATACAGCATACAGCATACAGCATACAGCATACAGCATACAGCATACAGCATACAGCATACAGCATACAGCATACAGCATACAGCATACAGCATACAGCATACAGCATACAGCATACAGCATACAGCATGTCGATCTATATTCCATTAATAATCTTACGAATTTTATGTGTTTTTTCTGCTTCCCTGCTTTCTTAAATCGAACACATAGTAACTACTTCTTCCCGGTTTCTTTAAGGGCTCTCAATTCTTCTACAGGATACAGGATACAGCATACAGCATACAGCATACAGCATACAGCATACAGCATACAGCATACAGCATACAGCATACAGCATACAGCATACAGCATACAGCATACAGCATACAGCATACAGCATACAGCATACAGCATACAGCATACAGCATACAGCATACAGCATACAGCATACAGCATACAGCATACAGCATACAGCATACAGCATACAGCATACAGCATACAGCATACAGTATACAGCATACAGCATACAGCATACAGCATACAGCATACAGCATACAGCATACAGCATACAGCATACAGCATACAGCATACAGCATACAGCATACAGCATACAGCATACAGCATACAGCATACAGCATACAGCATGCAGCATGCAGCAAGAGTTATGAGTTAACAGTTAACAGCTAAGAGTTAAAAGTTATGGGCTAAGAGTTGCATGCAGTATGCTGTAACAGTGTTCCTTCTTTGAATGTGATTAAAGAGGAGCTAAATGCTTACAGCTTCGCAGCGCTCGCCACCCACACAGAGGGGGCCACACACACACACACACACACACACACACACACACACACACGCACACGCACACACGCACCCTAGCAGGAGGCTCATAAAACATAATAATAATCATCTCAGGCATGTTAACAAAAGCAAAGAAGAGAAATAAAAAAATGTGTATATATATTAATAATAAATTTAATAAATTGGCAAAATGAAAACAAGAAAAATGCCGCCGGTTGAAGATCACCGAATAGGTTTTTGCTGGAGCTAAAGTTGAAGCTGAAGCTGGCGGCTGTTTGATTTACTGTTGTTGCTGCCACAGCACACACACACACACACACACACACACACACACACACACATAGCTTAAAGGTATGAAGGCTGACGCCAATTGGCCTTAGCGCCAGTCCAAAAATCCCGAAAGCAAAAGCTGAAAACCAAGCGAAAACATTCTCGTTGTTGTTGGCTGGTGGCGCCTCAAGTAGCCGCCGCTGCCCCATGCGGACATGCAAGCCAATGGACACGAATACGGACAGGGACAACAGCAGAGACAGCAGAGTGAGGGAGAGAGATGGAGAGAGAGCCAGAGAGAGAGAGAGAGAGAGAGAGAGTGTGTGTTGAGAGCGATGAGAGTGAGCGAGTGAGAGAGCCAAGGCACGGGCGCATATTTTTGCTGGAGACGTCGGCGACGGCGGCGGCTTCTGATCAAACGACAGCGGCGGCTGCTGCGGCCGCCTTCAATGCCTCCTCGCAACAACAGCCGCTAACAAAACCCCTGCTTTTAAAACAAAAGCGCGTTGGCAGTCCAGGCCAAAAGAAAAAAACATATATATATATATATATATGTGTATATATAAAATGCAAAGAAAAGCTGAGGCAATCCTTAAGTCGTGTTCTTTTCATGTCCTTTTGCATTTAAGTGTGCACTCGTTCGATTCTTTATTTTTTCTTTATTTTCTTATTTTGTTTTTTTTTTTTTCGGATTGGATCGTCTTTATTTTGAGACAACGTCCACTGTCCAGAGTATCGAGGCAGCGCCGTCGTCGCCGTCGCCGTCGTCAAGTTATTCAAGTGGCGCCAGTCAAACATTTTTTTCCAAGCCAAAAAAAAGGCTAAAAAAAAGACAGAAGTTGCAAGCGCAGCAGCAACAACAACAACAACAACAATAACAACAGCAACTTTTGGGGGCTACGCAACAATGAATGGTGTGTGTGTGTGTGTTGTGCGTGCAGCGGCGCCAATTTCACTTGCATCGCAACTGTACCTCAGTGACTGTCAAACTGTTTGCATGCAGCAAATGTCTGGGGGGGGGGTTGGAGAAGTTTGCATATGTAAAGCAGTAGCAGCTCAACTGTAAAGTAAAAGTCAAACAGAAAAGAATTTAAACCGTGCAGTTGCTGTCAAACTGCTTTATTTCAACTGCAGTGCAATGACTGCCAAACTGTTTGTGTAAGAGCTCAATGCAATGGCTATATATGTATTTGTCATAGTGTCTGTCAAGCGGTGGCCTTTGAGTTACTAATATAAACTATGCAGTGACTGTCAAGCTCTAAGTAGAGTATCAAAATGATTGTCAAACTGCGCAATGACAATCTCAGGCTTTAAGTAGACTACCATAATGACTGTCAAAGTGCACAGTGACATTAATGCTGGACTATTTTCATGGGGACTGTCAAACACTATTCGTCTAGCCACTCAGAAATGCAGTCAAACTGTGCAGTGACAATAAAACTGTAGAGCAATAAACGAACACATAGAAGGTATCAAAGCGGTAGACGTTTTGGCCAGCAGAAACTGAAGTGAAAGTCAAACTGTAGCATAGTGGCTGTCAAACTACACATGTTAGAGGTCAATGCAGTTAGCAATCAATTGAGTAGTAACTGTAAAACTGTGTTTGCTCAACTAAGCAAATAACAATTCAAATTGCTTTACCTCAGCTGCAGTTCAATGACTGTCAAACTTCTTATGTGAGAGGTCAATGCTATCAATGTGTTGATTACAATTAGTCTATATATAAATAGTAGCTGTCTAACCTATACAATGCTTATAAAACAGTTAGTGCAACGCAGCGTAGACTTAGTGTCTGTGTGATGTGACTGTCAAACTATAACTGAAAGAGAGCCTGCATGGCTTTAGATATCACAGTTCAGTGGCTGTAAAACTGTTCTAGCTCCACCTAGTAACAGCCAAAATGTAGTGGGGCACTTGCAGCTAGTGATTAAATACAATCAGAGTTGAGCTTCAGCTGCTGTCAAACTGTAGATTGGGAATCAACTCTCCCAGCCAAGACAATTGACAGCCTAGCAGGGTGGCTAGGGTGGTTAGGGGTGGTCATGATGGGAGTCGCTTTAGAGTCGCCAATAAAGCGGAAGTGAAAAGTGAAAAGTCAGCGGCAGACGCGCGAGGCATTAGCTGACAATTTGATGTACACCAAAACCGAGAGAGGACATCATTTCAAAAGTGTAGATGGCTCTAAATAGATGCTGCATGTGTTTGTGTGTGTGTGTGTGTGTGTGTGTGTGTGTGTCTGCATCGGATGTATCAATTCGCAAGTTGCGCTTCCTTCCGATCACGTGGCGCAACGCCAACTGCAGCCGTTGCTTCCGCTTCAGCCGATAGCTTCCGTCCGTTTCTTCGTTCGCTCGTTTGACCCACCCACCACCCCCGCCCGGACGCGAAACACTTCAATTGACAGCATCGGCGAACCAGCCAACCAGCCAACCACCCAACCACCCAACTGCCCATCCACCCACTCGCTCAGGCCGGCCGTCGCTTCATGGACCGCGTGACAATTACTCATGAATACATTTTGCGCCTGGGCCGACGTTTGCGTTTTATTTATGGTTTTATTTGTGGCAAACACAAAGGGCGACAGGACGACAGGACGACACACGCACACACACACACACATACACTCGCACACACTCACTCAGCGCACATTGTAAGCGCTCTCATATGTGTAAGCCGCGTATCTGCGCATCTCAATGTATCTCAATGTATCTCAATGTATCTCCACGTCGCGCCACAGCCATAAAGTCAATTTATTTATTAAGTTTTTATCGCAAACGTCTCGGAAAAGTGAATGCGAATGTGAGCGAAATGAATAACATTTTGACTGAATGTGATTCGCTTTCCTCTCTTCTCATTCACTGAATTTCCCACATGTATTTCGCCAAAGAATCTGCAGAATATAATCAATTGATTTATCTTTTGATATCGTAGAATGAATTGGCTTATCTTGAGTTATCCTTGAATTATCACAGAATTAAATGTCATGTAAACATATTTCCTTGACTTGAATACTACAGAGTTCAATATCAGGCAAGCATACTTTTATTTACAAATCGTAGACTTTTGGGATGAGATATCGAACCAGGGAAGAATAAGGACACTTTGCATCAAGGAAAATTTGTCCAAATTTCCTAATGCTTCCATAGTTTGTCTGAGATCTTAATTGTTATTTAACGCAGCATTGTCGATTTTCGATATGTATTCTATTATTTTATATAACTATATATTTTTAAATTATTTTGTTATATTATTGAAATTTCTTTTTATCTTTAAACTATAAATATTTAGTTTAAACTTTAAAACTAATGATTTTCTACATCTATGATGGTTTACTGCTCTACAATCTTTACTAAACTATTTTAATACATTTCATCATTATATAAAAGTTTACTTCAGTCGGTTGCTTTAAGAAGATGATCGATAGCACATAGAAATTCGATCAAAATGTTTCTTTTGTTGACTCCGAATTACATTAGCTCAGTCTATCAAAATGCCTTTAGCTAAAGCGACAATATTTGGGCGGACTAAATTGGACTCTTCGTCTGCATATTGGTTTAAGATCCCATGAGCTCTATTCGTGTCTAAATTTGGGACAACAGTTTAAATTCAATTTTCAATTCTTACCACAAATTCAGGAAGCCTGAGACGATGAAATGATAAATATTTTTAATTTATGATTTATGAATTTAAAAATAATTGAGGCACAAAAAAAACCCAAGAAGAGTGAGGAAAATTGGCATAAGTTATTTTTTAAGGCAAATTCAAAAACAGGACAAGCTTTTATTTATATTAAAATTAATTTATTTTGATATAAATAAAAAATAGTTTTTACACATCAATTTTTATATAAAAATCAATTCAATTTTATTTTCAATTTTTATAATAAAAATAAAGCCTTCAGTTTTATTTTTAAATTTTTAAATAAAATACGAAAATAAAAGTTATGATTTGATTTTTATATAATATTTTTTAAAATAATTCATAATTTTGTTTTCTATACAAATTTTAATAAAATAATATATGGTCCCTGATATTTCTACAACTGAATATTACTGCTTAGTTAAAAAGCTGTGAGATTCATTAAATTGTGACCTTCTCTCTCTCTCTTTCTCTCTACCTGTCTAGCTCTTTCTCTCCCTCTCTCTTTCTCTCTCTCGCTCTCGCTCTCTTCATTTCTATCATATTTCCTTCATATTAAATCTAATCTAATCCTACAGAATCTCATTATATCATTTTATTGGCCTTGGACTCTTGACTTGAAAGAGCAATTCAGTATTCTCCCTCTCTCTCTCTCCTTCTCCCTGTATGGATGTTTTCGATATGTTCCAAAAATCTAATTGTTTTTGGCTGTGTTGTACTAGTTCTTCTAGTTCGGTTCTAGTTCGATTCTGTCTATTGTTGTTGCCCCTGTTCACCATTTGCTGTTGCCCTGTTTAATGGCACGGAAATCAAATGTCTGACGCCGTTGCCGTAGCCGTCAGTGCCACAGCTAGAGTCGGCTGCCACCGTTGCTGCCCCACGTCAATTGCAACGCTTTTCCGCCACTTTGGTCAGCTGCAACACTCTTCGCATTCCCATTTCCCCAGCTTCATCATCAAGCAGTCAGGCAGTCAGGCAGTCAGGCCAACCCTTTGCCTTAAATAGACATTTGCTTTAATTAACGAAAATTAAGCGCAGTTAGCGTCGACGTCGACGCCTACGCCTACGCCTACGCAACATGCGTTATGAGCAGCGACAATGATCGAGGGGCAACTGAGCAGGCGGGGAGAGGGGGGGGGGGGCGGGGTGACGCAGGAGTCGGGTGCTGGGTGCAGCAGCTGCAAGCGCGGGTGCATGTTGCGAGCATTTGTTGTTGTGTGTGTGTGTGTGTGTGTGTGTTGTATGTAAATTAACTTAAATAGCCTAGAAATTAATTAGCAGCGATTGAGATCGCTTTGATAATGACAACGGCAACAACAACAACAACTAGTAACAGCAACAACAACAACAACAAGCTGCGACCACCGACAGTTCCGCTGCTGCTGTTTGTTTTTTGTTTTTTTTTTTTTTTTTTTTTACCCTTTTTCGTGTGGCGTCGCTGTCGACGTCGCTGCCGTGGCAAGTCAGAGCAATAATGATGCGTTTATCCAAAACGAGCATCAGATAAGCCAGCGCAGTTGCCGCAGTCGCCGCAGTCGCAGCCGCAGCCACAGCCGATCGACAAGTTTGATAAGACGCCGTGCCGCAGTCGCTGGTCGCTCACTGATAAGCGCGCAAAGGAGCGACAGAGACGGCGACAGCCGGCGGGCGAGCGGGAGGGAGAGAGAAGTAGCGTGTGCACATCATTCAAATGCCAATTAAAGGCGCCGGCGTACACAAAACCTGAGAAACGCGCGGACCAAAAACAAAAAAAAAAAAAACTAACCGAAACCCAAACCGAAACCGAGACGAGAGGCAGACAGAGAGAGAGAGAGAGAGAGAGAGAGAGATAGCGACAGCCAGTCAGCGAGAGCAATCAGCTGTCATTTGGAGGCAAACAAAGTGGACATGACTCTGGCTGCATTTCATTTTGGCCCAAAAGGAGAAAAAAAAAAATGAAAAACTGAAAAAGGGTTTTCGGCCAACCATCAAATTTGAATGCGCTCCACTCAGCACTCACATATAATAGACCTTAATTTGAGACCCTCTCTTCTAATTGGCTACACATTGGCGGTGATAGCATTTGCGATTGATTAACATCGTCCACAATATCCCTATAATAATAATCGAAATTATAATGGGTTTTGCTCTTTAATGCCATATTAATGGGACTGGCTAACAGGTGCTTGCACAGCGAGTGCTCGAATTGTATCAATTAGATGAATATATACGTTATGATGCAGCTAAAAAACTTTCGGTTTATATATATGTTCTTGATAGAATTTTGTGTTCATATTTGAGCTTACGCTTTGGTTTCTAGAGCTTAAAGCAATCAATCAATCAATCACACATTAAAAATACTATATATGTAAATATATAAATATACTAATCAATCAGTCAATCAGTAGTATATTTAATGTGGTACAAGTCAGTCAAATAGTAAGTTAATCACACATTCTATCAGTCATCAATCATTCAGTTGGTCAATCAGTCAGTCATCTAGTTAGTGAGCCAATCCGTCAATCAATCGATCTCTATATTTGTTAGTTAGGATTAGTCTAATTAGTCACTCAACTAATCAGTCAGTTGTCCATTAGCTTAATCAATCAATTAAAGGTGACTCCAATAGTCACTCAATCAATTCAATCATTAGTCAATTAGTCCAGTCCATCAGTCAGCCAATCATGAAAGTTTGTTGGTCGATCCAATTAGTCAATCATTCAGTAAATTAGTTTGCCATTCAGTCAATCAGTCAATAAGTGACTTCATTAGTCAATCAATCAATCAGTATGTTGGTCATTCGTTAATCAGTCAACAAGTAGTGACTTAGGACTAATCTAATTAAACAATCAATCAGTCAGTCGGTCATTGAATCAATTAGTTAGTAAGCGACTTAGAACTGAATTCATCTATCAGTTAACAATCAACCAATCCTTTAGTTAATAAATCAACCAATTGAATGTTCAACCAGCAAATCATCTATTCACTTAGAGTGAAGTTTCAATCAGTCAAACAATAAGTCATTCAGCCATTCCAGCAGGCAAACGGTAGGATTATCCTTATAGTTAGCCATCACTAATTCTATCAAACAGTCAAGCAGAAAGTTAGTCAGTCAGTCAATCAATCAAATAGTTGCTCAGTCAACAGTCTGTTGCTAAGTATGAGATCATTCACTCAATCAGCTAACGACTCCAGACAATTCTTCTATATTTATAGTATGCAATATATCACTAATATTAATATGCATATTTTCTATACTATTAATTCCACTACCACATAGCAAACTTCATTCACTCAACACGCTCAGCCAGCTCAGTTGAAGTATCATATATTTAATTAGAAAAAATCCCACCTGCCGTAGGGTCTCTGTTGTAAAGGTAGCGCATGTTTGCAGCGTACACAGCTTAATCTTCAGTCAGAGAGCACAAAAGAAATAAGAGGAAGAAATGGAGGAAAATGAGATGAAAACTGAAACGGGAACAGACTCAGATCGATTCAGTGACTGCTCCTGGCTGGCTGGCTGGCTGGCTGGCTGGCTGGGTTAGCTTGGCCTGACTTGGCTTGTCTTGTCTTGGCTTGGGCATTGTGTGAGCCCAACTCAAAAGCGGCGCTTGAATTCGCAACGGCAGCGGCGCCGCGTGTCCCTGGCTCCAGCCTGGACCCCCGATCCAACCGAATGCCCATTCATCGATCAAGTTGCAAGCGCCACGGCGAGAAACGTGAGGCAGGCTGGCAGAGGCAGGCAGGCAAGCGAGCGAGCGAACGAACGAGCAACAACAACAATCGCAGATCAGCTTTGGCTGCATTTGAATATACCCTCCCTCCCTCCCTCCCTCTCTCTCTCTCTCTCTCTCTCCCTCTCTCTCATTCTCTGCCAGCGCCTGTCAAGCGGCTTGTCAGTGTCGCCAAAAAAGCAAAACGTCGTCTTCATCGGCGCTGCTCAGAGATTCTGCTGCTTCATCTTCTTCTTCTTCTCATTCTTAGTCTACCGATTTTCGATTCTTCCCGGCGTTTTGCATTGTCCATAGGCCCTGCCGGGATTTCGCCTTTGATCGACGACTGTTTAACATCGAGCAACTGCCGACTGCTGACTGCTCTACACCGTCTCTCTGCATCTACCTCTGCCTCTACCTCTACCTCTACCTCTGCCTCTACCTCTACCTTTACCTCTCCCTCTCTCACAGTCTCTTTTCTGTTACCGTTTTAGCCGAAATGCAGGCGCCGGGTTAAAGGCCCGTCGACCCGCAATTGATTCGCAATTCTCGATCGCATTGATTTTGATCAGCCACGACAGGGCGCGCCTCAGTACAAATCCGGTTGCCCCTCGTACCCCGCCCCCTTTTTACCTGTCCCAGTGTTAGCCCTCGCTTCGCTTTTTGGCCGAGCAAATCAGCGCCAGACGCAAATTTTATTGACAGCCTCAGTTGGCAGTTGAGTTACCCCGTTACCCCTCTCCTTTCTGCCTTCTCCCTTCGCCCGTTGCTCGTTCCCCCTTGCCCATTGCCTTCCTTCTCTCATCTGTTGGCACTCGTGTGAACGCGAGCTGCGCTTTCGACTTTTCGTCTTTTCGATTTAACTTCGATTTTGATTTTGATTTTGATTCGTTAACATTCACTCAGTAAGCAACATATGTGGAAGTCTACAAGTTGGCTTGGACTAAGGATTTTGACATCGATAGGGAATCATGTGGGGAGCTTATGTGTTAAGAGAAGGATTGAGTACAAAGTACTTACCTAGGTTTATCTCGGCATCAATAGCTGAGCTGATTTAACCCAGGTTAGGCTTATCTATTCCATCTATCCATCCTTCCTTTAGTCCTTCCTACTTTTTGTTTAGCTGTAGTTGGGCTAAGCAGACTTCACATTCGGATCTAGTCAAATACTTTCCTTGATCCTTCCCCGATTCATATATGATACATATTTGTATATATCCCACATATTTATATATACATATGTATCAGTCTCTGCAGTTGTTCAAATTCCATCGTGAATTGTCTTGGCCCAGTCATGAAAGACCAATTGATGTATGAATTCGTGAATGCATTTATTTGTCTGAGCCAAGCAGACGCGTGAGGGGCGGGGAGGGGGAGGGTGAGGGGGGCTGGAAGGGGATAGGCGCCATTCTTTTTGGGGCTCGGCTCTGCATTCGCTTTCATTTGGCTGCCAAATTGACAAACCAAATGTGAAGACGAACAAGAGGCAAGGCAAGGCAAGGCAAAAAGATTTGCCGCACCATTTGCACTTGCACCGTGGCATCACAACAAAGCGCCCCACGCTAATTGCCGCAATTAAGTGCACAAAAATCAAAATCTAACGACAACAATTTCAGGCATTCGCTGACTCAGCCAAAGTTTCCCCAACTCTGGCGCTCGAGAGGGTGGGCGAAAGAGGGGAGGAAGCAGAGGCGGTTGAGGGCTGGACAGCTGCTGGCCGTTGGATCCGTGCTACCTGCTACCTTTTGTTCAGTTTGGAATTCGCGGCGTTAAATGCTCTGCGCCCAGTTGCCATTTCGGCTTTTGAAGTTTAATAGCGCTGAGCGACTGTGCGGACAGCGTCCAAATGACATGCAACAGGCCCCAACTGACAACTGACAAACTGACGACAACATCGACAATAGATATGCCAACAACAACAACATTCTGGCGCTCTGACAACATGTCAAAAACAGACGGACAATAGTCGATTTTATGGCTTCTGGGACCTCCCCTGGCGTATACTCTGCATTAGAAAGCGAATAGCTAGAAAGGGTAGATGCATACATACATGTAGAAATTCGCCTCTTTTATAATCCTAATACTAAAGGGCAAGGCAGAACAGAAACTTGCTTAATCCATTTATGATCCTTCATTTATATGCGATTATTTGCTGTGTCCTAAGATACATTGATTAAAAACCTTTAAAATGTATATACATGTAGATTTTGATTCGTAGTAGCTCTTATATAAATGGGGTTTCCCTTCTATCATTGTTACAACCTGAATCCATTGAAAACGGGAGATCCCTGATATAATATTTTTATACCCTGAACCCATTAAAAATGGGAAATCAGGGTATAATGGTTTTGTTAAAAGTATGTAACAGGCAGAAGGAGGCGTGGCAGACCCCATAAAGTATATATATTCTTGATCAGGGCGACAAAAAAAGTTGATCTAGCCCTGTCCGTCTGTCTGTCTGTCTGTCCGTCTGTCCGTATGTTTGAACGCGTCGATTTCAGAAGATATAGGAGCTAGAGACTTGAAATTTGAAACTGTAGGTCCGTATATTGCACGCGCAGATCAAGTTTATTTTTAAAAATCGATAACTTCTTCTGTTTTTTTGTTATCGATAAAAAACCTTATCGAAAATCAGTTATAAAATTATATCTTCTACACCTTTGAAGATAGAGTCTCCAAATTTAAAATGTAGAATCATGTGTATTTTTAAGATTTTCGGTTTTTGTCATATTTCACCCCCCACCCCTCATAACACCCCCTTTCCTACAAGTTTGCAAAAACCGTATTTCAAATACTAGAGACTTGTGAGTTGATACATACACACATTTTAATGTTATTATCACGGTCTGAAAGTTTTATCAAGATTGTCCGTCTACAAAAAAAGTTATTAAACAATTAAGTTCTCAAAGTAAGCTCACATGGCAGCCCATGCCTGTTTATACGTGCGTGCTTATGTGTGTATGTGTGTGTGCATGTGTAAGTAGAAGTGGAACGACGAATTATTAAAATATTAGTTCCTGGAAGGGTTCAGGGGATCTCGTAGTCGAGCAGTCTCGACTAGAGCTTTTTTACTTGTTTTTTTAAGTAACAGATAGATGGAGGCGTGGCAGATCCCATAAAGTATATATATTCGTGATCACAATGACAAGCTGAGTTGATTTAGCCCTGCCCGTCTGTCTGTCTGTCGGTAAATTTGAACGCGTCGATCTCAGAAGATATAAGAGCTAGAGATTTGAAATTTTTTTTCTATAGGTTTGTATTTTGCACGCGCATATCGAGTTTGTTTCCAAAAATCGATAATGACTCCCGTTTTTTTGTTATCGATTAAAACCCTTATCGAAAATCAGTTTAAAAATTATATCTCCCACAATTTTAAAGCCCGAGTCCCCGAATTGACATTTTCAATATTATTTATAAGTATTTTTCAAAATTTAGTTTTTTCTTATATCTTACCCCACCTCCAAAATCCACCCCCTTTCTACTAATTTGCAAAAAGCGTATTTCAAATAATATAGACTTGTGAATTGGCCAATACCTACATTTTAATGTTATTATCACGGCCAGAAAGTTTTATGAACATTGTCCGACGACAAAAAAAGTTATTAAGCACTTAAGTTTCCATAGTAAGCCCACACTGCAGCCCATGCTTGCTTATACGTGCGTGCGTATGTGTGTATGTGTGTGCATGTGTAAGTAGGCAAAAAGCAACGATTTATTGAAATATCAGTTCTTCGAAGGGTTCAGGGGATTTCGTAGTGGAGCAGTCTCGGCTAGAGCTATTTGAGTCCTTAGGAGGTTTCATGCTCTATTTTCTACTTGCTCATCACTCCACTCTTGATGAGATTTCCCTCTGCATGTTCTATTTACATTCATCTTCACCAAACAGTGCATAGACCTATTTTGCCCTTTAGAAACTCTCTCAGAGTCAAACCGCTTGAGCTAGTCAACATATCCGCTTGAGATGCTGTATGTGCACGTTCCGATTGCTGTTGTTGTTGTTGTTGTTGTCTTTTTTTTTTTTTTTGGCAAGCGTATAAACACTTTGATAGACGCCAGTTGAAGTCGCAGACGACTTCAGCAGACTCCGTCGGGCACAGCTACTCCTACACTTGGTGGCTTATCTGTGGACGCTGGCAGGAAATTTGCAGCGAGATGTTTTTCGATATGATCGCTCGACGTGCCACTGATTTTTGATGGAAACATATTTTGTTGTTGTTGTGCTTCTTCTTTTTGTGTGTGTGTGTGATGTGTGTGATGTGTGTGATGTGTGTGATGTGTGTGATGTGTGTGTGTGTGTGCTGTGTGTGTGATGTGTGTGCGATGTGTGTAGGTTTGTTGCTGCGGGTCGCACTGGGCTGCTTGATGGGAGGGAGTTAGGCTGCTCACTGAATCTCTTGCCCGCCCTACCTCCCTCTCTCTCTCTCTCTCTTACTCACTCTCTCTCTGTGTCTCTCTCTCTGTCTCTGTCAGTTTGTCTGTCTGGTACGCCCGCTCTTTCTCACACTCTGGACGCAGCTTCCTGCTGCTGTTGATGCCACGTTGACAAGGCGATGACAGATTTCTGCGAATTTTTCGCATTAGGCTTTGAACTTTTTGCATTTTGTTTGTTTTGGTTGTGGCTCTTGTTGTTGCTGTTGTTGTTGTTGCTGTTGTTGTTGTTTGTCGCAAGTGACGTTAGCAGCCGGCGCTACTGTTTTCGCTGAAGCGCGCAACTCTCTGACGGCACGGAACGGCCTGCCAAGTGGCGCTGCCCTTTGATGCCAGCAACGACGAGCCATCCCGCACCACCAGCACCACCACCACCACTGTCGCCCCCAGTGGCGCTGTTTGACTGGCCCATAACGGTTTTAGAGATGCGACTCGATTTCAGCGGAATTGCTAATAGAATCACAGCGAGTCGACCCCAACAGCAACAGCAGCAGCAGCAGCAGCAGCCGCAGGAGTTGACTTTTAATCAAAGGGTTGACTTTGTCCAAGCGATTGCTGCTGATTGCTGTGAATTGCTGCGGGTCTGTGGCACTCTGGCAACCACTGCCTGCTGCCTGCTGCCTGCTGCCTGCCACATCCACCTGATGGCGTCACGTAGCCCGTTTAGCCAAGCGCCGGACGAAGGCGCCTCTGCGCAAAATGCATCCGCTTGACTCTTTATGGCACTAGCTGCCCAGACGGAAGGGCGGCTGGGTTGGAGGCGGGATTATGGGATCTCTGACTGGGTGTGGCTGTGCTAACTGGCTGCACAGACATCATTTGGCTAGACCATTTGTAGAGTTTTGATTATACGATCTAAATTATGAGAGCACACAAACATCGGAAGTCTGTCTAGAAACCCTTTCGCCGCCTTGGTTCAGTTAACCTCAGAGCTCACATCGTAAATGCGCGTGTTATCTTTTAAAGTTTTGACAACAAAGAGTTGAGGTATAGAAGGACTTTGCTTATAGCGTTCGTCCGGTTGTTGCGACGAAAATTCTGATCAACAGACAAACTTATATGAACAAGCATATATGGTTATAGCGTATTTCGGCTATAACGACGGTCCAGATTCTACGGTATGTACTTTATATACAAGTTATATACAAGCTAACACTACCTAAAGAGGCTGGGTTATACAGTCAGATTTTCCAGGGGAAAACTTAGTCGAGTTCATATAAATTAATTTTAATAATTAAAAATATATTTTTTTTAAATAAATAAAAAACAATTCTTATTTCTCACTTTATCATGGTTCATATTCATCATATATAATATATATATATATATATATATATATATATAGATTGGCTCCACTTCTCAGTGGGGTAGCCCTTCCTCTCTTCAATCAAGTAGCCAAGACGCTTACTTAGAATTAGTTAAAATTGTGTGTTCTTTTAATTTCTAAATATCGTTCACTGTCTCAGCCTTGAACTGTGGCTTAGCAAGCCAAAAGTGCCCAGGCAATGGGCCCAGAGTAAGTTGTCCCAAGGAAAGTGACAGCGAGAGGCGAGCTTAACACAGACGCTATCTGAGATTGGGATAATCAACCGCAAATATCCGAGATGTATAAAGATGGGAGCGACACTATTAGATAAATCGATAGCTGTGGCTAATGGCGGCCAACGGGCACGACCATTAAAAGCCCAGTTAGCAGCTAAACTCAATTGCTGATAAACATCAGCTGATCGCAGCGAGAGGCAGCGAAAGGCCGCGCCCAGCGAACGTGGCTCATTAGATTAGTTTTTCGCTTGTGCAGAATGTCAAAATATTTGCCAAGGGATGGGCAGCGATGGGTTGGCAGTATATGGCGAGTACCCACCACACCCCCATCCCCTCGCCCGACAACTGCCTCCTCCCACCACCAACACGAAATTCACTGTGCAAAACCCATTGAGATTTAATTGCAGCAACGGCAGTTGAGAGCAATAAAATTTATGACCTACAAATAATAGGTCTTGTTTATCAAGAGAGACAGAGGAACGGAGGAACGGAGGAGCGGACGCAGTCGATGGCAGACCCAATGCCAATCGATGGGCTTTGATGAATGGGCCCAAGCCGACAGCAACAGCAACAACAACAACAGCAGCAATAAGAACAATGTGCGGCAATTACGCGTAAAGTGCCCAAACAACTGAAGAGGAATAGCAGAAGAGGAGGATAGATAGAGAGAGAGAGAGAGACAGAGAGAGAGACAGTGTGCGTCTGTGCGTGTGTGTGACCAATTGAGCGATCGAGCTGCAGCAGCGCCACCTGCCGGCAGATAACAAAAGATCGATTACCAAGCTGGCTGCTAAGCCGTATGTGTAGGAGGGAGACAGGGAGATAGGCCGAGCGAGAGAGAGAGAGAGAGAGAGAGAGGGAGAGCGAGAGTCAATGAAGGCAACTGCGGCTGCGGCTGCGGGCTAAGCGGGGCGTGAGCTGATCCCGTTGTTGTTTCATGTTGTTGTTTTGTTCTATTTTAAAGAAGAAGAAGAGCTACAACAACAACAACAACTGAGGCAGGCGCACTTAATGGCCCTAAACGATTTTGAGCCATTGTTAACGTGGGCCCCGTTCAACCAACCCCCGCATTAGAAGGTCCGAGACAAAGGCAATCGCACGACGCATTGCAATCGATAGTTTTTCCGCAATGCAACAATTGAAATCAATGAAAGTTGAGAACATTTAAGAGACGCACAGCGAAAATTGGAAATCATAAAAATAAAACGAAGATGAGAATGAAAATGAAAATGAAAAAAAAAAAAAAAAAAAAAACTAAACAAAACAAAAACTGGGAAAATTGGGCAAATGGAATGAATCGGATGAAATGCAATTGAGGGCTAGAGAGCTGCAATTAAATCTACTTGACTGAGTCGAGTGCGGGCGGGCGGGAAAATTCGCTGAAACTATCAGTGAACACTCAAACACACACACACACACCCCCATAATGTACACACACACACACATACATATATACACATGTTCATGTGGCATTTGATAACAAACAAAAGTTTTCTAGCCTGAGACAGCTGTGCGAATTTCTCAATCCGTAAAGAAAACAGAAAAACAGAAAAACAGAAAGAACAAAAAACAGAAGCTGATCCAATATACAACAGACATCTAATCTGATGCTGAGGCAAACAGCTAGGCAATGATACTCTCTCTTCTTCATCCCCTTCTCCTTCTTCTTCTTCTTGAGCTAAGCCTTGCTTTGATGGAGTGTGGATGGCCCATCTGTATTACCTATTACTGAATACAATTAAGTTTCTCCAGCAGAATACGTAATATTAATGAAATAATATAATAATAATAATATGATACAAATATAATAATATTATATTAGTTTGCCTGTCTCTGTCAGCTTTTATGACAATTTTTGGCTTAGGATCCAGTTCAGAATCAATGTAAGCCTTAATCTTTGATTTTCCTACAAAAATAAAACTATTTATCTTCCTCTTGATACTTTTCTCTTAAAGTCGATAAAAAACGCGATCTATACAGATTTGATAGCTGTCCTTGCGACATATTCACAATGCAATTTGGATATGTTATCCTAATTTTTAGCAACCTTTTGTGTAAGACTTAGGCCAAATTTGTTTTTGAAATCGATATCAAACGATATATTGATAATAGAAAGCATTCAACATTTACGAAAAACGTAAAAGATGCCCCATCCTGATTATAAATATATGGATGTACATATACTGATATATAGATGCACTTCGATAAGTTGATAAAAATTAGGTGGTCCTTGGGAGCAATAATATAAGGCAGGTAAAATATTTCACAATCTTAACTCTCTTAATATATCTCTCTCTTTCTTATTTGCTGTCTCTCTGTCCCTCTTTTTCACTATCTTTATCTCTTTCTTTCTCTCTTTCTTTCTCTCTCTCCCTCTCTCTCTCCCTCTTTCTCTCTTCCTCTCTCGCCCTCTCTGTCTCTCTCTATCTATCTCTCTCTCTTCCTCTCTCCCTGTTTCTCTCTCACTATCTCTTTCTCTCTCTCTCTCGCTCTCTTCCTCTCTCTCTCTCTCTCTCTTCCTCTCTCTCTCTCTCTCTCTCTCTCTCTCTCACTATATATCTATCTCTTCCTCTCTCTCCCTCTCTCTCTCTCTTCCTCTCTCTCTCTCTCTCACTCTCTCCCTCTCTCTCTCTCTCTCTCTCTCATTTATATAGATCTCAACTTAAAGTTCACTTCATTTTCGCAGCTTCTTCTTGCATTTGCTGCCATTGACGATTACATACGATATGACATTAATAGTTATTTTACAGGTGGCTTCCTTTTTGTGACTTGGCTAATTTATAATTGCAATCGCAATTGCAATTTGGAAATACCCAGCTACAAATTGGCCAACAGTTTGTCAGTCGGCCAACCGACAACAAATGCCGCCCCCTAATTACAGGCCAGGTCGAACCACAGCAGCAACGCAAATTTCTTGGCACAAATCGGAAAAGCGTAAAAATATGTGACAACGGTCGAAGGCAGCGCTTCGATGCTTGTCCGCCTGTCCACCTTGGTCACTTCATGTACACCTCACGTTCAGTTTCTATATACCCATTGAAATGTGTATGTAAACAGGGTGGAATGTCTATCTCCAGCTGTTTTGTATATATAGAGCTGAGTCGGCTTACTCCTTTCCAATATATCCCTCCATTAGCTGGTCTTGATCCATTGATCTAGCCTACTGTTAAATAAGATTTATATATATCTATCGATATCCATCGATCTCTACTCTCATTTTCAAAGTATCGAGAACAAATATTCATCATTTCCTCTTGATTTGCATTGATCTATTAATCTAGTAAACTGTTTAATTATGCTTGTATATCTATCCCTATCTACTCCCATTTTAAAAGTATCGATAATTATCGATATATTTGTATCACTTAGACTTGTTTTTTATGCAAAGCTAGAAGATTATTGAAGCTAAAGACATCAAATGTAACAGGAATTTCATTGTTAGGCATATACCACCTATGAGTATATGTTGGGTTTACCTTTCCCTTAAGCCATCTATCCATCCGACATAACTTAACAGATATTTAGATACACGGTATTTGGAATATATATTCTCAGATACTTTATCTCTATGCTTTCCGATATCTCATTTTCCTAGATATTTATGGGATTGGTAATTGAAGCATATCTAGATAGCTTTTACAGATCAACAATAGATGTTCCTTGAGTCTTGGGTCTATCGATTGTAATTTCCAATAGGTATCTGCTAGTCGCGCATACTCTCTGCCAGTCCATTGTTGCTCTGCTTTTTCGTGTCGTGTCGCTCCAGTGGTCGAGGCAGTTGACGCCCACACGTTGCGTTCATTATGTCGTAAAAGAGTTTTGTCTTGCCATGCGAATGTTGAGACATTACAATTGTTGTGCAAGTGCGTAGAGAGACCCCCTCCATCCTCTCTATTCTCTCCCTCCTCTCCATCCTCTCGCTCCTCTCATCCCAGCTGATGTCAGCGTGTGTGAAGTGATCTCCAAGCGTAGCTGCAAGGGTTATGCTCCAGCTGTCGTCTAGGTGAAAGTAGCTAAGAGACACACACAGAGAGAGAGAGAGAGAGCAAGAGAGAGAGGGAGAGAGAGAGACAGAGTGATCCTCCCACTTATAATCATTCGCTTCACTCCGCCACGATCCGTCGTGGCCAGTGGCCATTCGCTTTGTCTTCTGGGTGGGCGCCTTCATGGTGGCTAGGCGCGGTGGTGGTGCGCGGTGGGATCTGTATGAAGCATTTTGCATAACGCGACAACAACATGTAAACTCTGCTCTGCACAGCTCGGCTCGTTCAGTTTCTCAGGCCAGGCCAATCAAAATACGAAGCACAGACAACGTCAGGCAAAAATTTTGAAGCCACCAAAGTGGTGCTGGTGGTGATGGTGGTGCTGGTGCTGATGGTGGTGCTGGTGCTGGTGGTGGCGGTGGCGGTGGCGGCGGCAGCTTCGTCGCCATCATCATCATCATCATCATTATCCACATCATCATCATCATTGTCCAGCTTTCAGCGTCGTGCATTTACAATTTTCTGCGAATTTCTCGAAAATCTCAACGAGCAACAACAACAACAACAACAGCAATTGCTACAACAACACGACAACAACAGCAACAACAAAAGCCCTTAGCCATAGTTTTTTTTTTTTTCATTTATTTATTTAGTTTTTGTTGTTGCTGTTGTTTTTTTTTTTTTTGGAATTTATTCAACAAACTGGCCGCCCGCCATCATCGCTTCGCAATTATAATTAAGTTTAATTGAGTGATTGACGTTTTTAGAGAGTGCGCGGTCACCCACAAATCTACAGCAACAACAACAAGCAACAACGAGCAACAACAACAACCAGCAGCAGCAGCAACAACAGCAACTGGCAAACGGAAGAGATTATGAAATCAACGAACGACAACGTTGACGATGCTGACGGCCGCCCGCCATAATCACAACAAGTCAAAATGTTGAAAGACAACAACAACAGCAACAACAACGACAACAATGCTCGCTTTTGTTGTTGTTGCTGCTGCAGCATCGCATCGCAGAGGCCTGCTCGAAAATTGTTTTTCATACGCCCCGTTGGCCGCGTGGGTGGCCAATCGTAGCCCCTCTCCACTCTCCACACTCCTCCTCGCCCTCAGCCACGCCTCCTCGTTTCGACAACATTTTGTATAGAGCCTACGTCTTCGTATTGCTTCAATAGACATTGCAGTCGTTGCTGCTGTCGCTGCTGTTGTTGTTGTTGCTGTTGTTGCTGTTGTTGCCTCATGCTGCCGCCGGCCACTGGACATTGCAAAAAAATTCGTCGCATGGGTCAAACAACAATTGCGAATGTTGACAATTTTGTTGTTTCCTTTTTTTTTCTTTCGTTTTCTTCTTTTTCGTAGCTTGCCTTTCGTCTTGTCTCTAATTTTGGGTGGTCTAACTGAACCGTTGTGCATATACTCCCCATCCTTGAGCCACCTCCATGAGCTATGGGCTACACTCTATCTTACACAGGCTATTCCTCAGCTTATTTAGCTTGAGATATCTTATTGAACTCCTCACTAGTTAACTATTCTAGCCAGTTTCTACTCTAGGTAATTAACCCAAATAAACCTGACAACTATGGGAACTCCCTTGTTGATCTGGAATACAACAACTTTACTCAAAATTTAAATGAAAAATCTTGAAGAAAATCTCATTTTGTCGATCATCTATCAATGCTTAATTTATCAAAAATAAACAATAACACTTGATAATCGTTATTTCCTTACTTTACCTAATTATCGATAGGCTTATACCAATCTTTACCTTCTTCCTTCCTTCTAAAAATTGATCATGTGTAAGCCTTAAAAACGACCTGGCCTATCGTTACTTGACGCTTATGATTTAAAATCCATTCCACTTATGCCTTATTCTACATCGTATCTCACGTTTCTTACACAATTCAATTATGCTACATAATTATATACTTGCCTCACTGTAATTATGGATAGAAATTGAATTTAAATTGAAAAACATCTCATTCATTCAGATTATTCGACATCAACTATTATACTATCGATATTTTTATCGATAGTAAACAATAACAATTTATATTGATCTAGCTCTTAACTAAAAAGCGCATTCCTTAATTCCAACATTATGATTAAAAATCTCTAACACACTTTTGCTCTAGCTAAAGGTCCTACCTTTATATCGATACTTATCGATATCAGCGGAGTTCCCAAAAGTCTCTATACACATATCGATACTTATCGATATCAGCTGAGCTTCCAAAGAGCTCTACTTACTTATCAATACTTATCGATAACAGCTGAGTTCTCAAAAAACCATTTACAACTTAAGCTCATGAAGAACATTGTGTACCAACATCATTACCTACAAAAAGATTGATAAGAAATAAGATTAATCGATATATTTTTATCGACAATAAACGATGACAATTTGAAAAGATCCTTTACTTATCATTGTATGAATTTGAATTAAAACTTTTCTTGCTTATTTATCGATAGTAATCAATCAAAGTAGAGCTCCCAAAAAACTCTTTTTTACATCTTTTTCAAATTATTATAGAGCTACTTAAATTTAGAGCTACTTAAAAATAGAGCTACTTACATTTGAAACTGACAAGGATTTGTTTAGACAAAGCACCAATCACAACCTTCACATATCGATTACCGATAACAATTGTAGCTCGATATCGACCATGCATGTCCCTTTCCCAACGCACATCTAATCATGCAGTCAAGTGCCCAAATAAAAATGCTAATGGGGCTGGGCAGCCCGCGCCCCAAGTCAATTCCCGTTCAATCAATGAGGCCCCAATTGGGCACTGGCGAGAGGCGCACGCAGCAGCTTATGTTAATTATAATGTTTCAAATCAAAGATTATACGAATCAACCGTTAGGTGTTACAAATGACCAAACACGCAACCGCCAACGAGACGGTGGAGATGGAGGAGACGGAGGAGATGGAGGAGACGGAGCAGATGGAGGATGGGACACGACCTACATGCGAGCCGCGTGCGTTGCCCATTTTAAGGGCTTTCAACGCGATGATCGTTGATTTTGATTAGATGATGAGCAAAGCGAACGAGAGATGGAACGGATGCAGCACCTTTAGCCTACAGCTATACGGTCCACCACTCCCTACCCCATCCCTCCCCCTTCAACCGCTCATACCTCAAATCATTGGCCAGTTGGTGTCGACTGTGCGTGCGTGCATTTTATTACGCGCGGATGTGATGGGTCTATTGAGAGTGGCCGTTAGAAAGACCCGAATCGAAGCAGAGTCGAGACCGTGACCAAGCCCAAGCATTGAATTGAGCTGGTTTTTGGTGCTCGGAGATTTCTGGTAGAGCGTGCAACTAAATTGGTGGAGTGGAAGAAAGCCAAAGGAAAAATTAAAAGTTCTTAAATAAGATCCTTCACTTCGCCTCTTAGAGTAGATAGATAAAAGCTCCCTAAATTCTAAATCAACTTACTTAATCGAACTCAATTCTAAGTGAAGTTATCTGATTGTAGTGAGGGCAAAAGCAGAGACTTGACTCAAAATTGCTTTAAAGATTTCTTCTTTTATCTAAGTCTATTCGAAATTTCGAATTCGCATAACTCTCTTTTCGAATCCGCTTGAGTCTTTCGACTTCGAAAGAATCAGACACTCTTTAAACTAATAATAGCTTCCCTTCCAGCTAACTTATAGACTCATAGAGAACTCAATTTGACTTTAATTTGTTGGTTTTATTTTGATTTCGATTTCGAAATTCGATATTAACAGCTGACGAACTGTGAGCGAATCGCACACCTGCCGCTGATGTGCGGCTGTCAACAAATATTTGCACCTCCGACGCCTGCCTAATGGACAGAGCCCGCCGGGCAATCGCAGCGACAATCTCACACCTCAACACGTTGCTAGCCAACATAAACACACACACACACACACACATCTACACACACACCTACACACACACACACACGTGAGCACACACAACAAATATTACACATATTAATTTGCATATTCAGCTGTGATGGCGTCAAATCAAGCGATAAATTCGCATCATTTTCACAGATGTGGCAAAGGATTAAAGTCAAAGCGAGCCATTAAGTATTTGCACATTACATTAGGCAAGTTATCGATAGTAAAAGTCGAACATTAATGCAGAGCATATTTAAAGAGATATTTTCAGGACAGATCGGAGATGAACAAGGATTTGTGCTGAGACTTTAAGTTAACAGGCAACTTGAGTTGAGCACTTAGAAGTGGTTAGATGATGATGGGGTCTACTTGTTCTTTGCCCTTGAAGTTATTCAATTGTAGTATATAGTATATAGATGGTATAATATAGATATAAAGCATATTTTTATACCATGTTTTAGCTACTTATCTGAAAGTTTTCTTCTTTCTGCATTAAAATTTTGATAAAAATATAATATATATTTTTATATGGTCTATATATAATAGATTAATTTTTATACCATGTTTCGAATACTTCCTGAAAGCTTTCATCTTTCTGCATTACAATTTTGATATAAATATAATATGTATTTTTATATGCTATATGTATTATAGATTAAATTTTATATCATGTTTAGAATACTTTCTCAAAGCTTTCATCTTTCTGCATTACAATTTTGATATAAATATAATATGTATTTTTATATGCTATATGTATTATAGATTAAATTTTATATCATGTTTAGAATACTTCCTCAAAGCTTTCATCTTTCTGCATTACAATTTTGATAAAAACATAATATATATTTTTATATGCTCTATATGTAATAGATTAATTTTTATACCATGTTTAGACTACTTCCTAAAAGCTTTCATCTGATATATTTAATATATATATATATCGCTTAAAAGCGTTATTCAATTGAAAATTTATATAGTATATAGTATTTATAGTATTATGAATAAGGTGTATAAATTAAAGATTAATTTAAATTGTTGTGATATAGAAAAAATTAAATTTTTTATTCAATTTTTTGGCTATTTCCTCAAAAATTTCATACATTCTATATTACATTTTGGTAAATATATCATGTCAATCATTCAATATTGACTGGAATCAATGTTGGGCCTAGATTTTCAAAGATTAGCTCGAGGACTTTAAGAGCTGCAAATATCAAATTTATTATGTTAGTTGCTTTGACACCAAAAATCAATCAAAAATCAATGATAACAACTTTCCAGTTCTTATCAAATGTTGCAAATAGAAACTCGGCAAGAGAGTTCGGGTATCTAACAGTCGACTACTACCAATAAGCAAAGTCATTGACAGATACATAGATCCATCGACTAACTATAGATATCAGATATCACTTCCAAGGTATCAGCTCAGTCGAGCATACCTTTGCTGCTGCTATAGCTGCTGCTGTCATAGGTGTGCGATTATGATATTAGTGAAGTTTAATTATAAGCTGTGATCCAATTGCAGCTGAAATATTGAGTTTAATGACTAAAGGAGGCTGGGTTCGCCTACAGTTTGAGAGTCATTGTACAAAGACTAAGGCTAAGGCACAGGCTGAAGCTGAAACTGAAGCTGAAGCTGAAGCTGAAGCGCAGATAGAGTCTGTGGCTGACCAAGAATCATATCATAATAAACCTGTTCGTTTAAGCTTGTTAAGGCGAGGCCTCACTTGCTCAGCTCCAGCTTGCTCATGACCAGCATCATAATGACGATGATGATGCTGATGCTGATGATGATGATCATTAGGCCAGCTCTCGTCATAATCAAAAAACTTCACTTCAAGTCATAAGCGGGCGGACGCGAAGAGCTCAACTTTGTTTCGAGCTTGCTGTGTGGCTCTGGCGACTGGGCAGCGGGGGTCCGAAGAGATGCCTGGGGGGAGGCGTGGCAGATTTTCTTTTCCCTTTTTCTTTTTTTTTTCTTTGCTTTTTAGGGGCGTGGGTCTGATCTTGTTGCTGTGCTGCTTGTCGTTAAAGTCGTTATTATTATTTGTGGCTCTTTAAGTGGCTCATTCGCTAACTGCACGACGACGTTGGCGATATTCGTGTGCCCGACGCTGGACGTCGACGGCGACGCCGGCAGCGACGCTAACGCTGACAGCAACAGCAACAGCGACAGCGACGGTGGTCCACTTGGCGCTCTTCTGAATTGATTCATAAAATATCATATCATCTTTTTTTTATTCTTCTTCTGTTTTTTGTTTCTTTGCTATACTCTTGTCCAGGGGTTGTCATGAATATGTTGGTAATTATGTTAAGTGGCACGACGATGATGATGATAATGATGATTATGATGATGGTGATTGGGTGGCAAAAGTCGTAGAAAAGTATTAGATTGATAGATGTTGATATATGACAGATGTATCATATGGTTAAGCCAATATTTTTTAAAGGGAACTAAGATTTTTGTAAGCAAAATTATAAATTTAAAAAAAAAATACAAAAAATTGTATATGATTTAATACTACTTAAAGTATTATTATATACAGTTATAGTTTATTTTTATTTTTAAAAAAATGTTTTTTAATTATTATTATTATTCTTAACGAATGAAAAAAATATATAAATGTATTGAAATAAAATTATGAAAATAAATTAATAAAAAAAAATTTCAAAACAATAATAATAAAAAAACGTATATTTTTTATATATATACAAAAATGTAAAAAAAAAAATAATCTAATATATTTTTATTTTATAAATACAGCAATTAAATAAAAAAAATTTAATTTTTAATTTTTATCATATTGCCTAATGAATGAACAAAATATATTCAAATAAAATTATGAAAATAAATAAATAAAAAAATTTGTTAAAACAATATTACAAATATACTAACTTATTTTTATTTTATAAATACAACAAATTAATAAAAATAATTGTTTTTAAATATTTTTTTTTAAATAATTTTTTATGCTTTAAATAATGAATGACAAAAAAAATCTAATAAATACAATAATAAAATTGTACAAATAAATTCTTAGATAAATTTCAGGAACTCTCAAAGTTATTTTTGGTAAGTGCATTCAGTCTTCGGCTCTTCGACTCAGAACTCCACTTACCTCTTTATAGCAACGATTTTTTTTATTATTTTTTGTTTTTTGGTTTTTGTGAGGATCGTTTGAGGCTTTGTAATTAGCGTGCATGTTTACCCGAATAATTTCACTTCATGGCGCTCGTTGAAGAAGTTATTATCAAGTTTTCGTTTTGGGGCACGCACCGTACGCGACGTCCGCCAATTAGCGGGCTCCACTGAACGAAAAAAAAATAAAATAAAAAAAAAATATATATATGAATTTGGTATTTTTTTTTTGGGTTCTTATTTTTGGGGCTTTTTTTTGTGAGCAACTGTAACGGAAGGAAGTAGCCCCGGCAGCCCGTTGCCTCAGCCCCGCAGCTCCGCTTCGATCTGAGACTCGATCGCCGCTAACTTGAAATCCACATTTGAGAGATTCGTCTTGGGGCAATTGCATAAATCAGCGGCTGTTGGACCTTAATTGACATACTCGCATAGAGACCACCGTGCTGACGTTTTCCGACGAACTGTCGCCAATTTATGCCGGATCGCCCAAGGGTCACGTCATCTGTCCGCGCTTCACAACAGCCCGTAAACATTTCTTTGTGCCCGTCTCACAGAAACATCCATCACGAGCCTGAATCCAAGTTAGAGCACCAACAGTTATGGGATCGATGGGCTTGACCATGTCTTATATAGATGACTAAATGGGGCTTAGAAGAAATATGATCAATGTTGATGTAGATTTGATATGAATTGTCTTTAGGATCTGGAGCTTGCGAAGTTAGAGCACCAACAAATATGGGCTCAATTGACGAGGCTTACAAGAAATATGATCAATATTGTTATAGATTATATAGATATAGATGATTTGTCTTTAGGAACTGTTTACAGTGAATCTACCAGAATTTGGAATTCAGAATGATTTGAATTCCGTTTTTTTTGACTTCATTCTTCACTCTGAAGGTCTTTCTTCTTGATGTGCAGCTATGTTGCCTAGAAAAGCATACAAGCAATACCAATCTTTGGCGCTAAGAACAGTAACAAGTGATCCTTGGTATCTGACCAACTGCAACTATGACATACATACATATAGACGTCAAAGTTCCTCTCGTCAATGACGAAACCAAGAGAAGATCCGATAAATATATAAAAAGACTACATGTTCACGAAAATGAATTAACTCTAGAACTTATCGAAAATACCTAGCGAAGGCTTTTAAAAAGATTTCACTTCCTGGGACCCTACCAAATAGACAATAGATAGACAAAAGTGAGTGTAAATATATATTTATATATTTTTTTTAAGCTAATGCCAATGCTAATGCTAATGCTAATGCTAAATTTGCTAATTGTTCAGGATAAGAAAGATTGCGAATAAAATATGAGCTTAAAAAATATATATATAAATACATATACAGCTGTGTTCACAAAAATATCAGTGTATATAAGTATATGTACTTTAAGTATTTAATTAGCTCAAATATATATACATATATATTTTTTTCAGAATTTGAAGACGTTAACTTTATATATAAAATATTATTATAATTATTATTATTATTATTATTATTATTATTATTATTATTATTATTATTATTATTATTATTATTATTATTATTATTATTATTATTATTATTATTATTATTATTATTATTATTATTATTATTATTATTATTATTATTATTATTATTATTATTATTATTATAATTATTATTATTATTATTATTATTATTATTATTATTATTATTATTATGAATTAAATATTATATTTAAATAAATATATGAAATTTGTAAATTTATATACTTTAAGGAATTTTTTAAATTTTTTAAAAATTTATTTTTAATAACATCTTAAATTTGTAACATTTTTGTTATATTTTAAAAATAAACGGAAATAAATATTCCATTTGAGCATTTAACATGTATCCAAATAAACAATAAACGACAGCTGCTGACAGCGACAACGACAACGACAATGAGAAGAGCAAACAGTTATTAGCATATCGCAGTTACCTATATAAGCTCACACACACCCACACACACACACACACGCATACACACAGTGACATAGACAGATGTAGCTGCCGTCTCAATGAGTGAAATTCAAGCACAGGATATGCGGCACTTTTGATCCAGATTGAACGGCTTAGACTCTCTTTAGCACAAGTAAAAAAAAAAAACAGGTAGAGACAAAAAAAAACACAAACTTTAACAACAAAAAGATCAGAGAGACGCGACCGATGAATGAAGCGAGGCGAAACTTTGGTAATTCGAGCCGCCTGAAAGGATATACACTGCAGGATAACTAAAAACGGCGACCAGATAATGCGAGCACAGCTCACAGCTCCCAGCTCAGAGATGCGCTGCTTAGGCAAATGACTTGTCTTCATTGAGTTCAAAGCGAAGCAGAGTTTGAATTGGGCGGGCAGCAGGGGAGGCTGCAGGTGGGATTACAGGTGAGCTGAAAGTGAATAGAGGCTAATTATTTGGGATATTAGCATATGGCCAATTATGTTATATATGAAAGAGAGAATCAAACAAGGATCGATTTTTGTGAACTTACCAGTGGGTGGTCCATAAGATCCTTCTATCAAGCAAGTTACATACAAGAATGAGCGAAATGTCAAATGAGCAGAATCTATGGACAAATACAGAATCAAAGACCGGACGGACAGCTTGACGAACGGACTGAGGGATGGACGGACGTATGAAGATATGCACAGATGACTACCCGGACGGACGGACCAACGATCAAATTGACGTACACATATTTCACAGCTCAGCATTATCTATGCATCATAGAATAATATTTCAGTTGTCATTGGGCTAACACTCCAAACATTTAATGCAGTGGCGTACCTAGAGTACCCGGGGCAAAAAATAATTCGCCAACACACCCCCCTCCCCATTCTACATTAAACTGCTCTGCAGCACTGAAAGCAAGAAAAGATATGTCTATTGATTTCGATCGGAAAATTTCTGTCTGTCGTGAAGAATTTTTTTGAATTTTTAGCTTAAATTTTGAATTTTAGTTTAAATTTTGAATTTTATTTTGAATTAAATTTTATGTTTGTTATGAGTAAACAAAAAATTTGTGTAAACAAATGTTTCGAGTATCGTTTTTTTAATTCACGGAACAGCCAAGATTGTTTTGCCGCCCTCAAATCATTGCGCCCGGAACCGACCAACTTCCCCCCTTAGCTACGCCCCTGATTTCATGCTGACTTCACTTGCTTTGGCTCTCGTTGAACTAGTGAATAGCGATGTCTATTGATGATGAGAATTGGGAAGTTAAACAAAAAACTCTACAGACAACATGCTTATATTTTGGCTGTTAAATCAGGTTTACCTTTTATCTATCTATTAATAATAGTCAAGAAATACACTATCTAAAAATCTGAAAAAGCATAGACAAAGCTTGCCAAAACCCCATTTCTTATTCCATTGTTAGGCATTCGTGAAGCTAGGGCAGTTTCAGATCGTCTTAAGATCAGCAATTTTAAAGGCAAGTCAGTCTACAAGAGCTGAGATCAAAGTGAACTTGCTCTATCTACAATATAACAATATATTACATGAATGAAATCTGTGAAAATCATAAACATTCTTATGCCCTAAGCCTAAGCTAAGAACAGGGAAGTGCTCTCCATCCCTGGCAGCGACATAGCCAATGTCCTGGAAGTATTGCATGACAGATGAGTAAACTGGAAAATAAACAGCTCAATGTAAGACTAAAGAAACATCTCTGGGTTATCCGAAAAAAGATGTGTATATCAAGCTATCTAGTCTACAAGACCATAATGAGAACTATGGGATTCCAATTTAAGCTTAGTACTCCTAAGTATATTTAAATTTTTTGACTCTAGAAACAAATCTAATATAAAATATTATACTATATAAAGATCAGCATGAGATCTATGCAAAGAACTTAACTTGACTAAATGCTTATACAATATAAATAGTTCAAAATGTTTGCTTAAATCAATCTCATAAACGTATCGATAATAAGTTCTTATTTATTCTATATTTATTATATGATTTATGGTATATTTGGCTTCATTTCTAAAGTCGGGCATGTTTTTGGTGTGTTTTTAATCTTAAAGCCTTAAATCTCCTCCCTGCTTGAGCAGCCGCACCCCTAGGACAAGGCTGGACTGGACTGGGCTGGGTTGGGCTGGGCTGGGCTTGAGCGTAGCTGTCAAGTGCCGGAGCCAATGCATTGACCTCCTTCACACGCAAACACACACATACATACACACATAGAGAGCAATAATGGTTGCTGCAACTGCCTGGTTTCGGACTGAGGTAAGGGGAGGTGAGAACGGTATGTTAACAACCCCTTTTCTTTTCTCAATATGTGTACATGCATACATGTTGCTGTTGTTGTTTTTTGGGCTGAGTTCTTGTGATTTCCTGTAAAACAGCCCGGACTGCGGCTACGACTACGGCTGCGTCTCCGGCTCTGCCTCTAAGTGGCCTAATTAGCAGCCGTGCGGCGATCAACACCACTCGTCAGCAGCCGTCGACGTTTTCCTCTTTGCTTCTACTTCCTTCTTGCTTTTTTTCATCTATGGAGTGGCTAATATGCCTATGTGTGTGTGCTAGTGTGCGTGTGTGTGTGTGTGGCAAGTATTTTGCATATTATTTCACGCCATTGTAGCGCTTTGAGCGCGAGCAGCAGAAAAACTACCAACAATGAGGCGGCTGAGTGGCATAAAAAGCTGTCGCAGCCCGCACCGAGACACCGGGTTAGGCAATGGCAATGGCTATATGACTAGGCTGTGGCTGGCATGCAGCACATGCCACTTGCCACTTGCCACTCGCCACTCGCCACTTACCACTTGCCACTTGCCACATGCACCTCCATGTCCACTTTGGGCTTTGGTCTGGCGGCGTCGCTCGCAGCACTTTGGGCGGTAAAATTCGCTCGGCACACATCAGCAATGGCGTCGTCCATAGTTTACAGTTTGATTGCCAAGCTGTGTGTGTGTGTGTGTGTGTGTTGAGTGTGTGTGTGTGTGTGTGTTTGTATTCTTGCTTTGGCATGGCTTCCGTTTGTTGACGTGGCACCGTACACACAGAGAGCCATGATTTGTTGCTGCTGCTGCCGCCTTTTTTGCCTTACTCTCTCTCCCTCTCTCTCTCCCCCTCCCTCTCCCTCCCTCAGTTTTTTTTAGCTGCAGGTGGCGCACAGTGGATCATTTAGAAGTCGAGCATTCTCCATTTGCATGCACATCTAGCCCCACTCTTTCACTCTATTATCTGCCTCTCCCTCTTGATGGATCTACCCCATTTCACATTTCTGCACACATTCAGCCAATCGAAAGCATTTATCCCCATCACCCTCCCCCTCCCCCTCCGCCACGCCCCCTCTTTAGGCACTGCCCTTGCTTTATCTTTGCTCTAGTCGTAACTCAATCAAGATTTATCTATTGTTGGCGATGCTTTAATTGAGTGCCATTGCGTTCGAGTGCCCCACTCTAACTGCACAACACCCCCACTTGGCTGCACTCAAGACTGTGGCACAGCTAGCTGACATAGTCGACATACTTATCTAACTATCTATATGTATATGTATGTATATAGTATATGACAATTGGATTAAGCAGAGAGTATCTAAGATGAGAAACTACAAAATATTTTGCATTTGACTTGGACAAATTCTAAATACAGCTTGCTCTCTACATAAATAGCAATAATATGATTAAGCCTAATGATAATGAGCATAATAATGATGGTAGTACAAATAATACAAGAGATTATTCTTGAATAATAATAGCAATGATAAAAATATTATAATATTGATTAATAATGATGATGACAGTACAAATAATAATAAATAATAATAGTTTTTATGATAATAACAATGAACAATTATAGTAATGATGATCATAATGTTAACTTACTCTAACATAAATGATGATGATAGTACAAATAATAAATATTTATAATAGTTTTTGTTATAATAATAATGAATAATTATAGTAATGATGAACATAACGTTTGATAATGATTAATGATGATGATAGAATAATAATAATTTTAATGATGATAACAATAAATTATTGTAAAAATGATGTTCATAATTATGATGATCATTATAATAGAAATAAAAATAATAATAATAAAATAAATAGAATTTTTTTGTAAAATATAAAAAAATATTGTCATAAATAATAATAAAAAATAAATAGTTTTTTTTTTATATAAAAATAATTTTTTAATATATTTTTTTTTAAATATAAAAAAGTAATTTATTTATTGTCATAAATAAAGAGAGTTTTTTTTTAAATATAAAAAAATAATTTAGTTATTGCCATACATAATAATAATAAAATATATAGAGTTTTTCTTAAATATAAAAAAGTAATTTATTTATTATCATAAAAAAATGCTATAAATTGTAACAATCATGATGATAATAATAAACTATTATTATTATCATAATAATATCGATAATACTAATGATATTTCACTCCGTCCGACGTGTCGAACTCTTTTTGTCTATTTCTCACTCTCTCTCTCTCACTCCCTCATTGACCTTTCAGCTGTAGCTCTTCTAATTGCGCATTGTTCTCGGTTGCCTTTTCGGCAAAGTCATTGAATCTGTGGCAAATATCTTTTTCTTTGCACATAAACTCTATTATAGTTTCTTCTTTCACTTCATCCGCAGCTTCTGCCAGTCTGGTGCCCTCTTCTATCCACCCCTCGCAGCTGAAGAAAGAAATATAATTTTAATGTTATGAATAGTATATAAATAATAATGATAATAAGAATATTAGTTAATGATCTATTAGGTCGAACATATTACTAGAATTTTGGTTCTATCTTCTTCTGAAAGATTACTCAACTTATACGGCCAGCATAAGCCTTCCAAGAAAAATAATTATAATTATGATATAATAGGAACAATAAGAATCAGCATTGGGGATTTCTATTATCACTTTCCATATCTAATTAAATATTATATTTACATATTATATTATAAATATTTATTTGTTGGCATTCTTTTGATTATTTCTAAAATTTTTCTAAATATTTACATTTGAACATATGCTAATATATAAACTAATATTATCAATATTATTTGATAATTGAATTTTTTCAGTGAGAGAAACTTGCAGGGAACCCAATGAGCATAGAAAAACTGCTGAGAATTTCTACTTCAATCTCCAATTATAATTTGTCTATATTATATATATATATATATATATATATATATATATATATATATATATATATATATATATATATATATAGCTATCAATATACAAATTCTATATATACTATATACGATATCAGCTGACTGAAAATAATTATTTGTATATACTTTTTATAAAAATGAAAATTATATAATGCTGGCCAACCTCAAGCAACTCAATTCCAGCTCAAATGTGACACAGATGGCTCTCTATGTCTTATGGACGCCTTTAGTAATGTCTATAGGATATATTCTAATTCTGCAAAAGTTTTTCTCAACTTTTCCCACATTGGAGCTGAGAGTTTGGTGCCAGAGCTTCAGCTGTGGCAGTACAGTTGCGCCTGGAAGTGCAGTTGCTGTCGCTGCAGTTGGCTGCCTCAATTAGTGGCACGCCTATGCAGCTGCCACGCCCACAGTCGCAGTTGCTGCTGCGAGGGCGAATCAAGGCAAAGTGTGCAAGTGTATGCCATTTTAGCTCAGAGCCGCACACTTTGTGTGTGAATGACATGGCACAGCCATCGGTGACAACGGCAGCAACAACAACAACAACAACAACAACAACAACAACCAACTGGAAGACAACGTGCCCATATGCACAAAAGCTACAACAACAATGATGATAACAACAACAACAACAACAACAACAACTCAGGCGGCTTTGACAGTGCCATAGAGCAAAAGTTCACCAAGTGCCTGGTTCAGCATAAGAGGGAGACTGAGAGAGAGAGAGGGAGGAAGAGAGGGGGTGTTGCATCCAAATGAGGGGCAGGCTCTTAGTGGATTCGGCTGTGGGAATGGAACTCGCTTTGGCGACTGCAACTGCTGCAACTGGCATGCAAATTACTGTCGAGCATGCTCATCTAAATTAGCAGACGACGCAGTGCATGGGGCCATGTGTGTGTGTGTGTGTGTGTGCGAGTGTGTGTGTGTGTGTGTGTGTTGAAACGGTGGCATATGCATAATTATTTTTATTATTATTTTCTATGGCGCGCCCTCGTTGAAGGGGGCCGAGATTGCGACTGCAACTCCAGCGTCTCCTACGCTCCCACTTTTCCCACCCTCCCCACTGCCTTCCCCAGTGCCACTCCCACTTCCAAGCTGCCTATTGCAACTGCCTACTGCAACGCAATGTGCCGTAAAAATAATTATGGCTGCAACTGCACAATTTGAGCAGCAAAACGGGCAGAGAGGGAGAGAGTGAGTCGAAGAGAGTGCCGAAGGTAGAGCTGGAGGTAGAGCTGGAGGAGCTACACTCTAGACTAGGCACTCGGTCGGTCTAGGGGTCGCAGTTACGTGTAATTCTACACTTTCTGCTTTCTGCTTTCAACGACTCGCCCCGGCCATGTCGCTCGCTTGCCACGCCCACTGCAGCCAATTCCTTGAGCAACAGAAAAAAAAACACCGTCTCGGCAATTGACAGGGAGTTTTGCATAAGGCTTAAGCGCAAGGAGTTTTTCCTTATATGATTTTGACGCCATTTTGTCAATGCAAAGTGAAAAATAGTTTAATATGGGGGAGATATATATTGATATATAGAGGTTATAGTACCTAACATAAGATAATTATTAAGATAATTATTAGTCAAGGGGACATATATTTTGGTAAGCACTAAATTAAATCGTTTTGAAATTAAATCTAAAGCCAAGAAATATATTCTTATATATCTAAGACTATGATTATTGTTTCATTTGAGCTATATATAATAAAGTAGGTCGAATATTGGCATAGAGTTTACTTTGCAGGGAACTTTAATTCGTAGAAACTTTATTTAATCTAGATATTTTCGAGAGACAGAAAAATTGTACAACAGAGATCTTTTTGTGTCACACACAAAGGCTAGAGTTCGATGGCTCAAGCCCCTAGTTTCTAAATGAAACTAAGGCCTTAAACTATGAGTATGTTAAAGTAAACCAATCTTAACTCTTAAAAACAATTTATTGAAATCAAATTATCAAAATTGTTTCTATCACTTTTCTAATAGCTTTGTGAATATGACTCCAATATAAGAAAAATGCCGTTTATGCTATGACTGTTATGTGCTCTAGAGAATCATCAACGGAACTCCATTTAGACATTCATATTCACAAAGTTATATCAGTCAGGGTGGCAATAGCGGAACAAAGGAAAAATACTTTAGCCAACCCTCATCAGATCCCAATCATCGTAACCCATATAAAGCTGATCCCGACCAACCCAGCGATGAGCTATAGGGACGCATACTGTCCAAAAAATGTACTGTTAGTTAAGTATTTCTTTAATAAGATTTGAAAATGTATTATAAGAAAAGATCCAATAAAAAACGAAAGAAAACACGAATTGATTAAAAATATATAGTCTACTGATTTCATGCATATAATATTGAAACACAGGAAAGAGTCCTCTAAAATTTTCTTACAAACATAAAATTTCGACATGCTTAAAATGTAGATAGTAATTTTATTGATATTATTACATGGTGACAATACAATTTTTAAGAAACGGACGTGAAAAAAGGAGGCCCCCAATTGATGGTTGCCTAGGGCCCCCTTAAGGGTTAATCCGGCCCTGTAGATATACATGTATGTAATGACTGCAAGACCAATGACCATATTGATTATTGAGATGGCGTCAAGGTGGTCCTTAAGCTGAGACAGCTGAGCTTGGCACACATCAAGCCTATTGATAGGACGTCCCCATTACACACAACATATATATCATATAATATCATTTGGCTGAAATTCAATAGGTTTTTTCCTTAGCATCTCTCTGTGCTAAGCCAATAGCCAATACAGCTTTAAGCATCTATAGCCTACACACACACACACACAAATAGACGTTAGAAATCGAATGCAAATCTCTCACCTGATGTCTTTAAGGCAGCTGCAACTGGCAAACGCAGTTCGGAGCTGGCAACACTCGATGAAAGCCAGCAACAAAATCAGCTTAAATAAAAGAGGTGTAGTCTATGGGTAGGGTATATAGGTGTGTAGGGGGGGGGGGGGGGATAGGGAGGTAGAGGCGGTTAAAACACCCCGTGAGCCGAACAACTCGACGCAGCCCACCAAACGGCAAACGAGCTTTTTTTGCTCGACTTTTTTTCTCGTTTGCTTCTCTTTTTTTCGCATTTTGCTGTAATGGGATTTACCTAAATGAGAGCTAATAATGCCAGTGACAGGGTCAGAGAGGGAGGCAGTGGAGGGGGGGCTTTTTGGAAAGTGGGGTAGCTGGCAATGAGTGGAAAATATTTCCGGGTGACGGCGACAGCAACGGCGACGGCGACTGCAGCTGAAATGTGCAAAATTTAACATGCCATTTGATGTCACAAGCCAGTCGAGGGTGTGCGAGTGTGTGTGTGTGTGTGTGTGTGTGTAGGTGGGGGCTATGACTGCCATGATTATTATTAGCACATTTCGAGGAACAGCGCAGCAGCCAGCCCAGAGTAGCCTAAAGCGTAAAGTGCTCAGCCACTCAAGCAACACACTCGACACTCGACGCGCCAGCCAAGGGTTAAGCGGAATGGGTTTCGATCGGGGAAGATTGTTGGAGGGTTTTGCTGACCTGGTTGACAGTTTTTCTTTATTTTTGGGGGGGGGAGGCGGGTACTTGCAGCGGAAACATGGAACGGAACATACATATGTAAGTAATGCAACAAGATGCCAGAGCCCCAAACCATCTGAGGTAGAGGCTGAGGTAGAGACGGTGGTAGAGGTAGAGGTAGAGGTAGAGGTAGAGGTAGAGGTAGAGGTAGAGGTAGAGGTAAAGGTAGAGGTAGAGGTAGAGGTAGAGGTAGAGGTAGAGGTAGAGGTAGAGGTAGAGGTGGAGGCAAGGGCAGAGGTAGGGGTAGAGGCAGCGGTAGGGGTAGATGCAGGGGCAGAGGTAGGGGTAAAGCCAGGGGTAGAGGTGGAGGCAGAGCAAAAGCTTGGCCAAGGACGACATTTGTCGCATCTAGAGGCCACTTAGGCTAAATTGCATTTCACTTGAAGGCTGTTGATTTAGACGGGGAGTATTCGGTACTTGCCCTCAGTCTGCTAGGGGGTATGGGCCAACGGTGCTGTCGAGGGGGTTGCCCGGCTGGGATAGTTGGCCAAGGCGCATCTCATAATTATCTCCTCGCTTCGCTGGCGTTCTGAAGACTCACGTAGACAGTTTAATAATCATCAAAATAGCCCATGGAAAGAGTTTGCTTGGCCCCGGGGCTGCCTGGCCTGGCTGCCTCGCTGGCTAGCTGGCAGCTTGTTGCATGTCTTTTGCGCATGTTGCATGTGCATGTTGCATGGTGCATGGTGCATGGTGCATGTGCTGTACGCAACACGCTACGCTTACTGTGTCAGCTGTTGGTCGAGAGTTGACCCGAACGCAAGGGTCTTGAATCGAACTGATCTAGAGAACCAACCCCTAAAAGGTCAAAGACAAAACTTGATCCTGCGATATATTTTGCTAAGAGCTTTCAAAGCCAGGATAAACAGGATTCTCAAGACTGAGAAAACAGTTTTGTGAAAGACGAAGAAGGATCATTTGTGAAGAAAAGTTTGAGAGAATTAAGCTGATCGAAGAGAAAGCTAAGATCTATAGAAAAAGTCTACAAGTCAGGCATAGAGAAGAAATTTATAGGACGAAAAGAAAGTTTTGATAGAGAACATTGAACAGATATTCAAGTGAAATATTAGTCTAAGATAAATTAAACGATTCGTAAGACTTAATTCAAAATCATCCATTAGAGGATCAACGTTTCAAGAAAGAAAATAAATAGAAGAAGAAAGAAAACGAATAGAAAACAAACAGATCTAACGATCTAATGAGGAGGCATGAATTGATAAATTGTCGATATAAGACGTAATAAAAAGATCCATAAAACCGTCTAAGAGGCGATGTACTAGACTATCTAAATCTAGACTATCTATAATTATATATCTACACGGCGGTTTATTCAACGATCCATTAAATGGTATCTTCGAAAGCTTATACGACTATCTAAATTTTTATAAAATATATAAATATAAAATATATAATCATCCACAAGACTATCTGTATTATAATGGAGCAGATGATCTATATACATATCTCTAAGAACATATATTATATCAATCTTGAATAGATAAGTTCTCCTCTGAGATCATTATGCATATCTTTATCTGCTCGATAGATAAGTAGGTCTTAAATATGACATATATATATGGCATAATACAAGATCTATAGATATATCATGAAGATAATAATATAGAAACAATCTATATGAATCTAACTATAGGATGATCAACAAGGCAGCCTATATGATGATCAATAAAACCATCTATAGGACAATTTGAAAGAAGTTATTAGACAATTGACTAGATTAAATATCAGACTTTGTGTTAATGCCAGATTCCATTAACAAGAATTGCTCCTCCCGCACATCGCCATGCTATGCTATTAACAGCATTCTGTTAATAGCATAACTCCAACACCAGTTCTCCTACTGGTTCAAAATACTTCGACACACTTTGTATATATATTACACTATATACTTTTTAGACACTTGCTATATATGTACACTACTCCATTATACATTTTACACCCTCGAATAAAAGACAAGGAAATTCCAAGCCGGTCTTTTTTATCTGCAGCGCCAACCCTACACATTTTGGTCCTTCGAGCCGGAGCTACTCTGCATCCAACACCCACCGCACTCACCAGCGATTCACAGGCGTTCAGATAAGTTACTTTGGTTTTTCTTTCTCCGCTGCAACTCGCACACATTGGTACATATACCGGCACTTACTGTCCGCCGTTTCCGCAATACATAGGAATGTGTACTAATTGTGCAAGTTGTCTCACACGTATCTACATATATATATCCTTATATATTTAGATACGTAATAAGCTGTGCAATTACTTTCCCTGCACAAGCAGATCTATAAACATACTTACATACATCCATATATGTATGTATTTAACCTCCAAGTCCGCTGTACCGACATACATACATACATATAATTCCACATAAATATATGTATGTTATTCCGACCTTTTCGTTCTACTCAAAATACAATACACAATATCCTTTGTGTTTGTAGTAAAGTCACCTCCACACTCTCAGTAGTCCGATCATGTAAATTTAGTTATTCTACTGCATTTACATACATACACTACTTTCCTATATGAATACACATACGTATGTACATAATTGTGCATACATACTCCATACCATATATACAATATAATTTAATCAAAATTATAAATAAAAATAAAAACTCTTATTTGTTGTTTTTTTTAATTATTTTTATTTTCCACTTTTTCTCTACTTGTTTTGATTGTTTATGTGCTAACCAGCTGATCATCTGCATGTATGCACACATATGTATGTATAAATATATCCATACCAATGCACAGCGAGCGCAGCAGCGAAGTTAACACATAAACTTATATTCAACTATTCCACATATATATTCACAACACTTAAAATAAAATAAATATAATTATTTAATTCATTAATCCGTGACCAAGCGACGGTGATCGCACTTCAGCAAAAATCCACAGAACTATCGATAGCGACATTCGTCGACAGCCGCCACAATTCCGTGCCGATAGTCTATGTTCATCGTTCATTGCACGAATATTCAGTGACCTTTTATAAATAAAATTATTAATTTTTCTTCGTTTACTTACTTCAAGTAAACAATTCTTTATTTATTTATTCGACTTAATTTATCCTAATTAAGTAAATTAAATATTTTCTTCCTTTGCCTGTTTATTTATTTTACTTAAATAAACTATCAAAATATTCAATTTACTCTAATTGAATTAATTAAATTTTTTTCTTTTCCTTGTTTACTTACTCCAAGTAAACAATTCTTTTTTATTTATTCGACTTAACTTATCCTAGTTAAGTTAATTAAATATTTTTCTTGCTTTGTTTGTTTATTTATTTTTTTTAAATAAACTAGCACCCAACAATATTTCGATTTATTCTAATCGAGCTAATTCATTTTCTTGTTCCTTTCGTTTGTTTACTTATTCCAAGTAAACAATTCTTTTATTACAACTTAATTTATCCTGATTAAGTTGATTTAATACTTTTTTTCTTCTTTTGTTGGTCTGTTTTGTTTTGGAGTTCAATAAACTACCCACATGTCCGATCGTTCTAGCCGAGCGCAACTAAGTGTGCCCGCTTCGCGTTTGATCAAGCGCAGTGCTTCTGCATCTCCAATTCCGTCCGGGAAACCGCAGATCCCCACGTTCAAACGTAGTCCGATCACAACTCGATCCACAGCAAAGCCCACCAGTCCGATACCAAGAATGGTGCTTTCCGATTTCATCTCGGCTGCGGATAGGCTCATCAAGTTTGAGTCCCGCATTGACTACGCTGAGGATATTGGCTCCACTCCGGCAGCTCAACTCCAAGCCCTAGAAATCCGACGGGATCGGGTCAAGGTGCTGTGGGAGAAATCGGAACAGCAATATGAAGCGTGTTCCAAAGCGTTTAGCCAAGGGGCGGGTAGTGGAGAAGTTGAAGCATTGGAGACGAAATTCGACCAATGCTACACTGTTTATGAACGGTGTACAGCACAGTTAAGCAAGCAGATCAACGCCATTTCAGCAACGCGTGCGCCGACCGCCCCCGTGTCCGTACCTTTCGCCTCCTCTGGAGGCTGTCGCCTTCCATCTGTTGACACAGAAGTGTTCCACGGCGACTACTTGCGCTGGCCAACATTCCGAGACCTTTTTACTGCCATTTACATCCAAAATCCGCGCTTGACTCCGGTGGAAAAGCTATTCCACCTCAATTCCAAAACAGCAGGCGATGCAAACGCACTAGTCGCAGAGTATCCTCTCACAAACGACGGCTTTGCAGCGGCTTGGGTCTCCTTGTGTGATCGGTTCGAGAATAAGCGGCTGTTAGTCAACAGCCAGCTTAAAATCCTGCTCAGCCTCTCAAAAGTCACCAAGGAGTCAGGCTCGGCTCTCAGAGAGTTGCATGGCACCATTCAAAGGTGTATCACTGCAATCGAGCATGCTCAAATCTCTACGGAGAATTGGGACTGTATCCTTGTGTTCGTGTGCACATCCAAATTGCCGGAACACACTCGATCTCTCTGGGAGCACTCACTGACAAAGAAAACAGAAATCCCAGTCTGGCAGGACGTAAGTCACTTCCTTAGCGAGCGTGCTCTTGCTCTCGAGGCTATGGAAGGTGATCGTTCTGTTCCAATAGTTCCAATCTCAATTCCGAGATCCGCGAACCCCGCTTCCTTCAAACAAGTCAACTCCTTCACAACGCAAGTGGACACGAAGATCACAATGTGCGATCTGTGTTTAAAAAAGAACCATCCAATCCGATGTTGCCCTCGGTTTCTTCAACTATCTATCCATGAACGAGAGGCATATATCAAATCAAAGAAGCTTTGCCTAAACTGCTTCGCTAAGGGTCACCAGTTACGAAAGTGTACCAGTACGCACAACTGTTTTAAGTGCAATGGTCGACATAACACCCTACTCCATAGGGACTATAGTCATCAGAGCGCTGCTGCGACTCCGACTCCGACTCAAGTTATGTCCAACGTCCAAACGTATCTGGCTGCCAACACGCGAGGTGTCCTCCTCGGCGAGCAAGCTATTCACCCTCCTAATCATTCGATCTTCCAGGTGAAAATACCAAGCAGCAAGCCACCCGGTATCAATTCCTTCCAGTGCCGCGTGTGCAGAGGAGCCCACGGCCTCCGAAAATGCCGGCGCTTTCTGGGCCTTCCAGAGGAAGAACGGATGCGCGCGGTACTTACACATAAGTACTGCGCGAACTGCTTGGCTCACGAGCACTCCGGGCAATCCTGCCGCAGCAAGGGACGGTGCAAAACGTGTGGTCATGATCACCACACGCTCCTGCATCTCCAGGGATCACCACGTCACTCCGCCTCGACTCCTAAAGAGGCGGTCACCACTCCGCTGACGTCCTTGATCCGACATAAGGTCGTCAGCATTCCTCCTACGGCGAACGTCGCGCTCCCAACACCACGAGGTCTCCAGCTTCGAGCGCGACGCCATAATTTGCAATCCTTGCAAGGGGGGGGAGTATGTTAATGCCAGATTCCATTAACAAGAATTGCTCCTCCCGCACATCGCCATGCTATGCTATTAACAGCATTCTGTTAATAGCATAACTCCAACACCAGTTCTCCTACTGGTTCAAAATACTTCGACACACTTTGTATATATATTACACTATATACTTTTTAGACACTTGCTATATATGTACACTACTCCATTATACATTTTACACCCTCGAATAAAAGACAAGGAAATTCCAAGCCGGTCTTTTTTATCTGCAACGCCAACCCTACACACTTTGTATAAGTTGACTAGTTATGCAGATGTAAATATAGATAATCGAGTAGTACGAAAAATACTTGATAAGAAGTTGATTTACTTATAAGAAGTCTATCTTGAAGATGATTTAGTTCAGATTTGATTTGAATTCAATATGAAATCAAATAGAGCACTTAAAATGCAGTAAAATGATGATTATGGAAAACTGATGTGAGAGTTGCTCTCAGTGCACTCTCTCCATCTCGTTCCATCTCTCTCTGTCTCCCTCACTCATTGTGTGTGGCTGCACGACAGTTATTATTGTTGTAACTATTATTTTGCGAAAACAAAAGCATTAACAATTTTATAACTAAAAAAAAGAGAAGAAAATAAATACAAAATGTAACGTTTTGTCATTGTGGCTGTTGTTGTTGTTGTTGTTGTTATTTGTTTCATGCAACTTTTACCATAATTGCAGGGCACGCGGAGACGGAGACAACAAACACCGACATTATGACATCGGGAAGCGACAAGCGAAACGCAACCGAGTCCATAATTACAACAATTTGTTGCCTAGTGTTTGGCCAACAGAAGCAGCAGCAACAACAACAACAACCACAACAACAGCAACAACAACAGCAACAACAAATAGTCTTTATTGTCATGGTTGAATGATGCAACTGGAAAAGACCAAAACGAATAATGTCGAGGAGGGCGGCGAGATTGTCACGCACGCACATCCAAAAGCCATTCACATTCACATCCATTTGAATGTGGCAAGGTGGGAAAACGTTGCCCCACACTAGACAGAGACAGACGGATGGTGAGCGAAATGGAGAGAGAGAGAGGGAGAGAGGGGCATACAGTACAGTTGCCGCACAGACGACGGCAACGCAACCGCAAGCAACTGATGCAAGGCAAAAGGAAAGGGCGCAAACAGCAAGGCAAAGGAGAGGGTGCTCGACCAGGAGATACCCTGCACTGTTAGCTAACAGAAGCCAAATAAAAGATATATATATTCTATTAAGTTCTTCATATTCAAACAGTCTCTATAGGAATATAAAAATTTGTTTAGCTTAGCTGCAGTAGAAGTCGAGTTCTTTGAGATCGGCCTGTACAAATATTTAATAGAAGTAGTTTGTTCTCCTAGCTAAAACTTATTTAGATTTGGATAGCCACAGACTAGAAAGCAGAGATGAAAGCCGAGACTACCTCCCATTCCACATACAACTCTAGCATTCTCCTTATTATCATATATTACCATCAATAAGTCGAGTATTATGCTTGGTATTAAGACTGTATAGATGAAATGCATTTATTTCCATCGTGAACTAGTTACACACCAAATTTGCTTAGTTTAGAACTTCTAGAAGTTGAGTTACTTGAGGTCGTATAGGACATAGATATAAAGAAATGCATATGAAATTGTCAAGCTTGTTGAGCTTGAGATAAAACATACTAAAAACAAATATAACTTAGTTTGAGGCAATTGAAAAGACATTCACAATGATTTCTTCATCAATGCTATATCTATTGTATTACGTGAATAATTCGAGAAGTTTAGTTGGCAATGCAACAGTTTCTACAAATTTGCTTTGTATATGATTTTAAGTAGCTATATATCAAACTTGCTTAGTTTTCAAACTCTAAAAGTCGAGTTACTTGAGGTAAAAATCGAATAAAAATGCATTAATAGTACAGTTTCTAGCTAAATGCTTTATAGAGTACATTCAGTTCCAAGTCTGTATGCAACTCTGCTTTATGGAGTTAATGCCTTCGCAGCAGTGCCCACTTCTATCCCTCTTCCAGGGTATACCAGCCAGAAGAAGTAAAACCAAGAAGAAGAAGCAGAAACAGAGTTGCTCGTCACACTTCATTTGGACGTTCTGAACGCTTGTTGCGCCTCCAAATTAATTGCCGCCGCCTGTGCAGCGCCAAAATTTAATGCAAAGTTTAGCAAACACAACAACGTGATCCACCCCCAGCCACCATACATACCCTCCCCCTCCCCTCGCCCTATCCCTCTCTCTCTCTCTCCATCTCGGCTCTGTGCTCCAACTCCTTTTTGGTGAATCCTGTCTGCAGCTACGACTAATTAGCAGACTGGGCGCAGGCGCCAGAGTTCACTTTGCCATGCGAAATGCAGTTGTATTTTTTCTTTTCACTCTTCCTCTTCTCTCTTTTTCGTTTTTGGGGCACGTAGAATATGCGCGCCACATGCCTCATTATTAACAATTGTGCATATTGTGGCACATTTTACAGTTAATTTTCATCTGTTTGTGTTTTTTTTTTTTATACGCAGCAGCCACAACAACAGCAGCAGCAGCAGTGGCAGCAGTGGCAGCTGCAAACTCGACGCCATTTTCGAAATATTTTTTTCGAGAAATTCACAGAAAATGCTCTTAATGAATTCAATTTGTGTTGATACTATAAAGAATTTATATATTTATGATAATTAAGATAAATTACAAATTCAGCTGTAAATCAAATTATTACATATATTTTTATATTTCAATATCAGCCTGCAAACTCATCAAAAATCTTAAAGAAAACTAAAAACAATTGAATTTCTAGTTTAATTTTTACAAATTTATACTTTAACGCGAAATAATAATAAAAAAATAAAAAAACAATTACCAACACAATTTACAAAACTCAAAACAAATTTATATTTCCCCCTTTAAAAAAAAGAAGCAAAATACACAGCGCGTAGTCAAATTCAATTGATCCTTACGTAACGTAAAGCGTAAAATTTCGCGCCAAAAAGCAGGCTGTACGCAGCAGCTACGTGATGAATGCGCATATAAATATACCCACACACACACACACACACACATCCATTAATTGACATATATAAGTATGAAAGGACCACAGCAGGAGTCGTCTAATGCCGCCTGCTGCTGCTATGCGAACTGGCTGCTATTGCTGGCATTTGGCTGGACAGGACATTGCTGGCCGTGTAGGATGCGACTGTCAGAGTCTTGCTGTGGCTGTTGCTGAGTTTGAGCCGTTGTTTGCGTCTCGCTTGCGCACACTGAGCGCTCGCATGCTAACATTTAGGCGCCGCCCACAAAACGATCGTGCGCATTGTTGTTGTTGCCTGCACACATACACACCACACACATACACACCACACACACACGCACACACACACACACACACACACACATTGAGAGCAGTTGACAAAATTGTGTAGCAGAAATTCACCACAGCTACGAAATGTGCTCAACGACGCTGTGCGGCGTTCGCTGGGAGTGCGAGCAGTGCCGATGTCTTAGTGTCTCTCTCACGGCGTCGACGCTGTGCAAAGAGAGAGAGAGCGCACACATAGCATTCGCTCCAGCCCATGCCAAGCGCTGCACCGCAATGTAAAATGGTCGTCGTGCTGTGGGCGTTGCTCAGCTGCCATCTCTCTCTCGCTCGCTCGTTCGCTCGTTACGTTTGCCGAATTTGCATATTTGCTTCTTTATGCTTATTGCATATTTTATTCATTACGTTCTGGCGCTTCTCTCAGCCAGCAGCAGTCGCGGCGGCAGCCGGAGCAGCAGCAGGAGCAACGGTGCCTACGTAACGTGTGATAAGGCATTCGCACAAGCATTTGCCCGCCTCTACCTCTCCCGCTCCCACACACTTGACTGCCAATTGCTGCCATGTTATTTGCTCGTGTATTTACGTATTTTCTTTTTTTTTTATTATTATTATTTTTTTTTAAATATATTTTTGTTTTGTTTTTCTTTTGCATATTTTCTTGTCTTGTTACTTGTTTTTGTCATTAATGACACCATCTCTTCTTTTGTTTCCATTTACATTTGCCGACTGCTGTTATCAATATTTCAGATCTCGTTGAATAAATATATTCAATATTTCATCTCCATCCTGCAATCTCTTGGTTTGGTTTTGAGTTGCAAATCAGCGTGGAAATCTAAACCGTTTATTATGGAGGGCTTAAGAGTTGGCTTGGGTCGGGCTATAAAGTTTTTGCTTCTAATTTATTTTGATGCGTGTGCGTGTTTTGTTTTTCTTTTTCTTCATCTCCTGCTTCTCTACGCTGATTGCTGCTCCAGTTTCGTTGGCCGACATAGGGCAAACATTGTGGGCAAACAGACAAATCTGTTATGCTGTCTTTAAAGGACAGCAGCAGCGGTAGCAGCACAAAAAGTGCTCCTGCGGGAGCTCAAGACAAAAATGGCCCCCACGCAGCACACACACACACACACACACACACACACACACACACACATACAGACGTACACACACGCACACTGCGAGCGCGTTGCTCTTTTGGGTGTTTTTGGCAATGCAATAAAAAATAAAAGTTATTGCGAAGCTGCGTAACGCATTATCCTTGCCTGGCTCCAGACAGCCTATAACACACAAACACACACACACACACACACTCGCACACACACACACACCTCGCCTGTAACCGGTTTGGAGTGATTTCCACTCACTCTTTCACTCACGCGTCGCTGCTGCGCTCACTCGCCATTGCCCAATTAACTGAGCAAATAGCTGGCGTCGCAGCCAGCGTCGCGTCGCTGCCGTGGTGAGTTTAGTTTCGCTGTGAGCGCTGCGACGCTGTCAACGTGCTCGCCGCCTGTCATTCGATGCCGTCCGACGGCAGGCGACGCACGGCGGCAGAGCGTCGAGTGCAACAGTTTTTAGTTGGTATTTTTGTTTGTTTTGCTTTTATTTTGTTTTGGTTTTTTATATCTTACGTTTTGACTTTGAGCTTTTGTCGCTGCTGCTGTCGTTGCCGTCGGCAATGCTTTGACAGGATCAGTTTTACGCGCTCTCGCTTGCACTCAGCGGCAGCGGGCGAGCCAGCGAGCGGCCATTTTGTTTCTGGCATGGCGCGTGGGTGGGCGCGAACAGCAACAGCAACAGCAGCAACAACAACAACAAGAGGAATTGAACTAAAAACGACAACAAAACGGTGTCAAAATGCTTGTCGCGCATTGCAGCCGCCGCTGGCGACAGCTGCGACAACAACAACAACACCAACAACAACAAAACTGAGCTAAGCTCAGCTAAGCTTTTACTTAACGTCTGCGGCGCCGTGGTGAACAAGCGGCGCGCGCGCTGCCAACGTCGCAGCCGCCGCGGCCGCTGTCTTGAGAGTTGGCTACTTTGTAGCCGGCGCGCGCTCTCTCGCTCTGCTGCTGCTGCCGCGACTGCTGCTGCTGCTGCTGCTGCTTGTTGATTTTTGTCGCACAGCTTGCGCAGCTGCCGCTGACGTCGCCGTCGTCGTCGCTGTCAACGCTCTGCTGACAACTTTGACTTGGACTTGGACTTGTCTGCCGCGATTGTCTTAACCCGGCCCGGCTGTGTTGCCTGCCTGGTGCTTTGGCTTGGACACGTTTCGGCCTGCACACGTATTCTGAACGCTCTGCGTTTCCACTTCTTGCGTTCAACGTTCTTGCGTTCTTGCGTTCAGCGTTTCTCGAGCGTTTTGCAACGTTTCAACCGTTTACCGTCGCGCGTCTCCCAGCCGCGTCTCGCGTCCCATTTGTTCTGTGACTCCGCCAAACTTCGTCAAGTTTTTTGTTTTGTTTTTTTCAACCGACGAGAAAAACGTGCGAGTTTTTCTTAAAACACACATTTGCAATCACGTCAAACAGAGTCGCTCACACACTAAACTACCACAGTGCTCAAGTGATATATTTGTTTACCCCATCCCTTCTTCTATCAGCAAGAAATACCAATCGAGTAAATAAAACTAAAACGGAACGAAAAGGTTTGCATTCCGAAACCCTCGAAAACCGAAATCCTCACATTAGAAGTTTCGGATTTGCTTTTGGCAGCGGCAACGTCGGCAACGTCACGGATTACCGCGAAATCTATATATTTATTAAACTATTTATCCATATATGTATATATCATGTGTATATGTATCACATATCATATATATATCTATTGTATATCCACTGAGAACTTATTGCATTTGTCGCAGATTGAAATTCGTTTATTCTAAAGGGGTTTTTTCTGATTCTAGTTTTAGATCTTTCTCATAGTTCCTTAGTCAAATGTTTATCATTTTAAATAGTTCTTTTACCTTTACATCTTTAGGTGTACCTATGCCTAATTGGTCAGATAATAGCTTTGACTTTTAGGTCTGTATTAGGGATTAACAATTTCAATTTAATTTTGAAACATATCTTATCAATTGAATTGTAATTCTGAACCTTGCATTTTTGTATTTGCCTCTATTTAGGTTTTAGTAAAGATTTCTTATGAAATTTTAAATATATTAAGTGTATATATATATTAAAGTCATTCCAAATTGCATTTACAACAAGTTATTAGATAGATTTCTGCATATATATAATAAATTATATATAATAGATACATTTCTATATATGTATTTTTAATCTAGATCGAGGCTTATAGATTTCTATGTATATAATCTAGCTCTAGGAATAAAGATTTCTATATATAATCTAGATCTATGATTATATATATGAAAATCGATTGTTCTCATAGATCCAATTTCGGTACTTCTCACTGGGCATATTGAAAGTTCTCTACTATTTAGTTTTGATTGAAGCAACTCAAGATCTTTAAACCGTTAGTTATTGTTTATAGTTTAACAACTTCTAAACAGTTTTTCCACATCAGCAAAGGCAACTGTTAACATCTGTAATATATAGTTTTATAAATATATAAACAGACATTGAGCTCTTCAGTAAAGGAATTCAAGTCTTTTTATTTGTATTACCTATTATTTTGTATATACGATACTATTTGATGTGTTAAACTATACACAATTACCATCCATTGGGTAGATACATTTAAAAAAACAAAAATCTTCTACTGTTGCATAGCATTACCAGAACATATAAACCCAATTTGCCAGCTCCAACTTTTAGAGTTCTTGAGTTTTGCTTCAAAAACCAAAATAAAAATGGGATTTTCTTTATCAGCTCTTAAAATGTCACTTCAAATAGCCACAAAAAAAAGGCTAGTTTATAGCTGCGGCCATGCCCTCTCCCAACATTTGCCCCGAATCAAAATATGCCCCGTTCTTGGCCACTTCCAATGGGCAAACAACAATTGAGGCGATGGGAAAAAGCTTCTCTGCTCGCTTATTTTATTTTCGTACAGCCGATGCGACGATGCGTGTAATCGCTTATCACCTCGGATGTTGTAAATGTTTGATAATGTGTTAATCTGCAGTCATTATCAATAGCTGCAGCCGGCGCATTCGAGCATGAAGAGCTGCAGAAAAAAAAGGTGTAAATCGCATTTCAAACTCTATGCAAATAGCTAGCTGGATTACCTGTTGTCTACCTATCTCTCTCTCTCTCTCTCTCTCTCTCTCTCTCGCTCTCTCTCTCGTTCTGTATCTCTCTGTATCATTTACATTTGTCAAATCATATTTGACAGCTGTGGAAAACATAATACGCCGTGAAGTCAAAGCCAAGCCGAATGGAACCGCGTCTAGACGTGTGGCAAGAACTTGACTGGCTTTACCTGCTCACTTACCTAAGTGCAGCATGCAGTTTACCTTGGCTAACCGGCTGATCTGCCAGCATTCATATATCAAAAGTTCCCGTAGCTCTGCCTACGATTCTATTGCCTACTGATTGCTGCTCCACTTTGGAGTGTTTTTTGCAGCTTTAATGCGTTAAAAAGCTTATCAAGCTTTCATAGTTGATACTTATTTATGATATTTATTGCACAAGCTTTAAGTGTGTCATAAAGAGCATTCATATATTGCTGAAAGCTCAGGACACGTTAATTGCAAGAGCTTTAATAGGCAAGTTGTTAAAGCTCAACAAACTTTCAAAATATACAAATTTGTGCTACTTTTTGCTATTTGTAGCTTTCACATCAATTCTTAGAGCCCATTTCTATTGCTGTTCAAAATTGAATTTTTTTATTAAAGCTTGGAATTGAAACGTCTTAAAGTTGCTATAGCTTGTATTAAATGCAATTTTCAAATATTTCAGCTAAGCTTTAAGCGAACATTGCTTTTTAACTTTAATACTTAAAGCACTTCGCCGCAGAGCTTTTAGTCGTTATTACTTAAGGCATATACAGCTTTTATTGCATTTAGTTTCATTTTATTTTGGGTAAGCTTTAAGTAAAGTATCAAGCTTAAGCATTTCAATACTTTAAGCTTTTCACTACAGAGCTTTTCAGCGTAAACCCCTAAAGTTAATAAAAGCTTGAGTGCATTACGTTTTCTCGCAGCTCAAGTAAGCTTTAATTGCAAACTTTGGCTTGAACATTGTAATTCTTAAAGCTCTTTGATAGTCAGTCTTTTCATTGTAACATTCACTTGCTTCTTTAGTTCAAGTAAACTTTGAATGAAGAGTCCAGAATAAAGTCCCTGCAGAGCTGCGTAAACTGTGTTTCACTTTGCAGTTTTCACAGCTTTTTGTTAACTTGTCTTCTTCTTCTTTTTGTTCGCTGCTCTTTTGATCTGTCCGTATATACCCAAGGCCAGTTTATAGCTCATCCACGATTGTTGACCGATTTCAGCAATCACTCGAAATTCTGCTCTCTTTGGGGTATCAATTGCTTTGTCCGCGAGCTATTCAGTTTTAAACGTGGAGCTCCGGCACTTGGGGCAGTAGAGGAGGAGGGGTTGGGGTATGGGTAGGGGTAAGGGGAGCTGACTGAGGGTGGTGGCATTGAAATTATTGTAAGCTGTTAAGCGTGTAGCAAGCGCGGCTAAACGGAGACGGAGAGACGGAGAGACGGAGAGACGAACAACGAGGTCAAAGTCGTCAGTTGGCAGTGGAGAGCGAAGTGCGCGCCAGGATGCTGAGAGTACGGGTTGTTGCATGGGGAGTACGGGAAAGTAAGGGAGGCCAGGATACAACTATAGAGTGCTGCAGAGTGTTGTGTTCTATGCTCCATTGTTATGATGATTGTTGTTGTTGTTGTTGTTGCTGTTGTTGTTGTTGTTGTTGTTGTTGTTATTACCGGCGGAAGAATGGAATTGCCGTTGGATGGATGCTTCTTAGCTAAGCGAGGCCGGCGAGGGTTGAAAGCGCTGAGCACATTGTCGCGCACTTAACTTAAATTTATATATACAGATATATATATATATATATATATATGTATATATATTGTTGTTGTTGCTGTTGTTGTTGTATCTATCCATATCCATATCTATATCTATTGAGTGACTAACGCGCCAGCTGACGTCACTTAGCGTCCTTTTTCCGAGGCATCCCTGCTGCATGCGGCTGGTTTGGCCTCAACAACATTTGAGTTTCATTTACAGCGCACGCAATTTTGTATCTATAGACAAACACTCGACTATGTTGCTGGCTGCTGTTGTTGTTGTTGTTGTTGTTGTTGTTGTTGGTAGTAGGGGTTGCTGCTGCTGCTGCTGATTTTGAACGTGTTGTAATCCCATTTGCAGGATTGCGGATTCAGGAATCAATTACGAATTTAATTTATAACAGCGCGCGCGTCCTGCACAGGAAGCCAGCAATATTTAGAGAGAAAGAGAGGCAGAGAGGGCAGAGTACGAGAGAGAGAGAGAGAGCGAGCAATTGCTGTGGCTTATGTCGCTTCTCTCTCTCTCTCTCTCTCTCTCTCTTATTTTCGATCATATTGATTTTGCTCCAGCTGCAGGTTTTTGGCCTTCAGCTGAAGCACTTCATTGAGCGCTTGAAAGCTGTCAAGTCAATGCAGACCATGTTACTTGACTAGGCAGCGCAAGAGAGGGCAAGAGGTAGACAGACACAGAGAGAGAGGGAGAGAGAGAGAGAGAGAGCGGGGGGTATGCGAAGCAGCTTGCTGCTGTCTGACAATGTCAGGTGCTCAACTTGAACTGCTGCAAGTTTCAGTTGCCACCCACTCTATCAGCCACCCCCTACCACCCTCCCCCCCACCACTCCCCACTCCATTTCCCACCCTCACCCCCTCTCGATTTGCCTGTCAAAACCAAGCTGAAATTCTTTTTTATTTCTTCACATTGCTGAAATGATTTCGGCTACATAAGTTGTTCGCCATCTCTGCTTCATTTCCTCCTCCTCGTCCGCCTTCTCCTCCTGCTCCTTCTGCTCCTCCTCCTTCTGCTTCTGCTTCTTCTGCTACATCTTTTTCATCTCCATTCAGCTTCATCTGCATAATGTATACAACAATTTTCTACTCGTTTTTTTCTTCTCTCTTAGTTTCGTCTAACAATTTGGCGCATTTTCACGCGATTTTTGTTTGTTTTGGCTTTGCGCCTTCTTTTTCGGCTTGTTGTTGGCTTGGCTTTAATTGCTGTGCAAATGTTGTCGAAAGCTTTTCGAGCTTTAAGTGAATTACTCTTAAAGCAGCTTAACTGCTCTTTCAGCTATGGCGTCGGCTTCGAGAAATGCAATTATTCAAATGGAAATCAGATTTTCAAAAGTGCAGCGAAAGTTAGCTAGAAAAAGAGCTTACAAAAGCATTTTCTATCTTAATTTCTGGAGTAGATCAGAAATGGGGTATATTATTCAGAGTGGTGTAGCACAAGTAAAATGTGTGAGCGAGAGAGGGAGAGAAAAAGAAAGAGAGTGAGGGAAAATACGTTTAACAAGTAATTAGCTTTGAAATATAAAGTTGAATCTAGGGCTAAAAATTGTTTTTATATTCATATATATTCAAATTCGTCAATTGGCGATCCTACTAATTTTAAAGCTTTAAGTTTGTAAAGAAATTTAAAAAAATATATATATCCCTAGATTAATCAAACTTTTCCAAAAGTCAAAATACTAAAGTTTTTCATAATTCTGCTATAAATATTTCTAAAGTTGTTAAGCTCTTATTTCAAATCTGTTGGAATAAAAAATCATATAGAATACAAAAACTATTAAAGCTTTACTATAATGTACTTTCCACATACAAAAGCTTTTTTATATAAATTGAAAAGCCACAATTGCATAGAACATTTTCGTGAACAGCTGTAAGCTTTTCTTGCTTTTTCACAAGCTTATAGACTGTATTAAAGCTTATACATTTTTAGGTTTTCAGAAGAGCTTAAAGTGCTTTCCATTTGTAATGAAACAACTTTCTTTTGTTAAGTTTACGCTTTAAGTTTCCAAGCCTTTAATGCTTTCAACTTTCATTCAACTTAAATTAGAAAGCTGATCTTTTCTTACACTTAAGCTTACATATAAGTTGCTTAAAGCTCTTTGCTTTCTACTCGAATTTGCTTCGCACTTTCAAAGCCTTGCTCACTTGAAGCTGTAATTGAATTGAATTGTGCCTCATATTGACTTCTTAAAGCTCTCTGCCAGCTACTCCTGATTTCAGTTGGAGTTTTAAGCGACGCTGACTCATCGCATTGACTTCTGCCGACAGCTTCACTTGGCATCACTTAATACAATATCATAATGGCCAAGGAGCAGGCCAGCTGCCCTCGTCCTGCGGGGCTTGGGGCTGCGTGTGGAGCTGTGGACGTGGGATGTGGGGCGTGGGGCGTGGGGCGTTGGATGTGGGGCGTGGGATGTGGGACGCTGTTTTGTCGCAGTCGACACAAAAGTGAATTCCAATTTCAATTGCACGTCCAAGGAGCCATTCGCATTGTCTGCCACGGCCCAAGAACCCACCACCCAGCGAGTGCCACCCTCTAGCTATCTCTCTCTCTCTCGCTCTCGCCCCCTCTCTGTCGCACTCGCTCACTCTTGTTGCTCGCCTGCGTCTGACTTTTACATTAATGAGCATGTTTTTATTTATAAGTGTTTTTTTTTTGCTGCTGCTTCTTCTTCTTCGTCTTCTTTTTTTCTTATGTTTTTCTTGTTTCTTTGGACTTTCTTTTCGTTTCTTGTCTCTTTTTGTTCTCGTTCTCCTTCTGTTTTGCCTTTGTTTGAGCTGCTGTTGTTCGGGGCTTTTCTCGCAGTGTATTTACATTTATTGCGCACAGTTTGACATTTTTCTTTCTCTCCTCACTCCTCCACCTCTTCGTCGTCGTCGTCTTCTTCTTGTGCTTGTGAAACGCTCGATTTCATTTGATGTGCCCGCTGGCGCGTCCTTTTTCTTCGGCCTGGTCACTCATTTAGCTGATTGCAGTAGAGCCCAAAATAGCCTCCAACCCCCCTTCGCCCCTTCGCCCCTTAGCCCCGCCCCCATCGCTGTGATCCATTGTTGTGCTGCAGTGTCCGACACGCAAAGCTCTCGCGCTGCCTTGTTTACAATCGCACCTCGGCATCGGCCGTTTGCTTTTGCGTTTGCGTCTATTGACCTGCAGAGGGCGCCACTGTGCGCAGCCTGTGGCATAATTGCTGAGAGTTTCGTCCGCCTGGCGCCTTTTTATGGCACCTGCTAGCTCGCTCGCACGCACACATCACCTCGCCTCACCTCCCGCTGCCTCCCTCTCGCTCTCTCTCACACCTCGGCTTAGTCAAATGCAGGCAAATAAACTTTACACACACGCACACAGAGTGAGAAAGAGAGAGAGAGAGAGAGAGCTGCAATTCTAAGAGTTTTTTTTTAATGAGTTGTTCGCTTCGTGCGGTCAGCAGGGGCGCTGGCAACAGAGTGTGAAGGAGGGAGGGGTGGAGGGGGAGGGGGGCGTGTCTAGTGGCTAGTGGCAGCCTCTGCTTTGGCTGCTGTTGATTTGCGCTTTTTGCATATTAAATGAAAAGTTTTGCTTTTTAGCGCATCATAAAAAAGTTCTCTATGCTGGCCCAGGTGTCGTGTTTTCATTTACACCTGCTGCCTGCCTACCTGGCTGCTGCCTGTTGCTTGCTTGTGGTTGTTGTTGCTGTTGCAGGGCAAGTTTTAGTTACAATTAATTTGCAATTGATAATTTGTTTTAGACTATTCGAGCCATATAGGGGAACTCTTCTAAGAAGAATTCAAGAAGTTTGTAAAGCTAATCTAAAATACAAAAATCAAATCAGTTGGAGAAGACAAATTAGAATGCTCTAAGCAAGTTAGCTCTATATTCTAGCTAAATACAATCTAGATATAGCCAAGCTTTATCAGACTAGGCAAAGTTGAAGCTCTGTCTTGATTTATATATACTGATATACTCATTGAACACAAACAATACATCATTTAAAACTTTTGCTAACAATCGCCTCTCTATGCAATTCTCATTAATTTAATTCAAGCTAAATATATGTACGCCATCATAGGAAATTATATAGTGAAGAAGAATTTAATTGTCCAAATATTTGGTATACTTTTGTATATATAATATATATCTATATGAAATGCCTCTCTATGCAATTCTCAACAATTGAATTCGAACTAAATTGCTTTATTCTATGATATGAAAAAATATTTGGAAAAATAAACAAACATTTAAACTAACTGCGCAGTTCTTAGAAATCAAATTCTAGAAAAACTCACCAATTTCTTTCTTTATCCTATCAAAAGTAAAAAAAACAACTTATTTTTAAGAAGAAAAAAAAATGCTATTGCCACTCTATGTAATTCTCAAGAGCTAATTACGTAAGAAAATAACTGTAGCTAAATTTATTCCATGAAACTAAATGATACAATGAAAGGCGCAAACCATAAGCACTAAAAAGCTAAAATACTAAAGCTATGCCCAAAGCAACTCTCATCTGCTCAATTCAACTGAAATGCAAATTAACTAAATGAAAATTGGTTTTCTAAATGATTTGAAATTCAAAATAATAGAAAGGCAATAAACTGCCAAGGTATTTGGTATCAGAATCTACATCAATCGTCTTTCTAGGCACATTCCATATGCTGAATTCAAGTGAATTGCATAAAATAGCATCAAAAAATAAGTATATTCAATGAAATGAAATGAATTAGTGAAAGATGAAAGATATATGGAACAAAAAGGCCAAGAATTTACTATAAAAACAAAACACGCCTCTCTATGCAATTCTCATAGGCTGAAATCAAATGAACTGAACAAAATTAGGTTGATTGTGTGATTTAAAGGGAAATAATGAAATACAATTTACCACTCAAAGCATTTTTGACAAAAACCTCTCCCTCTGCCTTTCTATGCAATTCTCATAAGCCGAAAGCAAATAAGCTGAATTAAAAATGTTTTTTTTAATGATTTCAAGGAGATGAAATGATATGAAATTACAGCATTTCTAACAAAAACTAAACACCTCTCTCTCTCTCTCTGCCTTTCTATACAATTCTCATAAGCCAAAATTTTATTATGTCACTTAAAGGGTATTAATTAAATGGACCCAGACACTTAAAGCAACACTCACGAAAACTAAACACCTCTCTCTCTCTCTCTCTCTCTCTCTCTTTCTCTCTTCCGCTATCTGCCTCTCTATGCAATTCTCAAAGGTCAAATGAACACAAGCAATATTTGACGCAATTAACCAGCGCGCTTGATATCAAGATGAAATAATAGGTATTATGTTACATATTCAGATTAAGCGGCAATAATCTGACTACGAAATGGAAATGCCAAAGCGATTAAGACGTAAGCATCGATTACCCAATTCCCAAAATAATTGCATAGATAATAATTTAACACGAAATTGTAATAGGATTCGCAGCAATTAAGCGGATGGCACTCTTACAATGGGAGGGGCTGCGAGAGGGGGGCGTAACATAAAGAGAGAAAGAGAGAGGGTGAGGGGGGGGGGGGTATATAGAAATCTGACATTTATCAAATTCTTTTTCGCCACGCAAGAAATGAGGCCAAATCAATCTGAAAATGCCAAATTGAAAGCACAAAATGCCAGACCAAATAATGGGCGACAATTTCAGATATATATGCACACATGTGTATACATATATACATATAGAGATATATATACATATATACATACATATATATATATATATATAACTGATTGCTGGCGCAGCGCTTGGCGGCTGAAAGTTAGCTCTTGGCTGGCAGGATATGCCATTTGCTGGCCAAGTAGCAAACGGCATGTGTTGTAGGCGACTGTCTTCTTGGTGGGCGGAGGGGGCGTGGGCCATGGGCGGGGCGCAGGGAGGTCGTCAGACAACAAGGGAAGCTGCTGCTGCTGCTGAGACAGAGACAACGCGAAGACTGCGGAAAACATTTCACTTCAGTGTGTGTAAATGTCTCCATGTGTGTGTGTGTGTATGTATGTGTATGTGTGGTGTTAGGAATATTGTCAAGCAGTTGTTGCTGTTGTTGTTGTTGTTGCTGTTGCTGTCGGTGTGAATCTTGTGTACTTTTGGCCACTCCTTTGGCTGACGCCCAGCATTTGGCTCAGAGCACAGAGCCCATTCGCCTGCGTCTTGGCCAATCGCTTGTGTAAACAAGCCGAGGCAGTTTCCCTCCTGGCCTCCTCGGCACAGCCCCCTCTAGCCCCTAGCCCCCAGCCAGCCCTCTCTCAAGCTCGTGAAGTTTTTCACACAAAAAGTGTTGGCTGCCCAGTCGTTGCTCCCTCTTCCTCTCCGTCTCTCTCCCTCTCCCACTCTCCCTCTCTCTCCCTCTCCCTCTCTCCCACTCTCTCTGTCTCTGTCGCTCCCTTCGCCAAATGCAGCACGATTATTCATATTGCAGCTTGTGCTTTGCCATCCATTTATCTTGCCACATTGTGTTGCCACGCCACGCCACGCCCCCCCCCTACTTGTCCCCTCCTCCGCCCATCGCCCTCGCTTCGTTTCGCTTGCGGCGTGGCTCGCAAAACGCTTTTGTGTGTTTAATTGCTTGTGAAGAGCGCTTTTCAATGGAAAATGCACACACAAAAAGCAAAACAACAAAAAAAAAATAAAATAAAACTGGAAGTTGAGAACAGAAAGAAATGCTGAATAGAAACTGAACCCGAAGGAGAAGAGGAAGAGCAGCTGCTGAAGAAGAAGAAGAAGAAGAAGATGTTGTAAATGGTAAATGGCAAAAGCGAAATTTTTGACATTTGCGGCCTGGCCTAAAACGTTATTTGGCACCTACGTCAAGCTAACGTCTCCAGGAGCAACTTCTCTTCCTCTCTCCTCCCCTCCCCCTTGCGCCTTGACCGACCCCATATTGAACACGCTGCTCTGCCTGCTGCTCTCGCTGTGCATTAATTAAAACACAAATGATTCGCAACACGTTTGCACAAAAAGTTCCTTAATTCCATTTGTGCAGACAATGAAAATGCCGAAGCATACTTTACAGCGCTTGCTGTGAATGTGTGTGTGTGAGTGTGAGAGGGTGGAGTGTATGTGTGTGTGTGTGTGTGTGTGAGAGCTGAGAATTAGTTTCATTCACAAGAAACTTTAGAGCACAAGTTTAACTTTAACGGGACAGAAATACCCTGTAGAAACTTATATCTAGAGAGATAGATGTAGAGAGCGAGTAAGAGAGAGAGAGAGAGAGAGAGAGAGAGAGTGTGAGAGAGAGAAAGAGAGAGAAAGAGATAGAGATAGAAAAAGAGCAGCATAAGAGAGACAGAGGAAGAATATGGAAAAAGGGGAATAGTGAAAAGATGGAGGGGAATAGGAAACCTCTTCAAAGAGAGAGAAAGATATAGCGAGAAACAGATGAGATTGAGTGGGAAATAAATAGAGAGACACAGAAAGTAAAAGTAAGTGAAATAGAGAATGAGACAGATAGATAGACAGTGAGAAAGAGAGAAATAGCGAAACGGAAAAAAGAGATAGAGAAAGATAGTAAAAAAAAAACAAAAACAAAATTAATTTTTTTTTAAATTAGAAAGAAAAAGAGAATAAAATTAAGATAAGAGAGCGACTTTTGAGAGATAAATACAGAGAGATATAGAAAGAAGGACAGACGAATAAATATAAGTACAAAGATAGAAAAGGAGGACCTTACGAAAAGCAAAAGAGAGACAGAATGAGAAAAAGAGAAATATATCGAGATAGATGGCTAAAAAGAGAGATAGATGAAAGAAAAGAATAAGACAGACTGTTGAAAAACACGAAGACAAAGAAAAAGAGGAACAGGAAGGAGAAGAGAAAAGGAAAGACAGAGAAAAAAAATAGAGATCTTAGAGAAAGTGAATGAAGCAGGCAAATAGAGAGAGAGAGAGAGAGAGAGAGAGAGAGAGAGAGAGAGAGAGAGAGAGAGAGAGAGAGAGAGAGAGAGGAAGAGAGAGAGAGAGAGAGAGAGAGAGAGAGAGAGAGAGAGAGAGAGAGAGAGAGAGAGAGAGAGAGAGAGAGAGAGAGAGAGAGAGATATGAAGTTAGAAAAGTTTGTTTTTTAAATTTATGTTTTATTTGCAATCCTCTTGACTAAGAAATACGTAGGTAAAAAGTAATATTCAGGAGAATTGCATATGAAGACTATTTGTGGGGTCTTTCTCTTCCTCATTTTGAAGCTCTAACTGTCAGCAAACTGTCAGCATTACAAATGAGCCTCTAGATGAACGATATCTGACATAGGCCAAGGAGGAATCTATCATAATAACTTTAGATTTTATAGTGCTTTGTCTGTCTGCATCCTGTATACCCTTTGTGCTCAGTTGCCAGGGCATTCATCGGGCAGCAGACAGCAGACGGCAGACGGCAGACGGCAGACGGCAGGAATCAGGCATCAGGCATCAGCTCGGAATGCACTTTGTTTTTCACACATTGCCCTAACTGATTAACTTTTGTGTGAGCTGAAAAAACAAAAACAGTTGCAGCAGCAGCAGCAGCAGCTACAAAGCTACAGCATGCGTATGCTTTGTACAGTTATACAAACACACACACACACACACATAGAGAGAGGGAGGAAGAGAGAGGGAGAGGCAGAGCAGACAGCGCAGTGCAAACAACGTATAAAGGCAATGTCTGTGCTGCGTCTGACTGTGTGTGTGTGTGTGTGTGTGTGTGTGTGTGTGTGTTTGTGTGTGTGTTTGTGTGTGTGTGTGATAGACAGGCGTGAAGTTAATTAAACAATAAATACACACACACGCACACACACACACATACGCGCGAGCTCGCTTGCATAGAGTAAAAGAGTAAGAGAGAGAGCGACAGAGAGAGAGAGAGAGCGAGTGAGTGAGAGCGAGCACGCGTGAGTTAAAAATGGCGAAAAACTATGGACTACACTTGGCAGCTGCTGGCGTGAAATTCAACACAACACCAATACCAATACCAATGTGTGTGTGTGTGTGTGTCTGCACACATATGCATTAAGCCTGCTGTTGTTGTTGTTGTTGTTGCTGTTGTTGTCGCTTTGCGCTGTAATTGAGCAATTGCCGTTTGCTGGCGGCCTTTTTGCCGGCAGTTGGCAATTTGCTTGGCGCTCCAAAGTAGGCAACAAAACATGGCCAGCGGCTAGAGAGAGATGGCGCGACACACGACGCTGCTGCAGGTGTGTGTGTGCGTGTGTGTGTGCAGGTGTGTGCAGGTGTGTGACTGTGCGCGAATGTGTCTAAATAGTTGCTTACAATTAGTAGTCTGAGGGTAACCAAATCGTTTCAAGTACTTCCAAGACTCGCTGCAAAGTAACGAGCAGGAAGAGGGAGAGAGAGAGAGAGAGAGACAGACAGACAGAGAGACAGAAAGAAATATAAGAAATAATAAAAGTTATTCCAAAACTATTTTGAGTTTAGATAAGTATGCTGCAAAGTAGTTTGTACTCGCTCAAGCGCAACGAGTCGAAGCAAAACACTAGAAGAAGAAAAAAATAAAACAAGAATAATTTATGCTCTTTGACAAAACATGTGTAGAACATCAAATTTAGCCTGGCCCTTTAAAAATCATATAAAAATAAAGTTTGAATATTACACTAGAAGAGTATATAATGCGACAGACATGCTTTACTCGCTGCAAAGTAACGAGTGAAAGGAAATAGTACTAATATTAACAAGAATGAATTTAAAAACATATATTTAAATAGAGAATTATGAGCATACTTGGCAAAATAGCTGAAAACTTATTACTAAAGGCACACACTAGCGAGAAGAAAGTAGCGAGTGGAGAGCAAACCGCAACGAGCGAATAGAGCGAACGGAAAATAACGAGTAAATAGTAGTTAATGGAAGGCAAACAATAAGGATTTGGAAAATGGAAAGTAAAGAGTGAAGAGAAAGTAACGAGTGAAATGCAACGACTGAAAAGTAGCGAGTGTAGTGCAGCGAATGCAATGTAACAAGTAAATAGTAACGACTAACGAGTAAATAGTAACAAGTAACTAATAAATAGAATTTAGAGCAGCGAGAGAAAAGTAGAAATGGAATGAAAGCGAGTAAAAAGAATTGAGAAAAATGTAAGAAACATTATTTACAGAATAAAATGTAGAGAGTTGAAAGTAACTGATAGAACAGAGCGAGTAAATACATATCTTCTAGCGAGTGATTAAGTATTATTTTCGCTGGCTTAGCAAACGAAATGGGAGTTCATCTGTCTGTCTGTGGATTGCTTTTTATTGGATTTACAAAAATCCAAACAAATTCGCTGCAATCAAGAGGAAAGCGCAGTCAGTGCGATTCTTAAATGCCCTGCAAATATAATCTATGCAGACGTATATACAGACACGCATACATATATACACTTTTCCAGTAAATCATTATTAAAAAAAAAAAAAAAAACATCAGCATAACACAATTCTCGAGTAAAATTAATCGACTTAATTTTGATAATATTTTTAATAAGCTTTTTGCAAAAGAGCATTGGAATTTGCACACACATGAAGCAGAAGCCAGACCGAGAGAGAGAGAGAGATGGGGAGAGGGGGAGAGTTTGCTACTCTGCTCCATTAATATGCGGCATATGAACTGTGCTTATGTGGCGCCCGAGTGCCTTGGTGTCCTGCCTCTCACGTCCCGCCTCCTGCCTCCCGCCTCCTTCATACTTCGTCCTATGTAAATGCTGCGATTCTTATCCAATCGTGTGTCCGTCTGCGTGTCTGTGTGTGTCTGAGAGTGTCGGTGTGCATACACACGCACACACACACACACACACACACACACATACAGCTGAGCTACTCTGTCTGCGTTTACATAAGGCTAGACATTTATTATGGCGCGATTCTTTGGCTTTGTATTTGTGTTTGTTAAAGCCAAGCCATGTGCGTGCGTGTGTGTTGGTGAGTGTTGGTCTGTGTGTGGGTGTGTGTGTGTGTGTGTGTGTAACAAGCTTTCATTGTTTTTGGCAGCGTGAAATTCAAGTTTATGCTAATTTTATTGATTGCCATTGCACAGGCAGACAGAGGCAGTGGGCGTGGCCAGGGCAAAGACAAGCTCGGCAAGCGACATTTTTCTAGGAGAGAGAGAGGGACAGAGAGAGAGAGAGAGAGTAAGAGCAATAGGGCTAAAACTAAACGCTTGAAGCTGGCTAATGGTCAGCATAATGTTGTTTATTATTTACACACACAAACACACACACTCAAACACACACACTCAAACACACACACACACACTCGCACACAGACACGCGCCAGTCAAAGTGTTAACCCATTCGTCGTCACCTTTTTGCCCCCAACATATTTGGATAATTTAACGCGCGCCGCTTGTAAATTTTCACACACACACACACATATGCACACACATACACACATACACAAAAACAGACGCAACTAAACCATGCTAAGCAAATAAACATGCCCACACACAGGCGTGTGAGCGAGCGCGATAGAGAGACCTCTCTTCCTCTCCTACTCCCCCTCACCCACTCCCCCTCCCTCTCTAACGATCCCATTGGGGAAGGCAGCCAGTCAAATAAACGCCGTCAAATAAAGTTTTTCAGATAATTATGAGGCAGCCAGCAGCTGCCCTGTCTCTCTACATATATGTGTGTGTGTCCATGTGTGTGTGTGCACACATAAACTTTTAATTAGCTACAAAGCGCCAACAAAAAATCAGACGAAATTTACTATGCGACGCTTCTATGGCCAAATAGCCAGCACGAGTGCGAGCGGGCGAACAAACGAACAACAGCGTGCGAGTGGGAGCGAGAGCGAGAGAGTGAGTGGAGAGTAGTAGTAAACGAGAGCGCACTTACGGCTAAGCTCGCTCGCTCTCGCGCCCGCTGCAGATGCTGTGGTGTAAGCCTTATTCAACACACCACAGCAGCAGCAGCAGCAGCAGCTGCCCACTCACACGCACACACACAGTCACAGAGCTAAATCAATATACAAACAAGCGGCAGAGAGTGAACAGCAGCAGCAGCAGCAGCAGCAGCTTTTGGCCAGGCGTTAGTCGGCATTTTGGTTGGTTGTTTTTTAACACCTTCTGAGCATATTTCGAGCATTTGCTGTTGTTGTTGCTGTTGCTGTTGCTGTTGCTGTTAATATCCATTTGCTCTTTCAGTTACAGCGCAGCAGCAGGGCTGCCTTTATTGCCTTAGCATTAGCGTCGAGTGCGGCCAATTGAACTGCAATTAATGTAAGAAGGCTTTGCATTTACTTAACAATTTGCTTATGTTTGGGCCCGAAACTACATTTGGACTATGTACACCCGATTGGGATTATAAGCCAACTAATCGCCTTTCACTCCAGCAACAACAACAGCAACAACAACAACAACAGCACTCGCCACAGGTTTGGCTGACGTGTAGCATCCTCATTGTCTTTTCTTCACCACAGCAACAGCTACGACGACGGCGACGTTGGCGTCGCTGCTGCTGTAATTTTTCACACCACAGACACCGACACATATATACATACATACATACATACGTACGTACACTCTCACACACATCCATGCAAAGAAATGTTGTCACCTCTTACACAGTTACAGCAACAGCAACAACAACAACAACAGCAAGAGCAGCAGCCACCACGACGTCGCGCCATTTCACTCACACACACGGCGCGGCTTGGGCCCAGCACAGAGGAGTTAACATTGCCGCCGCCATTGTGAGGTGTGGTGTTAACTAGCTGGCGCGTCGCTACGTACGTGTGTGTGTGTGTGTGTGTGTGCATGCTCTCTGTGCGTATGTATTTGTGGTTAAACTTGTCACACAAGCTGAGCACTGCTCAGTAGCAGCAGCAACAACAACAACAACAATGAGCACAGCCTGTCGGGTAGCAAGTTCAACGTCGTCGTCGTTGTTGTCGCTGTCGTTGCGCTTGTCGTCTTTTTCTTGCGCACAGGCGACGCAAATAGTGCCAGCCAGCTCACTCACACACACACATACAGGGTTTGTATTATTATGCTGTATGTGTGTGTATGAAAACGTGTGACAAAATACATTTGCGTTGCCGTTTTTGCTTTTTGGCGCCGTCGCCGTCGTCGCTGCCAAAGCTTCTTTGTCTGCTGCTGCTGTTGTCTGTGTGCGTGTGTATGTCTTCTGCTTGAGCTTTGCCTTTCATTTGCACGCCTCGTCTCGTGCCGTCTCGCTCACACCCACGCCCACCGCCACTGGCCGTGTTTGCGCAAACTTAGCGTCAAGTTTGTCACACGCGCGCCTGTCCAGCTCTTCTTCTGCTTCTTCTTCTTGCTGCTGCTCCTGTCGTTGTTGTTGTATTTGTTTTTGCTGCTCTTCTTTTTGTTCGGCTTTTTCGCACTTGCGAATTTGTACGCTGCTTAGGCGTCGGCATCGGACCGGCATCGGCATCGGCGTCAACGTCGTCGTCGACGCCGAAGTTGCTGCTGTTGGTGCTGCTTCTGTCGCGACATAAATCTCCTGTATTTACATTTACGGACGCACAAAAGCTGGCAAAGCGGCTAAAGCGCGTTTAACTTTGAAATGCGGCGCCTAATCCGCACTTATCGCCCGCCCCCTACTCACCATAGTGCTGTAGGTGTGGCCGTTAGTTGGAAGTGATATTCTAATTGGACATGAAGTTTTCGTATAGCACTCGCAACTCAATTGGAAAAAGTGCCAACCAAATTCCAATTGGTAAAAAGCTTTAATTCCAACTGCAAAGAGTTTAAGTGAATATCATCATAAATTCTGATTGGTAAATCGGCAAAGGTAGTTTCAATTAAACTTTTCAATTGGAAAAAATCCATTTAATTTTAAATTCAATATATTTTTTTAATAGCTGAAAAGTAGAATTATTCAGCATACATTTTTATTAATTTCTGATTGGGCTTTAGCTCCTTTTCTTAACAGAATTTCAAAATAATTTCATCAATCTTTATTATGAATTTCCATATTTTAGTTTTGTTTTGGCTGCGATCACTTTTGCTGTTGCTCTCTCGCTCTCTCACAGGCGCTTTCGTTACATTCTGATCAGAAAAGGTCAGTGTAGGTCAAATCAGCACGCGCTGCGTTCCAACTCGACTGTCTCCCTCCGCCCCCTGCCCCTTCTCGCTCTATCGTGTTTGCCTTATCTGTGTTGCCTTTTATCGCATTTACTGTGCTTTACTCACCTCTGCCCACCAAACGAACAGCCCACAACCCACCCCACCCCACCACACCACACCACACCACATCACATACGCTCTGCTCCTTGCGCAGCACATTTATCAAGCCTCCCTCTTCTCACTCCCACTCCTACCCTCCCTCTCCCTCTCCCACTCACCTCCTCCTTCGTCGGTCCATCAAAACATTTGACCATTGAAGCGCATTTTTCGCTTGCGCGTCATTTGTCAACTTGGCCGTTACCCCAAGACCCAACACATCACCCGTCCCCCTCCCCCCTGAAGCTAACAGCTTTCTGCTTTCTTTTGCACTTGGTCGTTTTTTTTTTTGCTATGATTTACTACACTCTAGAAGATTATTTTTATTTTATTTTATTTTTTATATATATTTATTTGTGTATGTTTGTGTGTGTGTGTGTTTTTTTTATGCGCTGCTCTCATTTTGAGGCATTTTTCTGGCGCGCTGCACTTTTGGTGTCAGCTGCCTTGTTACTTCTAACACGCTTCATGCTGCTTGTCACACGCCTTGCGACCAGAGCACGCACAATAACACTTATCGGCTTGCACATGCACGCAATTCGTCGGACTTTAAGTAAAAAAAAAAAAAACCAAAACGACATACTCCGATTTTGTCGTTTTGGTTTTTTTTTTTTTTCGTTAACGTCCGCGCCTTTGGCCTTGAGTGTGTGGCGTAGACGTCCGAAAATAAGTACTAAAATGTGAGTAGAAAATATAAACGATATTTTTAAACGTCCGCTAATTTATTTCCTGTTTCAAGCCAAATAAATACGATTGAGTCCGGGCTTGACGACTCTCTAGGGACCGACGATTTTACCAAAAGGAACAAATAATAATTAATAATAAAATAAAATAAATAAAAATTTACACAAATTAACTTTTTATTTAAAAAAAAATATAAAAATATATATATATATATATTTTTTAATTTTTATTTATTTTATTGTATATTATTTTATATATGTATATATAATATATATATGCAAAAACATAAAAGAATAATATGTTATTCATTTTATAAATTTAGGAGATAGCATAAAGGAATGCCCAAAAAGTACTGAAAAAGTTACTGAAGTAGGTCACACTTGGGCAAAATGGACAAAAAACCGCGCAAAAAGTACTGAAAAAATGCACTTTTACTCAAAATGGATAAGAAACCTCGCAAAATGCACTAAATTAGATCACATTTACACACCAAATGCACTAAAAAAGGTCAAATTCCTCAACGCAATTCAACGACGCAATTGATCTGCTTAGCGAAAACCACCCCCGTATATGCAAAACGCATGTACATATATCAGTGAAGAGTCTGTGCCAGCCTAGCCTGTTTCAGGCTAGATCTAGCTTATTTGAATATGGAATAGCCTATAAAATTTATAGGAAAAAACCTAAAAAAAAAAAATATATATATATTTTCGTAACATATTCTTTTTTCCTTTTTAATATAGATTGCTTTCCAGCATTTTCCCTTAATTTTTATCAAATTTTTGCAACTTTTATCCATAATCTAGCTTGCTTTTGAGCGCAGCAGCGGCAACACTGCTGTATTGTGCATGCAACGTTATGAGAAACAAAAAAAAAAGTAAACGACAACGTCCAACGTTATTAGAAAAAAAAAAATAAATAAATGATAACGTCCAACGTTGTCGTTTACGGAAAAACGTCCGAAAATAGTACTTATTTTCGGACGTTTTACGCAAAACGTCCGAAAATAAGTACTATTTTCGGACGTTTTGAAATACTCAACGGATATGTGGGAGCTCTGCTTGCGACGGCCCGACGCTGCCGACGTCGGCGCCGCTGCCGCTGGTTGGTTTGTCACAGTCGTCTTGTTGTTTGTTTGTACGCACACACACACACACACACACGTTCACACGGACACACACACACACAGCAAAGCGTCAACTCAACACTTTGGTTTTAGGTTTTCTTATTGGAGTCGCGCTCTCAGCGTATGTCTCTCAGTCTGCCCTGCTCCCACACTCTAGCAGCCGCAGTGCACAACATACCCAATCCGACTCATTCGCACGCCCAGCAACAAAAACTCAACACACCACACAGAGCACGCTCTCTCTCTCACTCTCGCTCACTCAACACTCGACTGCTACTCGCCAAAAAGCGCTGCCCACCCGGGCAGCGACAGCGGCAGCATTGTCGTCGTCGTCGTCGTCGTCGTCGTCGCCGTCGTCGTTGCTGCTCGTGTATTGTTTGTTGTCTTCGGGGGTTGCGCTGCCTGCGTACGTCTGTGTATTTTCCAGTTTGGAAGCGACCGGCGTGTAGTTCGTATCGGCGTCGTCGTCGTTGGCCCGTCTGTGTCAGTTATTTTGTCGTGAACGTTCTCTAACAAACAAATATTTTCCCATTACTGTTTTTTTTTTTCTGGTTGGAAGCTGCACAATTTGTTAATAACAATAAAAGCCCAGCTGTGCCAGCAGCCGCAGCAGCTCAAGTAAAAGTAACTGCAGCAGCAGCAGCAGCTTTCAATAAGCCTGCGTCGCCGTCGCCGTTGCCGTCGTCGCGTTGACGTTTTGCCGCCGCCAAAACAAATAATTATTTTTTTTTTTGGAAAATTTGATTGAAACGAAACGAAAAAGCAAAATTCACAAATTGAATCAAATTTTTTTCTGTTATCATATGAAGCACAGCAAAAGTAACAACAGCAACAACAACAAGAAAACAACAGCAACAAAAGCAAAGATAAATATACTACACAAATATGTGCGTGTGTGTGTGTGTGTGTGTGTAAACAAGAAAAGAAATACAAATAAATCAAATTAAATTTATATCAAATATATATAAATATATTTAGAAAGAGATAGAGAGAGAGAGAGAGAGAGATATATATATATCAAAGTACCTGTTCAACTGGCGAACTCGAACTCGAATTCGAACTCGAAACGTAGTTTGTACAATTTATTGCGTGACGCACATGTTGTTGTAAATTGTAATGTAATGAGATACGACGTCCAGGAGCTGCTACTTCATCAGTCTGCTGAGGATCCATTCGCCAGGTTCGCAAATGGGATGGCATATCATCCATTTCTGCAGCTCTCGCAAAGACCCACTGACTTCAGCGTCTCGTCGCTGTTGACGGCGGGTAGCAACAGCAACAACAACAGCAACAACAACAGCAACAACAACAACAGCAACAACAACAACAGCAGCAGCAACAACAACAACAACAACAACGCAGCTCAGGCTCTCAGTTCGCCAGGCTCGGGCGGCGCTGCCAATTTTCGCGGCTCGCCCTCGCAGCTCTCCCCGCTCAGCAATCACAGCAACAACAATAACAACAACAACAACAGCAACAATAAGAACAACAATCACTTGAACAGCAGCGAATCTGCATTGAGCGGCAGCCAGGCTAATACGCCAACGGCCACGCCTCCGCCGCCGCTGCCGCCCATTGGAGTTGCTGCCGCTGGACCGCTGCCGTCTCTACCCGCGCACCACTCACCCAGCGTTGCACCGCCGCCGCCGCCACCTCCACAGCAGCAGCAGCAGCAGCAGCAACCACCTGCAGCTGGGCTGCCACAGCATCCAACGCATCCTTCGCATCCGCCGCCGCTGCCCCAGCAGCAGCAGCAGCAGCAACAGCAGCAGCAACAGCAGCATTTGGGGCCGCAGCAGCAGCAGCAGCCGCCGCCGCCGCCATATTTTCCGGCTGCAGCGCTTGCCGCACTGGCCGGCAGTCCGGCGGGGCCGCATCATCCGGGGCTTTATAGCGCCGCCGGCGGTTTGCGCTTCCCACCGCATCCAGCGCATCCGCACGCCCATCATCCGCTGGGCACCGCCTACACCACCGCCGAGGACGTGGTGCTCGCCTCGGCCGTCGCCCATCAGCTGCATCCGGCGATGCGACCGCTGCGCGCCCTGCAGCCCGAGGACGATGGCGTCGTCGACGATCCCAAGGTCACGCTCGAGGGCAAGGATCTGTGGGAGAAGTTCCACAAGCTCGGCACCGAAATGGTCATCACCAAGAGCGGCAGGTAAGCAGAGTGCTCATTATAATGCCCATCCAGACCCATCTGAGGGCTATCCGATCCCTGAGTGGGAACCCAACAAGGTTTTGATGTTTGCGATTTCTTTGATCTATGCTCGACGGATTACTTTAACACATTGCTCAAGATTCGATTTAAACTTTAAGGGTCTTGAGATCTTAAAAGAAGAAATCCTTAAGTTATTCATCTGAATCATTGAGCAATAGCTCTAAGTGTTATATATACATAGATCACTTTAGTGAACTAGCCGAGTTAAAGAAATTCCTTTGAAAAAGTACTTAATATAAATTTATCAAAATATCTTTGATATATGTTCTAAGGATCTATAATCCCATCACTCAAGATTCGACTTAAGCCTTAGGGGTTTTGAGATCTTGGAAAACGAAGTGTTTAGGTTCATATGAAGGCTCCATTTGAATAAGAATTTTTATCTGAATCATTGAGCAATAGCTCTATGTGTTATATATAGATGATTTAAGTGAACTAGCCGATTTAAAGAAATTCCTTTGAAAAAGTGCTTAATATAAATTTATCAAGAAATGTTTTTTTTTATCTATGCTAGATGGATCTGAGAACTTGAAAGTGAAAGTCCTTAAGTGCATATGAAGATTCCAAAATTTAAATAAAATTTTGGGCAATAGCTCTATGAATCTATATGAATCTTATTAGTGATCTTTTGAGTGAACTACCATATTTAAAGAAATTCTTTTGAAAAGTGCCCAATATAAAAATGTATCAAAAGATCTTTGATTTATGATCGAGGGATCTGTAAGGTCATCACTTAAGATTAAACTTACCTTAGGGGCTTTGAGATCTTGAAAGAGAAAGTGTTCCACAATTTGAATACAAATTTTTTTCTGAATTTTTAATGCCAACATTGAGCAATAAATTCATGTGTTATATATAGATATTTTTCATTAAACTTTTGAGTGACCTAGCCTAGGTAAAGAGAGTCCTTAAGAAACTGTTTTTTATAAATATATAATGTATTTATCAAGAGATCTGTTAGTCTCTTAGCTCTATTCTCTCATTGAAGAAGTAAACTTTGTGTTTTATTTAGAATACTGTTTTTTTCCTTAGTGATCTGATCCTCTCTGATCCTTCTATCTATAATACTTCCATGAATACTTCCATGTTCAAAGCTCTAATCCTTCGATCTATAATATCTGCTTGAAGTGCTTAAAGCTTTCGGCCTTCGATTTATAATAACTTTTTAAAATCTGTAATCTATGTATATCTTGGTTGTTTGTAATGCCCACATAGTCAGATAATTTTTAGTAACTCTATCTGTCCTCTATTTGCAACTGATTCTGAATAAATGTTGTTTTGAGAATATATTTACTTTCTCAATAATGTTTGGCAAGCAGGAGTTATCTCATTGCTCTTGGGCTACAAAGGACAGGTCTATAAAATTACTCCACAGATATTTCAAAGGTCTGTCTCTAGATTTATTCTCCCTAAAAAGTTAAGATTCTTCGAAAGTTTCTTGATTTTATAGATACACTTTTAAATTTAGAATTTCGGCTTTGAAGTTTTACTTAAATTTTTGTTATTTTGTTATCTTATTTTTTGTCTACCTAAAAAATCAAAGCTTTGGCTTGAAATAAGGGTCTTACGACCTTTCCTTGTCCATTTGTATATTTATAGTATGAGTATACTTCGTGCAGCTAACTATTTATATATAGTTTTTTTTTTATGTAAACTCTATATATATCTATAATATATATATATATATATATATATATATATATATATATATATATATATATATATATATATATATATATATATAGTATATATAGTATAGTCTAGGCCAACCAAAATTCTAAGCTGTATTTATTACTCCTTAACAGTTTTTATATACTTCAGTGATATTAGAATCCTATTAGAATTTCATTAGTAAAAATTTCTAATTATTGTTGTTAGTTTCAGACTAATTTTATTAACACAGCTAAGTTCATGACAGCGTTGCCACTAAGTTTATGACAAAGAACTGCCAGATCAACAATTATTATTCATAAGTTCCACAATGCCTCTGCCATCTGTCTATGAATCTATTTTTCCTTTTTAATGTCAATGCTCTTTTGAGCTAATTTTGTATATATAGGTATTCCTAGTTCCTACTAGATGATTAACACTCTTTTCTGCTCTATGTGCTCTATATCTTTATCATACAAATTGGATCTTAATATTTAAAAAACTTATAGAAATGCTCATGTCCTCAACTTTCCTTTCGTCCTTTGCTAGGCCTTCCTTAAGTCGGACTTTCTGACTTTGAAGGGACTGTGGAACAAATACCTCTTAACTTGATATTCAGTTTGGGTTATTCTCAAAATCTTTTTGGCCGTGACCATTCAGGCCTGGCCGTTCAAACCGTTTTCGCGTAGGTCAATGTTTGAGCATCAAGTTCAGAGAGAGAGAGAGAGAGAGAGAGAGAGTGAGAGAGAGAGAGAGCGATGTGTGAGCGAACCCCAACTTGCTTGGGCAACCTTTATCCTTGCCAGCTACTTAAGCACGTGTGGCGTCTCAAGCATCTTAATGTTCTAATGTGGCACACACACTCTCCCCCTCACCCCCTCTCCCTCTCTCTCCCTCTCTGTCTCTGTCTCTCTGAAACTGTCTCTGTCTTGCTAAAGTAGGCGAAAAAGCAACGCATTTTAGAATCCTTGCAAGGATATATTCACAAACAGTCTGTGCGTGCCTTCGTTATCCTCTTTAGACGCTGTGCTTGGCGCGTGAAAATGCGTTTCAAGATTCACACCTACTTGAGAGAGCGAGAGTTATTCAAATGAGTATCTGGTGAATGGCAAGTGAATCTCTCCGAGTGTCAATTGAAGTACGCCACAGCGACACGGTGAATAGCTGAAGTGAAATGAAGTGAATGTGTTAGAATAATACTCTATGAATAACCAGCAAGTGTTTTCATGCACACTCATGAGTGGACTTGTCATATCAATTTGAAGTGCAACAGTAGTATTCACTTGATCTTAACTAAATATTGCTTGAGTGATTCACTTTTATAGATTATTCATTTAATGTAATTGAATCGATATGCTTTAGATATGTTTTTGTATTCACCTATTCATATACACTCATGTATTCATATCTTTTGTGAATACACTTTCAAGAGTATTTTAATCGCAAATTGTATTCATAGTGAATTCGTATTCATTATACTAGACTTTCATATCTAAAATTTCTACAGCTTGTATTCATTAAACTGTGAATATATTTATATTCAGTATTCATTATTCAGCTTTTCAATATATTTGTCTTGATTTCTTAAGTACTCACGTTAAACTAAAAAATTAAAAAAAAAAAAGAAACACAAATTTTGATATGAATACAAATGAATCTAAGGCAAAATAGTTTGTTTTTTTTTTTAACTCATATAATGCATTTGAATATTTTTTGATCTCCACTTCAATTTACATTGAGCAAGTTTTTATTTTACAATTATTCATTCAAATGATTCACAATTGCTTAGCACCTAATGATTCGTTTACTCTTTAGCTCAACTCGAATCAACTGTTTATTCACTCAATTGTTATTGATTTAAATGATTCATGTGAACATATGAATTCTCATTCATTTTTAGCTTGTTTATATCTCATTATATTTTCAGCTTATGTATTCCCACTGTTTCACAGCTTTGGCATTTATTCACTTATTCACTCAATGATTCATTACGTTTTCGCTTCTGTTTGCCAAACTACAAATTTCTTTGACGCCTCGAACGGCGCTTTAAGCTCTTCGCCCTTCGGCTAAGCCCTTCTGAAATACCCTAGCTCTGGTGGGTCGGCTGGGTTGGGGCTGCGTTGGGGCTGCGTTGGGGCTGGGGTTGGGGCTGAGTTCTGTCGGCCGTTGCATTTACCGAACAACAACACCAAAAGCTAAGCAAATATTTGCAAAAATAGTTTTTTTTCTACCACTCCGCCCCCACACCCCCCCGCTGGCGGAAAAGAAAAGTTTCGCTTGCACCGTCTGCTGGGCGTCTGCTGGCGGTGGGCGTGCCTTGTACTACAGCCACGCCCACCATTGACGCGCCCAAACAAAGCGGGCGCGCCGCCTTTATAAATATGTAAACTTGCAACGCCAAAAAGTTTATTGCCCCCACTCAAGCCCTCTCCCTCTCTCGCTCTCGCTCTCTCTCTATCTCTGTCTCTCTCTTGCTCTCGGTGGCGCTCGCTCGTTAATCCTTAAGCTCATTAGCAGCTGGCGCTCAAGTGTGAAACTAAACCAAGTGGCCATCCATAAACATAACCACTCCAACAGCCACGCCCACCCAGCGCCCTAGGCAGCCCCTCTCTCTCTCTCTCACTCACTCTCGCTCTCTCTCTCTCTCTCTCTCTCTAATGAGTTGAGTCGGGGTCAGCGCATAGGCGCACAGAAGCTGAATGCTGCGAAAGTGTTGCGCCTAACATGCAATTGTTGTTGGCCCCACTCGCCACTCCCCACTCCTGCCTGCTGCCACTGCCGCTGTTGCCCCCACCACATTTTGAGTGGCTTGTAAAAAGTTTTTTAAGTACTCATTCATTTGTTCTACCGTACACACACACACACACACACACAGGCAGACGGCCGCAGCTTGTGGCAAGGCGCTTGCCACATGTGTAAGTTGCAACTTTTGTGCACGCCACATGCGCCTGCTGCACGTTGCTGTTGCTGCTGTTGTTGTGGCATGCAAATAGCATTGAGACGTCCCTACAATGAAACCCCCTCCCTCCCCCCCCCCCCCACACTGCCCCTTCCTTGCCACAGCCCCTCGTTGGCCCAGCAAGTGCGAAAACTACAACTTGTTTGTTGTTGTTGCAAGTTGCAACGTGCTGTTGCACCACCACCACCTTCACCACCACCACCACCACCACCACCATCATCATCATCATCATCAATGTCAAAATTATTGTTTTTGTTATTTGCCAGCAGCAATAATAACCAGGCCCCTCCTGCTGCCCCTGCCCCTGCCCCTAGTTCAAGCCCACCTCCAGCTCCTACTTGAACAACCTCTCGACAGTTGGAGCCGAGTGTGAATGAGTGTTTGTTGTTTGTTAGCTTATTTATTTATTTATTTATTTAGCACTCACATTTGAATGTTCAAGTCCTAATTGCACGCACATCGCACTCAGTTCTCATTCACATCTGATGCTAATGAGTGTGATGTGAGTGAATGCGAGTAGCGCTGAGTGGATGCGTAATATGAGTAGCTCAAATTGTCAACTCTATTCAAATTCAATGTATTGAATTTATTCATATGAATACACCCAAATTTGTATATTATGTATTGTGTATACGTGCAATTGTGAATATGAATAGTTTATGAACAGAAAGCTGTTCTTAGCAATGTGAATATATAAATGAATAATTTCAATAGTGAATGATGCACTATAACTTTGAATATATAAGTGAATAATTTTAATAGTGAATGATTCACTATAACGTTGAATATATAAATGAATAATTTCAATAGTGAATGATGCATTATAACTTTGAATATATAAGTGAATTTCAATAGTGAATGATGCATTATAACTTTGAGTATATAAGTGAATAATTTTAATGGTGAATGATTCACTATAACTTTGAATATATAAGTGAATAATTTTAATAGTGAATGATTCACTATAACTTTGCTCATTACAATACACACTTATTCATGCTAACTGAATAGTCTGATTGCTATTATTATTATTCAGTGATTCACTCCAACTGAATAGCTTATGAATATGTTAAGCTGTGAACTTTACCATTGAATAAAATCACTTATTCAGCTAAATGAATTCATACTCAGATTTGCTTAGAAACTAAATTTATTCCTATTCATTATTCATTATTTGCCAATCGTTATTCATTCGACATTTTTCTTAAGCTCAATTACAATCGAATTTTTTTGCCATGAATGCTTGTCAGCTATTTCAAACTGTTTAAACAAATATGTAAGTGAATGTATTCATATTCATATACAACTTGCTTTTTATTCACTCTAGAATATTCAAAAAATGTTTATATATATTTTATATGATTCATTCAATAGATAAGATTCAATGAGATTGTAAATTTGCTGACTAGTGAATACTCTCGCTTATTCAAATACTCGTACTGTCACCCTATATTCACACATTCCCCATGACTCAAGATTTCTCCCTTTGCTTTGCTTCCGAATCTGAATCTCAAAATGTGTCGTAATTCATTTGATTTATTGGAATCATCTGACTACGATTCGAGCAAGCCAACATTTGGTCGCGCTCCCTCTCTCACTCTTCTCTCTCTCTCTCTCTCTCTCTCTCTTTCTCTTTCTCGTCCAATCAGAGAGTGGTCGACAGTCGCGTCTGTCGCTGATTCAATTAGAATCTTGTTATTCGAATCGCAAATGCGCGACAAAATGTCGCTGGCAATTAAATTGCCTAGCCCCAATTCCTCCCTTTCTCTCTCTCTCTCTCTCTCTCTCTCTCTCTGTCTTGCTCCTTCTCGCTCTTGTGACTTATCAATTAATTGAAATGATTTCTCGACTCGCAGACTATTTTTTTTTTGCCTCCTTCTTTTACGACTCGCTCGACCCACTTGACAACACTTTTTGGCGCGTGAAAGTGCAAAAAATCAAGCAGATGGTATTATCGCCCGATATGATAGTTCCCATATACCCTACAGTATAAAGATTGCTATGTTTATGTGTGATAGATATAGATATATAGAGATATAGATATAGAGATATATAGATATATAGATATATAGATATATAGATATATAGATATATAGATATATAGATATATAGATATATAGATATATAGATATATAGATATATAGATATATAGATATATAGATATATAGATATATAGATATATAGATATATAGATATATAGATATATAGATATATAGATATATAGATATATAGATATATAGATATATAGATATATAGATATATAGATATATAGATATATAGATATATAGATATATAGATATAGAGATATAGAGATATAGAGATATAGAGATATAGAGATATAGAGATATAGAGATATAGAGATATAGAGATATAGAGATATAGAGATATAGAGATATAGAGATATAGAGATATAGAGATATAGAGATATAGATATATAGATATATAGAGATATAGAGATATAGATATAGATATAGATATAGATATAGATATAGATATAGATATAGATATAGATATAGATATAGATATAGATATAGATATAGATATAGATATAGATATAGATATAGATATAGATATAGATATAGATATAGATATATATATAGATATAGATATAGATATAGATATATAGATATAGATATATATAGATATAGATATAGATATAGATATAGATATAGATATAGATATAGATATAGATATAGATATAGATCTCGCTCCTTTTTCTCTCACACACTCTCTCTCTCTCTCTCTCTCTCTCTCTCTCTCTCTCTCTCTCTATCTATCTTTTATATCTTTCTATACACTTCCTGATCGTAATACCCTATATAGCCATATGTTTTTCACCTAGACGAATTGCTTTGATTTGCTGCTTGCAATTCGCAGTTGGCAATTGAAGACGACAGCGCATAGACGAGCATCATCTGCTGGGCTTCTGGGCCGCCTGCTCTAGCGCTACCCCCTGCCCATCTCAGTCCCTCCCTCACTCTCTGTCGACAAGTGTAATTGATGTCAGGCCCGTTTGTTTCGTGCGTTAATGTGTTATAACCAGAGCTCCCACATATCCGTTGAGTATTTCAAAACGTCCGAAAATAGTACTTATTTTCGGACGTTTTGCGTAAAACGTCCGAAAATAAGTACTATTTTCGGACGTTTTTTTGTAAACGACAACGTTGGACGTTATCGTTTATTTATTTATTTTTTTCTAATAACGTTGGACGTTGTCGTTTACTTTTTTTTTTGTTTCTCATAACGTTGCATGCACAATGCAGCAGTGTTGCCGCTGCTGCGCTCAAAAACAAGCTAGATTATGGATAAAAGTTGCAAAAATTTGATAAAATTTAAGGGAAAATGCTGGAAAGCAATCTATATTAAAAAAGAAAGAAGAATATGTTACGAAAATATTTTTTTTTTTTTTCTTTAGGTTATTTTCTATAAATTTTATAGGCTATTCCATATTCAAATAAGCTAGATCTAGCCTGAAACAGGCTAGGCTGGCACAGACTCTTCACTGATATATGTGCATGCGTTTTGCATATACGGGGGTGGTTTTCGCTAAGCAGATCAATTGCGTCGTTGAATTGCGTTGAGGAATTTGACATTTTTTAGTGCATTTGGTGCGTAATATGACCTACTGTAGTGCATTTTTGCGCGGTTTTTTGTCTATTTTGAGTAAAAGTGCATTTTTTCAGTACTTTTTGCGCGGTTTTTTGTCCATTTTGCCCAAGTGTGACCTACTTCAGTAACTTTTTCAGTACTTTTTGGGCATTCCTTTATGCTATCTCCTAAATTTATAAAATTAATAACATATTATTCTTTTATGTTTTTGCATACATATATATTATATATACATATATAAAATAATATACAATAAAATAAATAAAAATTAAAAAATATATATATATATATTTTTATATATTTTTTTTAAATAAAAAGTTAATTTGTGTAAATTTTTATTTATTTTATTTTATTATTAATTATTATTTGTTCCTTTCAAGCCCGGACTCAACCGTATTTATTTGGCTTGAAACAGGAAATAAATTAGCGGACGTTTAAAAATATCGTTTATATTTTCTACTCACATTTTAGTACTTATTTTCGGACGTCTACGCAACACACTCAAGGCCAAAGGCGCGGACGTTAACGAAAAAAAAAAAAACCAAAACGACAAAATCGGAGTATGTCGTTTTGGTTTTTTTTTTTTTTACTTAAAGTCCGACGAATTGCGTGCATGTGCAAGCCGATAAGTGTTATTGTGCGTGCTCTGGTTATAACTTATAAGGGATCGGGCCAAGGCACCGGCTCGACAAATGTTTAATGACACGGCCCGAAAGGCAGCAACAGTACCACCCCCCAGCCCTCAATCCCTAACCCCTCATAGCCTCAAAGCCCTACTCAATGGCTGGAGCTGGGGTCGAGGGGTCAACCCTGTGAGCAACCGCCTGTCAAAGTTCACTTGTTTAATTTTCATAAATAAAAATGGTTCAGCTCCTGCTGCTCCTCCTGCTCCTCCCGCTCCTCCTGCGACCTGGCTGCGATACTTTGGGTAAATATTCAGCTGACGTTTCTTTCGGGGGCAATCAAAGTGCACTGGCACGCCCCCCTGCCAGACCCTCCCCCTCCGCAAAGCTTCAATTAAATGGGCGTAACGCATTTGCTTTGCCTTGATATTAAGGATTTTCTTTGCTTCAACTTCCACTTTTTCCATTTAATTTTTTTCTTTTCTCTTTTTTTTTTTTTACCACACGCTTTGCGCTGTTTTTTTTTTTTTTTTTTTTTTTTGTTCCACACACCAAAGTCATTAGAGGCGGGAGGGTCTAAAATTTTGTTACACTCGCCATGGATCCCTGACTCTACCCAATCAACTGCCGTCCGGCTACCCCCAAAAGCGTTTTTCATAATTGTGTTGAAACTGCTGTACGGAAAGAAGTTCGAGTAGGGCTGGGCTAGACTAGGCAAGGCTAGACTAGGCTAGGCTAGGCTTGTGTATTATCGATGTGCTAAGTTGACAAATGCGTGGCAAGTGCCTTTAGTCCTTAGAGTCCTTTGAGTCCCCCTTTCCACTCGCCCACAAATTGCACTTAATTTGCCTGGCTGGCTGGCTATCTCCTGGTATTTTTTGCTCGACAATTTTGGCCCATGAAAAATGCATAATAATTGCAGTCCTTTATCGAAGCGAACACCTGACCCATCCTGGCAGCGATTTTTGCATTATTCAGCAGACGAACTCGTAATCGCTGCCATCTAATGATGTAACTAATTGGTCAAGTCATTAACGATCCATCAATAAACCAAAGATTACGCATTTATCTAACATCGCTATGAATATCCAATGCAATTCACAATGGGCCTGATGTGAGCTGACGACATCTGTTCGACTGGAATGACCCAATTGCATACTGTATTTAAACGGAATTCCTATATGCATATATTTAATATAATCTGTAATCGTGTTATTGCCTTAGGGTTATGCATAGGCGATTTCCAGTTGTGTTGCCTGAAAAGCGAATTTCTCACTTGACTTTTATTGCCGTCATGAAAATATAAAGAATTATAAGACATATTATAGGTATGCCATAGCTGAGACAGTCTTCTTAGACTGCTTCCATTTTGTAGTAGCTCGAATAATTTGGGAACTAATCTAAACTTCTGTAGATCTAATTAGATTGATGGCTATGTTGAGAGAGACGTTTATAAAAGAGGGACCGAAGTGGGAAAAGTACGAGTATGTGTGTGTGTACGGCGGGTATACTCGACTGACAGATGCCCTGGGTTGATAAGATGAGAGAAGCAGAGGGAGAAACACAATAAGAGAGAAATAAGCAGATGTAGAGAAAGAGAGAGAGAGAGAGAGATAGAGGAAGAAAAAGAGAGAGTCAAAGAAAGGTATTCACCTGAATGAGCTAGAGAGAGACATAGAGATAAAGACAGAGATACAGAGAGATGGGCAATGAGAGAGAGTGAGTGAGAGAGAGACAGAAAAAAAATGTATAGAGAAAGAGGAGAGACAGGGAGAGAGAGCGAGAGAGAGAGAGAGATAGAGATAGAGAGAGATAGAGATAGAGAGATAGAGAGATAGAGAGAGAGAGATAGAGAGATAGAGAGAGAGAGAGATAGAAGTGAGCACAGGTCGAGATAATGAGAGAGACAGACAGATAAAGACAACGAGAGCGGGCAAGTAAGAGAGAGATAAAGGTATAGGCAAAAAGAGAGCGAGAGGCTGGCAGATACGGATAGAGAGAGGAGAACTGTAAAAGAGAGACTAAGATATAGGCAGAGAGAACGAGATCAAATCCACTACCAATCGATACTTAACAATACCTTTGTCTGTCTATGCAATTAGAGTTTATGATATGGACTCATTGAATAGAATGAACTGGGTTCTATCTCTGAATTATGTTGGAGAAAAGACAGATCAGCTGTCGATGACTGCTATTATTCTAAAGCTGATTCACAAATAGTAGCACAAATTACTATATACATATATGCAGTTATATACATTACCAATATACCCGCCTCTATCCTCCGTACAGGGTATATACTCAAGCACACACACAATGCACAAATTACAATAAAAATGCAATAAACTGAAAGGGTCACAGAAGCAGAAGCAGAAGCCGAAGCCGAAGAAGAAGCGCAGTGAAGAAGCAGCAGTAGGCCAGGGGCAGGGGCAGGGGCAGGGGAAGTGGAAGAAGAGGAGAAAGAAGAGGCAGAGGCGCGCAGAGCATTCGCTTGACAAACGATTTGCATAATAAACGCTTATCAAATAATGCTTAACGGCTAATGGGCAAACGCGCGTTGCGTTTGGCGTTTGGCGTTTGGCTTTTGGGTTTGCTGTTAATTTAAATTGCATTTGCGCCCACTTAAAATTAAATGAAAATTAATTTGACGAAATACACAATGAGAGCGAGGGAGTGAGAAAGAGAGGGTGGGAGAGGGAGAGCAGCAGAAGTAGCTAATTAAGTGAACGCTTCCGTCGCCTACGCAGCGGAAGTCAAAGCTTGGCTTAATGGGCGTCTCTCCGAAATTGGGCATCAAGCGAAACCGAAACCGAGACCCGAAATAAAAACAACAAGCAGAGAAAAAAAAAATAAAAATAAAAAACTGTCTGAAATTGGTAACAAAATGCCGCTAAGTGGCTAACTAAATCGAGAATTCCGCTGTTTACACGCTCCGCTTGCCTAATGAGCCTCTCTTTAGTGCCACACCCCGCCGCTCCACTCCCCCCTCTCTCTCTGTCTCGCTCTCTGATAAGGCAAATGCGTATTTGCTCTAACTGGCCGACAGGTGGCGCTCTGCCATTTGTGGGGGGCGCCAGCGAACGCAACTGTACTTGGCAAAATGTCGCCTAGTCGAAACTTTCGCTTTTGGCGCAGACGAAGATGAAGAGACAAACAGACAAAGATGAAGAAGCAGAAGAAGAAGCAAAAGTAGAAGAAGAAGTCGAAGTAGAAAGGAACAGGAACAAGAATTGAATATTAAACGCATATTGCATACATTTTGTGAAGTATGCATGAAATGCATAAAGCAAAGATGGCAAAAAGGAGAAAAATATGATGACAAGAAGAACAACAATGATGATCATAATGATAAAGCGTTCTATATGTGTGTGCTCATAATGATCTTGTTGACGGGCCTGCTTTATAATGAAGAACATGACTTCGATTCGCCAGAACCAGAACCAGGCGAACGGAGGAACCCCAAAAAAAAAAAAACAAACAAAAAAGAACCACAAAACAAGAGAACACAAAAAAGGAAAAGGAAGAATGGAGCCAGCACAAAAAAAAAAAAGAAATATAATAAAAAGCTGCGACGGCGTCTTTTTGGCGCCAGAAAAATAACGACAATGCCTGACGAAATGCGACGTGGAGAGCAAGAGCGCAGGGAGAGCGGAGAGGGGAGAGGGGAAATAAGCATGACAAGAAGGTCGCTCTGGCAGTGGGTGTGGACGGAGCGAGCGCAGGCTAAAAGCACTGCCTGAGTGTAGAAAGTGAATTGGAGACTGAGAGCCAAAGACAAGGAAGGTCAATGGGTGTAGAAACTGGGCTGGAGACTTAGAAACCAATTGAGAAGAGAGCGCAGACAACACATGTGCATGTGCATGTGTGTGTGTGTGTGTTAGAGCAGCAGTAGCTAAATGCAAACAAAATTGCAGCGCAGCGTGAAAGTGCAAAAGGGACGGGAGAAAGCAGCATGCGAGAAGAGGCAGAGAAACAGATAGCGACGACAACGACGCCGCATTCGGCTAAAAAGAAATGTCAAAAACAATGAGAACGGTCCAATGAATTTGACAAACATTTCCTAGATGTGCGCTGGCAGATCAAAGAAGGCGACGGCGACGACAACGACAGCAGCGACGGCGGCGACGACGACGACGACGACGACAACAATCTGCAAACGCAGATCTGTGGTGTGCGCTCTCACTCTCCCTCTCTCTCTCTCTGTCGCACTCGCACTTTTTGGCCAGGCTGGCAAATTAGTCAAATTAGCTGAGTCGATCCTCGCCTCTCTGCGAGCTTTTTTCTTTTTTTTTTTTTGTTGCTGCTTCGCCTGCTCTTTTGTCTCGTGGCATATTCACGCGTTGTGCGCAAACCCGGCTTGGCTTTTAGCATTAGTTTACACTTGATTAGAACGCTAATTGGCTCAGTGTAGGTAGAAGAAGGAAGGATGCGCGCTGCTTCGGGCAATACAATCGTCGTCAGTCGTCGGCTGTCGTCGGTCGGTCGTCCGAGCAGCGAGTGCTCGCAGCGCACTCATTGAGCTATTCACTGAGCTGCGCAATTTTCGCGGAAATGGGCGCAAAAGAGACAAAAAAAAAAGAAACAAAAGCAAAACTTGTTAAGACAGATGTGTGTCAGGGTCTAAGAGTGTAAGAGCATGAGAGAGAGTGAGAGAGAGTTGCTAATTGGCTGTATAAGCGCTCAATCTATAAGCTACGCACTAAGCAGGTTCTGTCTATCTATTCATACACATATACAAATGCAAGTGTGTGTGTGTGTGCGTTGCTTTTCTTGTGGAGTGATCGAGCTTTGTTCTGCTGCTGCTGCTGCTGTACTGAAAGCTGTTTTTGTTGTCTTCTTGTGATTCCTCCTTCATTTGCGCTGTGCTTTGGTGTTGATTATTAATTTTGATTTCAATTCTCCACTTGACTCGCGCTGTCTCGCTCGCACTCGCGCCGTTGTTGCTACTGCTGCTGCATGCTGTTGCTGCTGCGCTGTCAGCGTCAACGAAAACGCTTTATGAATTTTAAGTGGCAGAAATTGACGAGCTGCTGCTTTGGTTTTATTCCTCTTTTTATTGTCGCTTATACATATTTATGTAAAGGTGATTCTACCTCCCTCTACCTTTCTCTCTCTCTCTCTCTCTCTCTCTCTCTCTCTCGCACACTCCCTTTATAGCTATTTATTTAATATTTCTGTGGAGTCGAGAAGAAGTTAAATATATTATATGTACAAATTGTATGAAACATTTATTTGGTGCGTTTTTAACTGCGCTGCGTGTTCTGTGTGCCTGATGCGACGCCAGCAGCGACAGCAACTGAGATTACGTTTTTGGTAACACACACACACACACACACAGACACACAGAGGGAGAGAGACACATGACACACACACACACACACACACACAAATTTATGTAGACCCATTTGAAATTTATGAATAAAAATTCATTTTTCCTGAGAAATAAAAATCAAATTTATGTAGCACCTACGTAGGGAACGTTGCATTGAAATTAACACGCAGCAGCAACAGCAGCAGCAAAAACATAAAAAAAAGAATCACAAAAAACAGTAAAATAAAAGCAATTACGCACGCACGCAAAGCCAGAGCCACTATGAAAAGAAGCAGAGCTTAAGAGAGTGAGAATGTAGAATGACCGACTGAGTGAGCGAGAGTGTGAGTGTGAGTGTGAGCGAGCAAGCCTAAGTCCATGCTTGTGCTCGCCTCCTAACCACCACCCACAGTCGTTGAGCTCAATGGCTCGTGGATTCGGCTGACGCGACGTCGCTGCCGCTGTTGCTGCTACTGCTACTGCTGCTGCTGCTGCTGCTGCTGTCGGCGTTGCTGCGTTATAGGTGTCAATGACGTGCGCTATCAGTTTTCATTCATGCCTCTGTTAACTTTGGCTTTGGCTGCTAAACTACTTGGCCACAACAACAACAACAACAGCAGCAGCAGCAGCAACTGCATTTTTCCTACTCTCCTTGTTGTTGTTTTTTAAGCTTTACGCTATTTTGCATGCGTCTGCTGCCGGCTGTTTGCAATTTCGCACTCTCTTTCACTCTCCCGCTCTCCTGCTCTCAGCGTGCGCGCGTCTGTGTGTATGTGTGTATGTGTGTGTTTGTGCAGTCAATTAACGCCAAACAAAAGCTTTGTGTGTGTGTGTGTGTCGGTGTCTGTGCCTGTGTGGGTGTGTGGGTGGTGCGCTCAAAAAATGAACAAAATGCAGCACTGAAAGTTTTGCATTTTTGCTGTATTTTATGCGCCGTATATTTGAGTGTCTGTGTGTGTGTATGTATGTGTGTGTGTTTGTGTTTGTGTGCGCTTCTGTTGTTGTTTGTCTGCAGAGTGTTAATTGAGTGTGAAGTTGAGCTTTTGTTGTTGTTGATATTAATTGTTAAGCAACAAAGGCGCGAAATATGTTTTAGCTGCCAAAAGCTCTGCGACAGCAGCAGTAACAACAACAACAACAACAGAAGTCACAGCTGCGGCTTGCGTGCCGATGTCGCGTCTCAGCTGCTGCGCCTGCCACAGCAAGTGTTGATTTCATTAATGCAATTGCAACCAACAATAACAGCACCAGTAACAACAACAACAGCAACAACAACAACAACAACAACAAGTGCAGCTAGCAGAGCGACAAGTTTCTTGCGCTCTCTCCCCCCTCTGCCCGCCTCCTCTGCCGTCGCTCTCCAACTCTCCAACTCTCTTTCGCTTTGCTGCGTTTGCTTTTGGTGTGATCGTGTGTTGACTGCATTTAATTGTCGTCGCCGTTGCCTCTGTCGCCGTCGCCGTTGCCGTCGACGTCGACGTCGCCGCCACGTTCGTTGTCACTTTGAGTTAACAACTCGATTACACGCAGCGACTGCGCTGCCGCCGGCCATGTGCAATTTTTGAATTATTAATGAATCTCAGCTACGGCTACAATAAAAAAAAAAAGAAAAAAAATATATACAGAAACTGAGCAGCAGCAGCAGCAGCAGCAGAAACTGCGCTAATAAAAAACAATTAATATAAAGTGTATGTTTAGTGTTGACAGTGTTGTTGTTGCTGTTGCTGTTGTTGCTTTGGCTGTTGTTGCACTCTTTGATTATTTGTACTATTAACGCGTCGAGAACTCGTTATTCGCTGTCTTCGTGGCTGTGTGTGAGCGCACCTCGTCGTATGTAATTACTTTTAGTTGGCCATAATTTGTCAATTGCTATTTTGTTGCACTGGCAATCGAGCAGCGACGACGACAACAACAACAACAGCAGCAGCGATGCTAGCAGCGGCGGAAGTGCAAGTGCGCAATCAACAGGGCCAAGGCGAGGGAGAGAAGAAGAGAGCTAGAGACAGAGAGAGAAATAGGCAAGCAGTAAGATACAGCTACTCGCTATTCATTACTCGCTATTCGTTACTCGCTACTCGTTACTTTTGATAAGACATGGCTGCCTCTCTCTCTCTATATCTCTCTCCTTGGTCTCTTAATAAATGCAAAGCTTCTTCGAACTTCTACTTTTTATTTGCCTCATCTCTATATGTTGATTGTGTATTGCATTCGCTACTCGTTACTTATCTATCACTCGTTACCTTGTGCTTATTAGACAGTCTTTGGTTGACATCTATTCAGCTTCTTCTATGCAAGTCTATTAATATATTTTAAAGGCTTCGCTGGGTGTTACACTCGCTATTCGTAACTTGTTTTTGCCTATTCCCGCTTACTCGTTACATTTAAATGTACGTTTAAAGCTTTTAAGCTGCGTTCACTACTCTTAAGCTGGTTTCAGCTAGAAACATTTTAGGCAATGAACTGTTTTTTGTTATCTACTCGTTATTTTCATGACACTCGCTGCTTTAATAAAGCTTTGCGCTACTGTCTAGTTATTGCTTATACTTATCTGATAAGTATTTGATGCAGAGCATATTATGTGGACTGTTCAAGCAAGCTCTTCTCATTAAACCTTACTCGTTACTCGCCACTCGTCACTCGCTTCTCTTTTGGCAACAATATGACGCCCAGGAAATTGGCTAAGCAAGCTAAACCCACCCACAAACACTTACACACATTTATATAGGTATTTAGTACAATTAACAAATAATCTCTCGTTTCTTTCTACTCGCTGAACCTGTCCGGCTGCAGCGGCGCCTAACTGCGTTCCTCTTGGCCGCTCAGCAAGCCCAGCAGCCGCAGCAGCCGCAGCAGCAGCCACAGCAACAACAACAAAGTAAATTTGCCAAACGAGCCGCAACTCGGGCTCAAGTCTCGGGGTCCAGTGTCCAGTTGTTGTTGTTGTTGTTGTTGTTTTCTTTTGGGTCTTCGCTCTCGTTTGTTTGCTCGTCCATCCATCCGTCCGTCCGTCTGTGGGCTCATTCGTCTGTGCTGCGGCATGTCCTGTCTTGAGAGCCGCTTTGTTCGCCTGCCATCAGGGACAACAGAATCGACGCTTTGTTTGCTTTTCTTCTTATTTATAAGCCAGGTCAGCTGTCCCTCTTCCCTCTCCTTCCCTCTTCTTCCCTCTATCTCTCTCTTTCTCTCGCTCTCTGTGATCGAGGCAACCCTCATCCAGTCAACATGCAACCCTGTTACCCTGTTTGTTTTGTTTGTTTGTTTGTTGTTTTCTTATTCACATTTTGTTGCTGTTGTTGTTGATCGTTCAATAATGGGCCTGGAGCGCCAGGTAAGCCACATTCGCATTCGCATTCACATTCACATTCACATTCACATTCGCATTCACATTCACATTCGCCGTTGTCTTCGTCTTGTCTGCCCTGGGTCTTCGCCTGGGCTTGTTTGCTTTGTCCATTGAAGCATCCATCAGCTCATGGATTCCGTCCGCCCTCGCTCCCGGCTCAACGCTCCTCGAAAATTCGGTTTTTGGTATCTGCATTTTATTATCATGAGCCGCTGGGCTTCGAGCGTGTTTGCCTGTCAACGATTATCACGCAGCTGAATCAGCTGATTCGGCCAGAGAGCTTTTAGCCAAAGCTCAGCTGCATCACAGCGACAACAGCGAGGCGAATGAGAAGAGATTGAATTGGCGATAGAAGAAGTTAGTTTGATCTAAACACCTGCCTCGTCGAACTGATTTTTGTTCGGTTTTCCTATTAGCTAGCATCATAAAGTAAGCAGAGCTTTTAGATTAAGCTTGAACTAGCAAGCTTATGGTCTGATTCAAACGGTAAACTAACTCAAGCATAGTTCGATTACTCATAAAAATCTGATATATAGAGCTTTCTAAGGCAAGTTTAAAGATAGATAACTTACAAACTATTCAGCTACAAGCTAAGAACACACAAATATGAGTTATAGATATGAGATATTTTGTAAATTTTGTATAAGCCGAACTTTAATCTATTGCTAAAGCTCTATTAACTGTAAGTAACTTGAAGCAAGCTTTTAGCATACAATATTGCTCTCCCACTCTCTCTTACTCTAACTGTATCACTAGTTATCAGCCAGCTGCTTTTCAGCAGCTTAAAGCTCGTTAACTTCAATTAACTCTATTTCACTGCAAGATGTTTTTTTTTTGTTTTTTTTGCTAAGTTTTAATTAATCTGTAATTTATACTTTACAATAATTTGTAATACTCAAAATAAAACTAAATAAGAAAAATAAATAAAATTTAATATATAAAATAATATTTATAATAATAATAATACTTAATAATAAGAAAAATAAATAATTTTTGATAACAAATATAAAAATATATGAAAATAATAAATAATAATATAAAAAATTAATTAATTAAAATTAATTAAGTAATTAATTAATTAATAAAAAATATACAAAACTAATATAATGAATAATTATACCAACATATTTTAAATATTTTTGTTAGTAAGTTTGAATAAATTTGTAATTTATATTGTTTTTAATAATTTGTAAAACTCAAAATAAAAACAAATAAGCAAAAAAAAAAAAAAAAAATAAATAAATAAATACAGAAAATAATACCAATAAATACTGAAATGCTCATAAATGGTTTTAGATAAAAAATTTAGAAATATATTAAAATAATAAATAAATGACTAAAATAATGAAAAAAAAAAAATAGATAAAAATAAATAATAATAAATAAAATAAATAAATATAAAAAATAATAAAGAAATTAACATTATACATGACAATAATAATAATAATAATAATAATGCTAATAACAATAATTATATTGAAAAATAATAAAAAATTAATATTATGAATAATAATAACAATAGATAATGTATAATAATAATAACTATATGTAAAATAATAAATATTAATTACAATAAATAATAATAATATTAGTGAACAATAATAATGATAACACTAACAATATATTTGACATGATCTTTTTCTGCAGTTGGGCAATCGACTGAGAAGTGAATTTCTTTTGCTCCTCTGTCGATCAGTTCGATTAATACGTTGTTTGGCCCCAGCCACGCCCACTTGTGCAACTGCCCCCCCCCCCCCCCCCTCTGTCTCTCTCTCTCTCTCTCTCACTCTGTTTCTCTCTGTGCCCTTTGCTGTGGCTGCTGATGAAAAGTAAACACACCACAAATTGGACAGTGGAACACATGTTTGGCGCGTTAAATGCTCGAGCGTGTTATTTATAACGTTTTTCTCTGCCGCTGCCGCTGCCTCTACAGTCTGCCTTCGCTTCATTTTTTTCTGTTCAGTGTGTCTTTGCTAACCAGGCCAACAGCGGACGAAACGGCAACAGCTCTGGCTGCGCCTTCGTCTGCGGCATTGGCAGCGGCTCCGCTGCCTCCAGACACCTAAACATTCCCAGTGTTGTTGTTGTTGTTGTTGTTGTTGTTCTTGTTAAGACGCGTGTACCTCTGTTGCCAGTTGTTGTTGTTGTTGCTGTTGTTTGGTCAACACCTTTTGTAGACTTTGGCTCTGGGCAAGAAAGTTCCACAAAAACAAAAAAAAAAAAAACGGCAGCAGTTGTAAGTGGCCCTTGTTGCTGCTGCTGGTGGTGCTGGTGGTGCAGGTGGTGCTGGTGGTGCTCGGCAACCGCAAGTTATATGCGTGTAGCAACAGCGTCTGTTCTGGCTCGTCCTTTTGAGCCCTGTTTATGACAGTCACAGCTAGCTAGCGTCATCAGTCAGAGATCACCAAGTCCTTGAACACAACTGACGCCAGCGAGCAACCAACAGAAACAACGACAGCGACAGCGACACGCAATGCTTTCAATGCCTGCCATGCGGCCAAGCTGAACACAAAAATTGTATCTGAGAGATACATTTTTCAGTTGCAGCAACTTGCACTTGGATCTGGCTAAAGTCGGCTATGGAAACTTCGATTCTACTGGATTTCCTTTGATGTCTAGGTAGCGCTTTGCTAGACTGACAGGAAATTGGTATCTGAGAGATACTTTCAAGCTATCTGAGAGTTAATAACAAAGTGTTTTATACCATGCTGATTGGGTATACGTAGCTAAGTCAGACTTTGAAGTTATTAGAAATCATACAGGCTGGCAAAAAGTAGCTAAAGTAAGAAAATTACCTCTATGGTATGCTGATTGAGAAACAGTATCTGATAGATACTTTAAGGATATTATGTGCCATGCTGCTGGTGGTAAAAGTATCCAAGAGTATAATATCACATTATAATATGCAATTAAAATATAATAATCGATGCTTGTTGGCAATAGCTATCAGAGAGATACTTTGAATATTCATATATATTAATTATATGTATTAAATAATTAGAAAAAAGTATCTGATCGATACTTCTAACTGTAAAAAGTATCTAAGAGTTGCGAATTAGTTTCTGAAAATCGATAACTACTACCGTTATTTTGTTATCGATTTAAAGCCTTATCGAAAACCAGCTACAAAATTATATTCCATTTATATGAGAGGCAGAAGAAGATCTAAACGTCAGCTTTTTATTATATTTTATAAGTATTATTTTTTCATAAACTTCTTTTTGATTACATTTATATAATTTATAGTAGCAGCCCAAAGCTTTTTCAAATAATCGATTATAAATAAAGTTTCTATTCGTTTTGCATTACACTTTATTTCTCACTATCTCTCTCTCTCTCTCTCTCTCTCTCTCGCTCTCTCTAACTCTCTCTCTCTCTCTCTCTCTCTCTCTCTTTCATTCACCAAGCAGCTCAAAGCCTGCTAATTAGATAACAATCAGATAAGATTAGATAAGTTCATTTCAGTTTCAGGTTTGATTTGCATGGAATTTGCATTCTCATCAAAATTTTGGATTGTAAATGCTGCAACGTCAAGTTTGGCGACACAAAAGAGAGCTTTGTCTATGCTTTGCCATTCAAGCAGAACTTGTATACAAATATGTATATATATATATATATAGTAATATGTACATATATGTTGGCAGCTTATCTTGAATCTATGCAAGTCGCTCACATCCTGGCGGAAACTTTATCCAGAAAGTGTACAACTGTTGCGCTCTCTCTCTCTCTCTCTCTCTCTCTCTCTCTCTCTCTCTCTCTCTCTTTCTCTGCCGACTGCTGCCCACTCGCAACAGGTGCCCAAAGAGAGACGCTGTTAAAGTTTTTTTTGTTTGCTGTGCTTTGTTTTTGTTTTGTGTGTTTTTGGCCAAGCTGCTGTTGTTGTCGCGTCTGTTCGCTTATCAGCCAGGTAGACAGCCAGCCAGCCAGCCAGCCAGCCAGCCAGGTAGGTTGGAGGTTTCTGCACAGTTTCTGCGAATCGTGTTGATTTGATTTATTTAAACAAGAACGCAAAAGCCAAGAGAGTTGGCCAGCCTTATCGCAGCGCCTCGATCATAAATAAGAATTATGCTTATAAACATGCATTCGCTGGCGAACCACATGCAGCACCACATGCACCACCCATGAATGAAGCCAGGCGTGGATGTGGAACCTACCTGAAGCTGAAGCTGAAGCCGAAGCAACAAGTTCTGCTCGCTCTCTGTGGGCAGTTGCAGCCACACACACACACACACACACACACACACACACACACACACACACTGGCACACTCTGTGTGTGGGACATTAGAAATGGCCACATTCTGTTTCCTCAAACAAACCCCTCCTGCCCCGCCCCGCCCCGCCTCCTGCCCCCATCGAATGGCATCCAGTTTGTGGGGCCTGTTAACAACATTTAAACGCAGCTCGTTTAGAATCTGATTGTTTTGTGCTGCGCCCGTTGCTCGGGTTCCGTCGACTCGTTGTGTATGATGCCTCTCCATCGCTCACACTCTCTCCCTGTCTCTCCCTGTCTCTCCCTGTCTCGCTCACTTGGTCTGCTCACTTGGAGCTTGTTGACTTTGAGGATTTATGAGTGTCTGACGTGTGTGATGACTGTTATTAGTCCCAGCTGCCCCTGCTGCGTCCTCCTCTCCCTCTCTCCCTCTCTCCTCTTCTCTCCCTCTCCATCTACCTCTTCCCCTTTCTCTTGCTGCTCGCTGATTGCCTTGAACGGATGTGCGGCTGGGCAAGTGCCTGTGGCTATGTGGCCAAAGCCTGCGATTGCACTCCACGCTGCGATCCTCGTCTCTTTGATTAGCATCATTCGCTTCATTCAGATCAGTCTCATCATTCATTCATTCAATTCCGTCACTTTCCACGCTCTTATCTTTCGCTTTACCCTGATTACATATATTCATTCACAATTATTCAGATTGCCATTCAAATCGTTCAATATATTTGCATTCGTTGCATCATTTACATCATTCATATTGGATGATCATCAATATAATGCTAATTTTCATGTTCATCATCTCATTGACACCATTTAGTTCAAGTTCAGCATTGTACATCTTTCTCGTGGTTCTTTTTATCCCTATTATCATTATCCTTTTCATCACTCTTATCCTTCTGTCCATTATCCATTTCATCATTGCTATTTTAGCTTTATCCATATCATTTATCATTTTTAAATTTAACGGTTCATTATCCATATCGTTTTCTTCTTTGTCATCATTTCCATCACTCATCCATATCCTTTCCATAATTCACTTTACTTTTATCATTCATATCACTGTCATCATTATCCACATCCCTCTCTTTATCCTTTAACCCTTATCGTTATCCATTTTTGATTTCTCTATTTCATTATCTTTATTCTTATCAGTCAATATCGTTATCCACATTCTTATAATTATCCATTCACGGTGTGTGCTTTATACATATCAATTTCTTTATTCTTGTCACTCAATATCATTATCCGCTAACTTAGAGTTGTCCAATATCGCTTCTCATTATCCCCATATGTTTTATCCATATCACTGATCATTGATCTTAATTCTTGTCACTCAATATCATTATCCACATTCTTATCTTTATCCTTTATCCATTATAATTATCCCTTTGCTCCTCGTCCACATCTTTCTCTTTATTCAAGTCATTCTAATCATTTTCACCACTATCCATATCCATTCCATATGATTCGCTTTACTCTCAATATTCCTATCGCTCCATATCATTATCCACATCCTTCCCACCATTTTCACATCTAATCCATATAATTTCCAAAACTCTCTAAAATGTCTTCATTCTAACATCATTTAGGCATTCAACACATAGAAACACTTTGGTTATTTACATGCTAAGGGCACCAAAGCCAACCCCCGCCCACCACTCCCACCACTCCTCCTTCGCCTCAACATAGAGTAGGCGTGGCAGCTACAAGTCCAGCGAACACATTTCGAACTGTTGCTAAATTTATATATTTAAATTTAATTTGGCTTGCAGCCTTCAGCCACAGGCGCCACTCCAAAAACCGACCTCCGCCTGCCGCCCACCCTCCGCCCACTATCTGCCAGCCGCCAGCCACGCCCATTTGGTTTCTTAAGCGTTTCTTTATCTTGGCTTTGCTTTAAGCTCACTTAAGCGCTAAATGCGCATAAATTACTTACACTTTGCCAAGCAAACATTGACAGCGCGCCGACACGCAGTAAAGCCACGCCCCCCTGCTCCTCCCAGCCAGCGCCAACTACGACCCCGCCCCCGCAGCCACCCTCCGCCCGCGCCTGCCTCGACAATTCGTGAAGAGCGACGAGCGCAAATCAACGAGCCGAAAAACATTTGACGCACAATTTAATTAAAAACAAGACAAGCTAACGAAAAGTGCGATCCAACCAACCCCCAACCCCCAACCACCCCCACCCACTGGGCTAAGGGCAGCAACCCCCAGTCCACTGTCTATCTCTCTCTCTCTCTGTCTCTGTCAAGCATATTTAAAACTTGGCCATAAATATTTAAATAGCGTCTTCTATCTGGTTTGTCTCCTTGCTTTCTCGCTTCATCTCCTCCTCCTCCTCCTTCTCCTTCTTCGTCTCCTTTTGCTCCTCCAGTTGGCCATCTATTTGTAGCTGCATCTCAGTTTTATTTACCAAGTTGGCCAAGCGCCGCCCCACGCTGTTTTTTTTTTCTCTCTGCTTCTGTGAAGTGTTTCCACTTGCGTATCTATGAGATACTTTTTGTATCTTTTGTGCTGCTTTCCATCCACTTGTCAATTGAGCTCAAAGATACTTGTAAATTCCTAAGCATAAGTGTGGCTACAGAATTTACCTGCATAGATATACTTTTGTATCTGTATCTGAGTATCTAGACACAGAGTATCTACAGAATTCGCCTGCATAGATATACTTATCTGTAGTAGTATCTGTATCTGTATCTGTATCTGTATCTGAGTGTCTAGCTACAGAGTACCTACAGAATTTACTTGCATTTATATAGATAACTGTATTTTGTATAGATAACTGTATCTGTATCTATATCTGAGTATCTATATCTGTATCTGAGTATCTGTATCTGCATCTGAGTATCTGTAACTGAGTATCTAGCTACAGAGTATCTACAGAATTTACCTTCTGTATTTGAGTATCTGTATCTCTATTTTTGCATATCTATATACTTTTATATCTTTATACTTATACATCTTTATCTACATAGGTATATTTATATATATATATATATGTATATCTATATCTATACACCTACATACACCTTGGTCTATATCCTATACACCTACATACACCTTGGTCTATATCTTTATCTACTTATAGATATTAAATATATATTTATTACTGCTGCTATTTATTGTTGCACTCAAATTATCTGTATTTAAGTACTTATGAAAAAAAAGTATTAATTTTGTTTTGTATTTTTCAACTCCAATTAGAGCGAAAAACCAACAACAACAACAAATGCACTTAAAAAAGTTGCAATTGAAATAAAAAATTGCTGCAAAATTGTTTTCATTTTTTTTTCTTCTCTTTTTGCCTCTGCTTCTCATTGTTGTTGTTGTTGCTGCCTTTGATTATTGTGCGAAAAATCACACAACGCACGCAGCCAGCGGCATGCATATTAAACAGCATGCGTGCGAGCGAGACAGAGACAGAGAGAGAGAGCGGAGAGCGGAGAGCGGAGAGCGAGGGGCGGGCAGCTGAACAAAAATTAATAAATAAATTGCCTTAAATAAGCGACAAGTAGCATAAAACGGCGGCAAATGCGCACGCAAAACAAAAAAACAAAAAAAAAACAGACAAAATTTATATAAACGAGTTGAAGATGAGCAGTAAAAAAACAACAACAACAGCAACAGCAAAATAAAACAAAAAAGCAACAAAACTGGCAAATCAAAATCAAAATTAAGCAGCAGCAACAACAACAACGGTAATAATAACCGTTTGCTGCTTTGCATGCAAAAGAGGCAGCGCCCGGTTGCTGTCGTCGTCGCCGTCGCCGTCGCCTTCGCTGTCGACGGCGTGACAAGTGTAGTGAAATGAGCAAACACATGTGCTTTGCACACACACACAGCGACATGCACATAAGCACACACAGATAGAGCGCAGGGCATAGGACAAGCAAAACGGCAACAACAAAACAACTGACCAACAGCGCAAAAATAAGAATTAAGCAAAGCACAAAGCAAACAATGCGAAATGCCAACACACACACACACACACACACAAACATACGTACATGCATAGAGAGACAGCGAGACAAAAGCACCAAATAAAAACTGTTGTGCGGGGGCGTGCGCTATCTCGCTTGCGCTCACGCGCTCAACCGCATGCAGCGCAAATGAACTGCGTGCGGACAGAACGAGAGCGCGAGCGAGAGCAAACAATGTGTGCAGAATTTTGTCGTTGTTTTTTTTTCTTTTTTTGTGTTTTGTTTTTGAACTAAGACAGTGCGAGCGAGCGAGTGAGTGAGCCGGCGAACGTGCAAGAGAGGGGTGGGTATGGGCATGGGCATGGTCATGGGCTGGGCTGGTGTGGTGGGCTCGTTGGCAAAGTCCGAGGCCAGGGTGTGCAAACTGTCGGCGTCGTCGTCGTCGTTGTCGTCGTGTGTTTTGTTTGTCTGTGTCAATTGACCGAAAATGATGGCGACGGCGGCCAAAATGTTGAGCAAAAATGGCGCACATGTGTGCGTGTGTGTGCATGTGTGTGCATGTGTGTGCTTGACAGCAGCCGCAATTATGAGCAATTATGACAAAACAACAAAAAATAAATAAAAACCCGAAAACAATCAAACAAACAAAAGCGACGGCCATTTGAGGTGCTCGGATTCGAGCTGGATTCGTGTTTGTGCGACACTGGGGGTGGGGGTGGGGGTGGGTGTGGGATGTGGTTGAAACGGCGCAGGGGCGTTGTGGCGCCCATGTAAATAATAACTGTAATAAGCAGGAAAACAATAACAAAAACAAAAACAAAACATAAAATTAGAGTTTTATGCAAACAAAATGTAACAAATAAAACAAATGTGAATTGGGGTTAGGTAAGTGGACAAAGCTTTAGGCTAAGTATGTGTGTGAGTGTGAGTGTGTGTGTGTGTGTGTATAGGGGTAGCTTGAAGGGCAGCTAATTGAGCACGCTGTAGCCAGCTATGATTTGAGTGAATAATTGAATAAAAATAGAATTTTGATAAAGTTTTCGACAGAAAGAAATTGAAAACTGTTTTTAGAGCTGATCAAATAGGAATTTTGATGCTTTAATGAATGTCTTATATGAGAGATTGTCACACAGTCCATTGGGAATACCCTGCACACATATCCCTCTCTCTCTCTCCCTGCTTTTATCAGTGCAGCAATAACTCAGTGAACTCGAGCTATAGATCTTTTTAATGTCATATGCGTCTTGTGTCGGAGAAGTGACATACGAAATGCCACATAAATCAACACCCAGAGCCGCATCCCCTACCCCATCATGTTGGCGCTTATCGATTGGGGGACGATCTACAACTGCATTTCAATTCATAACAATTAAATCGAAACAATAAACAAAAACAAACAAAACTTGAAGCGCGGCTTGCGAGTGGAATTTGAAGCTGAAAACTGTGAGAGATTAGAGCAACGGCCCGAAAAAAATATTTCAATGGGGCCAACGGGTTCAGCACGTTTTTTAAGCGAGAGGGAGGGAGAGAGAGATAGAGAGAGATAGGGGGAGAAAGAGAGAGAGGGAGCTGCAGCGGGGAGGGGTCTCTGCTCTGTCTAGTTATCAAGCACTTGCTCTGAAGACGCGCTGAGTTATGCGCCTTGCCCCCGACTCGACCGTTAGCCGTTGCTGTTGACAGCCCCCGCATAATCTACCCCCTGCTTAACCTAACCAATGCTTATCTGCTGTAGAAGAGCTGCTGATAAGCCCAGCCTGTAGCTCAGATGTTGCTTACTCTATGGAAGCAAAGGCTATTATGATTTACTTGATGGGTTTGGTTGAGTTTGAGAGAGAGAGAGAAGAGAGAGAAGAAAGGGAAGAGAGAGAGAGAGAGAGAGAGAGAGAGAGAGGTAGAGTTAGAGATACAGACAGAAAAGGAAACATAAATAAATATACGGATATACGGAACAAAGAGAGAGAGAGAGAGAGAGAGAGAGAGAGAGAGAGAGAGAGAGAGATAGAGAAAGAGAGAGAGATATATATAGAGATAGAGAGAGAGATAGAGGGAGAGAGAGATAGAGATAGAGAGAGAGAGAGAGATAGAGAGAGAGATAGAGAGAGAGATAGAGAGAGAGAAAAATGGAGACAAAAACAGACAAAAAGAGAACAAAATAGACGGGTAGTGAAATATAGAAAAAGTCAGAAAGAAAGAAACTAGAGAGGCAGATGAGAGAAAGAGAAGCTGGGTCAAAGAAAAGAAACACAGAAAAGCAATGACAATGAAAAAGTGAAGAAACATAGAGAAAAAGACAAAGAAAATGAATGAAGAGACAGAATGAGAAAGTCATAGAAAGGAGAATAGCAAAACAGAACGAAATACAGATGCATTCAAGGCCAGAATACAAGACAGAGGACAGAGAGACAAATATAGAGATAGATAGAAAGTCAAGAGAGAGAAAAAAATACAGAAATGTTATATAGTAGAATAGATAGTATATCCATAGATAGTTATAGATATCCGAATTATATTCTAATGTTTGTATATAACAGAAATTAGAATCTTATTTTAATCAAGTTTTAGATTGAAATCGCGTATGGGTATTACACTACTTGAAGATTTAGTGATGCCGCATGCAAGTTGAATATATTCAAAACAAATGCTCGGGTTTAAATTGAGAAACTATTAAATAAAGTTGAAGTTATAACAGATAAATATATATAGATATATATAGATATGGAAAGATATATATAGACATATACAGATATAGATATAGATTTAATCTAATATATATATACATATGTAGATATCTATAGATCCTCAAAACCCGCCCCGCCCACTTTCTTTGTGTTCGGTTCGTGCAGAGCATTTGAAATTCGTTTCATTCACTCGAAATTCAATCGCATTTGGCTTCGGCTCGTTTCACGCATTTTCCATAATTAAGCGCACAAATTGTAATTACATGCGATTTGATTTACACATATATATGTATATATATAAATATTTATATATGAGTATGTGTATATGTAGTGATTGGTAGTTATTTGTGCTTAATATATTATATTCAGAAGTGTATTTATATACATATTCGAGCTGGAAGCGCTTGGGCACGGAATTCCCACAGCGCGCCGGACAGCTGAGCACTTAATCCTAGCGCCACACAGGCAACAATCGCAGCCTGGCAACAGGATTGCCTTTTTTGTTGTCGTTGTTGCTGTTGCTGTTGTTGCTGTTGCTGTTGAGGCATCAGCGCTCAGCGGGTCGCTTGGTCCCTCCGGTCCGTTAGCGTCTGGGCCCCGCTTAATGACATGGCCATTCATTCTGGGCCGCAACGAGCGAGGCTGAGACGATTGTGGGCGTTGCCGCTAACTGACAGCCAGCAAGGGGCAGGACGCGTTTCGCTGCATGCTGCCCGAACAGCGAACGGGCGGGAGAGAGACAGAGAGAGAGAGAGAGATACATATATAGAGAGAGAGAGAGGGAGTTGAAGGAGTGGAGGAGTGGAGGAGTGTAGGAGGGTTATCTGTTGTTATGCCTTCATAAATTGTTTTATTATTATATAGACTTGAAATATGGCCTATAAGCAGACGTAAGCGGTCGCTGTCAGTTTATTGGTTTAACTAATTTGGGTTACCTTGTCCCTAACCATACCCTCTGCCCCCTCCTCGACCCTCTCTACCCCCCTCTACACATGCCAGCAACCTGTGCTGCTCTCTGCGCCTTGGGTAATTAGTCTTTATGGCTGCAGCTGCTGCTGTTGTTGCTGTTGTTGCTGCTGCGGGCGCTGACAGTGACTTTGACAACTACTTTGACGTGCGCTGGCTGAACTATTTTTCACTTTCATTTGGCAAATTTGTCATACTTACCTGGCATGTTCTTGGAGTAATTGATATTTTAAATTGACTAGCAGTTTGACAGCTACTTAAATGTTCATGTTAAAATTGAATTGAGTATTTTTAATATATATAACAATAATGTAGCAAGTTGCTTGAGTGTTTTTTATTTTTGAGTTGACATTCACTTTGACAACTACTTTGACATTCATATTTAAACTTTTTTCAACTGAGTTCTAATGTAATAAAAAAAATATTTGTCGTCCATAAATGTAAATTTTTACACTGGCATTGACTTTGACAACAAGTTTGACAGTCACTTAAAAGTGCATAACACTTCACTGTAAGCTTTTGTTAATTGAAATATTGCATTTTGCTTATTTTGCTTTCACTTGCTTGTTTGAAGCTTACAGCAACTTTGACAATCATTTTGACGTTCACGTTAAACAGCAGTGAATTTATTTTTTATTGAAACTTGACATTTTCATTTGTCGCTTATGTAATTTTCTTATACAAGCAGCAGCTGCCGTTAACATCCGCTTTGACGTTCACGTCAAATGCAAATTCACTTGAATTCACAAAAATTTGTCAAATAAATTTCACATTTCGCAATTTGCATGCAATTGTAATTCAATAAAATTCAAATTAAATGCCAACAGCTGCTGCCCAATTGGGCTTCTGTTTCTCTTCTTCTTTTTTTTTTTTTGGGAGCATATGTAAAGAGCGTTGTAATCTTCATGTTAAATTTATGCACCCTCGTTGCGCAAGTTATCGATAGTTATCGATGCACATTCGAAAATGTGTTGACAAACCTGCCCAAAGAGATTAAAGGATATCGAGAGTCTCTCTTTCCCTCTCTTTCTGTCTCTTTCTGTCGCCCCCTCGCTGCCGGTGTGTAAAACAAAACTAAAACAACGAGGAAAAAAAAGAGATATACAAAAAATCGACAACAATTTTGTTGTCACAAAGGCGAACTGTCAACAGCCGTCGCCGCTGCTGTTGTTGCTGTTGCTGTTGCTGTTGTTGTTGTTGTTGTTGTTGTTGTTGTTGGCAGCTGCAGGTGCTACTTTAATCCCCGCGCTTGTTGACAAACCTGCGACAGGGCGCGCGGGACGAGTCTGCTCGAGTCTCGAGTCTCGAGTCTGCATTTTGCCAGAGCCTTTGTTTTAACGTCTGCCACACACACACACACTCACACACACACACACACACACACAGAGCGCCTGTCGATTTGAACAACAGATAAAAAACATTGACAATTGACGCGTCTTTGGCAGGCAGCGTCTTTGAACCCTCAACCTCAACGTTAAACGATGAACGATAAACGGCGACGTTGCACAGGTGCATCAATGGACAGCATTTAGCTGCGGCTGATAGCGCAACGCCTTTTAAATGTGCCACTGTGCCACACAGCTCCTGTCTGAGTGTGCCTGAGTGTGAGTGTGTGTGTGTGTGTCTTGTGGCAATATCTAATTTCCATTAGGCCACCAAATAGACTTCAAAAGCCAACTTTGACTGTGAAGCAGACGTGAATCATGCTAATTGAATAATTGAATATTTTATGAGTATTTAACATGGTAGAATTCAAGAGAGCTTGGACACGTTGATATGCGAATCAGTTAAATAGTAAAGTAGAACCAGAATAGCTCAACTGAGAGGAGCTCAGAGGCAGTCTCAGAGGCAGTCTCAGGGCAAAGGAAATCGAAAGGCAACAGAAAAGATAAAAGTTAGAGAGTAAATATATAATATATAGGAAATGCTTTGTGTTCAGATAGATGCAGAAAGAGCTACCATACTGATGGATCTAGCTAGCTCGTAAGGCTTTCTGGTTAAATCCTTCTCAATCTTCTAACCATCTTTATGGTGCGATCCTTTTGAATCCATCCTTATATGTTTTCTCACTAACTTCTCTCTTTCTGTAGCCTTTTAATTTCTTTTTTGTTCGTTTCACTTTACGTTTTCTATTCAGCTTCAAACTATAGCGAGAGGTACTCTTGTTTATAGAGTCTACTTTATTTGTGCTCTACTTTTTTGCCAACTTGAAATCTCAAGCTCAATCAGAGAGCTGTAAAGGAAAGTTTTGTAGAGTCTGCTATAGCTGCGGTCTAGGGCTATAATCCATAGTTCTCGTTGCTTCTCTCCCTCTCCTTCTCTCTCTCTCTCTCTCTCTCTCTCTCTCTCTCTCTGTCTTTCTCTCTTTCTCTTTTAATGAACTGTACATCTAGCAGCCTATTGGAGACTTACAGAGTAACTAGCTAGCCCTCCTGCAACTGCAAGAGTCTAGAATTTAGCTCAAGTGAAGTATAGCTGAAGTCTAATACTATAGTCCATAGCTTTCTTCGCTCTCTCTCTCTCTCTCTCTCTCTGCCTTTCTCCTTCATTCTCTGTTTGCTTTGATGAAGGAGGAAACTATAGGAAACTTTCCTCTAACTAGCTAGTCCTCCCTCAGCTGCAGGAGTCTAGGTTCTAGCTAAAGTCTAGTAATATAATCTAAGACTTTCTCTCTCGTTGCTTCCCCTTTATTTTGCTCTATCCTTTGATGATGGAGGGAACTATAGCACACTTTTTTCCAAGCTAGACCTTAAGCTGTGAGAGTCTACGCTCGAGCTGAAGTGAATAAAAAGTGAAGTCTAGTTCTATTTTACATAAATCTCTCTTTCATTCCCTTCATCTACCCCTTCTTCTTTCTCTCTCTCACTTTTGATTAAGGAGCAAACAGGAAACTTTCTGCCTAACTAGTTAGATCCAGAGTTTAAGGTCTAGCTCAATTGGAATATAGCTAAAGTCTATGGATATTATCCAAGACTCTCTCTCTCTCTCTCTCTCTCTCTCTCTTAGCTTACCTCTCCTGCTCTGTTTTCTTTGATAAAGTATGATGGGAAATGTTCTGCCTAGCTAGCTAGACCTCCTTCAGCTGCTAGAAACAAGTCCACGCTCCAGCCCAATTGAACTATAGACGATTCTCTGGCTTCCACTGAACTGGGTAAAGTCACCTTTCACTTAGTTTCGAACTGGCTCATTCTTTTGATATGCCGCACACCTTGCCTCGGCCATTTGATAGCATTTACTGTGCTGTCATTACGTAATTCGGGCAGCATTTATATATATATATATACATATATATATATAAATATGTTTTATCAGCGTTATCTGTGGCCCTGGCTTTGACTTTGGGCCGGGAGCATGTCAATGGAAAATCGAAATGCCAATTACAACTCAATCGCTGTGGCAGGCAGAGGCAGAGGCAGAGGTAGAGAGGGCACAGGGAATGCAGCAGGAGCCGAGCCCAAGTGCTTGAAGCCAGGGCTAATTGATTAGCCATTAACCTCAATAGGGATGCGAGTGAGTACGAGAGAGAGAGTGAGCCAGGAGTATGCAGCGGGACAGCTCACACCTCACACACACACACTCGCACACACACACGCACACACACTCGCACACACAGTCGTCGGCTTAATTAGGCTTAATTATGGGCTCTGGATTGTTGGTGAGCAGCGAGCTGGGTCGAGCCCAAGTAGCCTGCCAAACACTTTCAAGCCACATTAACAGCTCGTTGTTGTTTGTTATTGCTCTGCAATAAAAAAGCAGCCAGCAGCAGCGAGCGAGAGAGAGAGAGGGGGAGAGGGGTAGAGAGAGAGAGAGAGAGAGAGCTGGGCATATGAGGAAATTGAATTAGCTGAGCGCGTTCGGGAAAAAAAAAACAACAAAAACCAACAAGGAAAGAAAGAAATAATGTGTGGCCCCTTGAACAAAACAAACAACTTTCGGTCAAAAGGTGCAAGTTTTACACGTAACGATTTGCACGAAGCTACGCCAGGCCAGCAGAAGAAGCAGCAGCAGAAGAAGAAGAAGCCAATGAAGAAGAAGTTGAAGAGGCAGAAGAAGCTGGCACAGCCTCAGCTTCAGCTTCAGCTTCAGCTTTGGCAAACACAAACGAGAGCAAATCGTTTTGTTGTCGAGCACAGCTCGAGCTACACACACACACACACACACACACACAAGAGGAGGTGCCACACACACACACCCAGAGAGAGTAAGGGGGGCGGGGGCAGAGGGGGTGGGGCGTTGCTGTGCGCGTGTGGTGGGCCGATTTGTTTTTAGGGGCCAAGCGTCTTGGCTCCAGTTGGCGCTTGCGGCTATGGGGCTATGCGTCGCGACTCGAGCTCCATCTCCAGCTTCAGCTTCAGCTTCAGCTCCATCTCCAGCTTCAGCTCTGGCCATAACAAGCTGCCAACAACTGGCGCCAAGTGCTCAATAATGTTAACGAGCTATTCAGTTAAGACAACAACACAGCAACAAACCAAAAAAAAAAGGAAAAGAAATGAAGAGAAGACAAAAAGGAGCAGAACAGAAACGATGCCAAAAGGAGCCCAACTAACCAGGCAGACGTGCCACGGCCTCAGTCTCCAGTGCCATGTCCCAAGTCTCTGTCTCTGCCTCTGCCTCTGTCTCTGTCTCTGTCTCTGTCTCAGCCAGTGTCTCAGCCTCGTTGCGAGCCTCGTTTGCTGCTGGCTCGCAAATAAAAAATAATTTGCAGTCGAAAAAGGCAGTCGAACGAGGTGGGGGGAACGCAGAGACCCGACTCGGGCCGGCTCAAGGCAGACGCTGGCTGAGAAGACGTGGGCTGGCAGCGGCTTTTTGGCATTGCGAGTGGCCCGAAACGTTTGAATACCCTGTAAATGGCGAGTGGGTATTAAAGAGAGAGAGAGAGAGATAGAAAGAGAGAGAGAGCGAGAGAGAAAGAGAGAGAGAGAGAGAGAGAAAGAGAGAGAAAGAGAGAGAGAGAGAGAGAGAGAGGATAAGAAGATGGAGGGAGAGAGGGTAACAGATAGAAAGAGAGAGGAGAACAGAAAGGGGGAGAGAAGGTAGGCGATAGAGAGTGAGAGAGAGAGAGGATGGTAGATAAAGGGAGAGAGAAGGAGAGAGATAGAGGAGAGAGGGTTCAGAGTAACAGATAGAGCGAGAGTTAAAGAAAGAGAAACAGAAAGAGAAAGAGAAACAGAAAGAGAAAGAGAAAGAGAGAGGGAGTGTGAAGGAGGGAAAGTACTAATAGAGGAATCCAGAGTAACAGATAGAGCGAGAGATAAAGAGAGACAGAGAGAGAGAGAGAGAAAGAGTGAGAGAGAGAGGGAGAGAGAGAGAGAGAGAGAGAGAGAGAGAAAGAAAGAAAGAGAAAGAGAGAGTGAGAGTGAAGAAGGGAAAGTAACTGATTAAGGAAGAGAGAATGGCAGATAGAGGGATGGACGATAGGAAAAAGAAGGAGGAAGGGAGGATGGCAGATAGAGAAAGAGAGGGAAAGTAACTAATAAAGGAAGACAGAGTAACAGATACAGAGAGAGAGAGAGAGAAGGAGGAAAGTAACTAATATGGGAAGAAGGGGTAACAGATAGTGACAGAGACAGAGAGAGAGGGAAAGTAACTAATAGAGGAAGAGAGAACATATAGGGGGAGACGAAACTGTAAGAAATAGAGAATGGGAGGAAAGCATATTAAGAGGGAATGTAACAGATGGAATGTGGTTTTCCTTAAGCATATTTTCTTCAAAGACTACTAAATCAATAGCTCTTGACTTCTCATAGTGCAAAGCTATACATATACATATATGATACTATATATTATAATTATCTTTATTCTTAAATATCTATAAATAAATTCGCCATGTCTGTAAAGCCGTTTAGCTAAGATCTAAGAGCTCCTTGAGACCTTCGTTTCTTGCCTTGCCCAATTCTCGCCTAAATTTCTTTACCCTGCACAGCTTTGCTCACTCTGATCCATTTACAGCGTATGCTTGTCGTCGTGCATGCCCAGCTGGCGCATCTGGAACGCCGCTGCTCTGCCCACTGACTCCGCTGGCTGCTGGCTGCTGGCTGCTGGCTGCTGGCCCCGCTCTCTAAATAGAAACATCGCTGCAGTTCGTTCAGTTAGTGCCTCGGCCTGTCTCTCGTCCGTTCGTCCGCCGTCCTGCCGTCCTGCCGTCCGTCTGTCCGTTCGTCAGTTAGTCATTTAGGCAGTCAGACATCAGTCAGCTTGTTAGCCTCTGCCCAGAGTCAGGCTCTGTTGTTGGCCCGGGCTTGTTTGGGGGCCTTTTTGTTGGAGTTTTTTTTTTTTTTTTTTTTTTTTTTATCAAAATGCAGGCGCAGCTGATGATGATCTGTGAACATGAACAAGACGTTCGTTAAATTTGATTCATGAGGCGCTGGCGCTCGACCAGAGTCGGAGTTGGAGTCGAAGACGGCGTCGAAGACGGCGACCAGGGCAGCGATTGAGTGATTGCTACTTAAACTTATAATTTTCATATTTGTTTATGTGTGTGTGTTTAGTCTCTCTGTGTGTGTGTGTGTGTGTGTGTGTGTGTGAGGGTGCAGCCCTTTACTTGGGTGGTTAGCTGAGGCATAGAGCCTTAGTCTGTTCCCTGATCGCCTTAGCCTGGCCATGTAATTTTCGAGTTTGCGCATTGCCACCAACATGGCCAGAACATGGACTAAGGCTAATCAACAAGCCTCAGTCTCAGTCTCAGTCTCAGTCTCAGTTTTAGCCGTGGACGTGGCCGTGGCTGTGGCTGTGGCCGTGGCCGTGGCCAATTTGAATTTCGGACTCGACTGCGCTCGAGCGCCAGTCTGGAGCTGGAAACAATTTGCGGCTTGGCGCCACTTGATAACCTGGCAACGACTCCTCAGCTCCTCAGCACCTCAGCTCCTCAACGGCTCCTCGACTGATCGCCGTTTGGGGTTTTGTTTGCTTTTCGCCAGGCACTGATAATGATGATGATGATGATTGTGATTGTGAGAGAGTATATATATATATGTATGTATATATGTGTGTGCGTGTGTGTGTGTGTGTGCATCTGTTGTACATTTTGTGGAGCCTGCTGGTGGGCCCCCTGAGAACCGCTTGCTGTGTTTAGGCTTTATGCCGTGCTGATTAATGTTTTATTTGATTACCCAACCAAAATGACTTGTGCTCCAGCTCGCTCTAACCGCAATTCTCTCTCTCTCTCTCTCTCTCTCTTGCTCTTTCTCGTTGCAGACAAATGTTTCCGCAAATGAAATTTCGTGTTTCGGGTCTGGATGCCAAGGCTAAATACATATTGCTACTGGATATCGTTGCGGCGGATGATTATCGTTATAAATTTCACAATAGGTAAGTGTGTGCGTGTGTGTGTGTGTTTATATACATATATATATATATATATATATTATATATTACTGTCCATTTGCAGTCGCTGGATGGTCGCTGGCAAAGCGGATCCCGAAATGCCAAAACGCATGTACATCCATCCAGATTCGCCCACAACGGGTGAGCAATGGATGCAAAAAGTTGTTTCATTTCACAAATTAAAATTGACCAACAATATTAGTGATAAACATGGATTTGTAAGTACTGTACGTCTTCTTTGTTTACCGCATTAGTTATTTAAGCCCTAGATCCTGACAACAACAAAAAAACGTATCGATCAAAAACAAAACAAAACAAAACAAAATACACGATATATTTTCAGTTATTTCTTATCTGTTATCAGCGTAACTGAACAAATGGCATCGATGGTTACAAAACTTGACAGGTTTCTAGAGTTTCGGAGTGATTTGTTTTGGCACTGTTCTCAGTAGCGAAAAGCGTGTGTTGAATTGAAAGACGTACTGACATTTCTGAATGTCCTTTGATGCTAGGAGAGTAATTCGGAGTTTTACTAGCAATGTTTTTTTTACTAGCAATGTATATATTATATATTGTAGTTTTGAGGTATCAGAAGTAGTGTAAGAGTAATTCGGAGTGTTGACTACTATTTCAGAGTAATGTTACCTATGCTTTTTTATTAGCAATGCATATAGTTTTCATGTATTACAAGTGGCTTAACGAGTAATTATTTCGGAGTAGTCTTTCGGAATAATTTGAATCATAGCAATGCGTATTTTGTATAGGTTTGACATAGTCTAAGTGTTCTGGGAGTAAATCAGACTGTTTCGGAGTGATTCAAATTAATTCGGATTAATACGAATATGAATGTCTACAATCAAGACGTAATTTTAGGTTCAATATAAGTTTTAAGCCACTAATATTACTAATTCGGAGTGATGACTGCTTTTTAGTTAATTTTAACAAATTTCAATGTTTTTAATATAAATATGTGTTTGGTAAGCACTTTGAACCAATTCCGAAAATTCCGAAAATTTCGGACTGCTTCGTAGTTTATACTTAGATGACCATTTATATGTTTTTGCTGTTTATTGGCTTTGGTATATCCTCCAAGCTCGATCCGAATTGCTGTAACTGTAAATGTCTCTCATTTCCGCAGTTTGATGAACACGTGCTGCAGCGGCTGCCACTGCTGACTTCAAAGCAAACATTATCTAACTATATCACACATAGAGACATGTACATACATGTGTGTGTGTGTGTGTGTGTGTGTGTGTGTGTAGAGGAAGCTGCACCTAACACTCGCCTCCTGGTCCCAGCTGGCTTATCAATGCAAAATTTGCGTAGCTGGCGAATGCTTTAAGCGGTGCCCGGTGCCCACTTTGAAGTATGGCAGCCAAGCAGCGCCACAGGCCAGAGGGACAGAGAGACAGACAGAGAGACAGAGAGACAGACCGAGAGACGTACAGACCGACAGCGTCTTATCTAAAACTTCTCACACGCACGGATAAGACGCACATAAAGACAGGAACGGCGTCTATGACGACGACGACGACGACGACGACGACGACAACTTTCGTTTCGTTTCGTTTCGTTTCATTGCTGGGGCGCAGTGGGCGCGCGAGCGCCGAACAAATTGTCGGCTTGGCTTTTGGCGGTGGTGCTCGGTGGCTCGGTGGCTCGGTGGCTGCTCGGTGGTCAGTTTGCTTAGCCGCCAAGGCCGCTGCTTTTGAACTTTGCCGCTGCCGATCGCGTAAATTTCATCAACTGCTGCGCAAATTTTGCAGTTTCTTTTTTATTGATCAGGCAACGGCGGCGGCATCGCAACGGGTGGGCAAAACAGCGCCATTGCCATTGCGACGCTGGCGGGCGCCATGCAGTTTTGTCATGTCTGTCTGCCCAGGCAGCCCCGCCTACCCCGCCAACCCCGCCTGCCCCGCCGCCTTTGGCTCTGCTTTGCCTCTTTGCATGCCAAGTCATAAATCGCGCGCGCCGAACAAGACGGCGCAGACATCAGCGAATGCCATAAGGGCTACAACAACAACAACAACAACAACAACAACAACTGCAGCAACAACAACAACAACAACCACATCGTCGTCTGTTGTTGTCTCTGTGTGCGTGGGCTTTGGCTCCTCCGCTAAGTAGCCTGTGTTGGCCATTAATTTCGCTTAGTTCAAACGCCGCGTGCCGACACAAGGCGCTGCGTGTGTTCCCCGCCCAAGAGCGAGAGAGATGGAGAGCGAGAGAGAGGGAGAGAGAGGGGGGGTAGAGGGCGGTAGAGGGGGCGCGGTAGGTAGAGCGCAAAAAGTGCTCCAACAGCTGTTGTCGCTCTCAGCAAACGCTCAAATCTATAATTTAACACATTTTGCGGTCAGCGGACAGCACCTGGCACCGAGGTCAGCACTCGCTGCCTTCTGCTGCCCTCGCCGCCTCCTGCCTGCCCACCTTCTGGCCACCTTCTGCCCGCCTCCTGCCCTCCTCCTTCTGCATTTAATACTATTTGTGCCCGCTGGCTGCGTGTCAAAACAACAGTAAGTCGTTGCTGCAACGCCCCCCCATCCCCCACCGCCCACCTTCCTCCCCTACACCACGCCCACATCTATATAATTGTATAGATGTGAACTGTGCTTGCATGCCTATTTGACCTGCCAACCTGAGTCGACATTGAAATGCACTTAGCTCGCAAAGGAGAAAAGCATATGAAAAATATGAACATACAAAAAAATAAATAAAAACGCGCGCGTTTTAAAACGCCCCAAGCGCTGTGTGCATGTGTGTGTGTGTGTGTGTGTTTATATTGTCGGCCATATTGCGGCCGCTCGCAACCCTAAAACACGAACAAATTATTGAAATGAACCGCATTGAGGGTTGGCCCGCTCTCGTTCAGTGTCTGAGGTGTTGCCTAATGCGTTTAATTGTTGTAGCTGGCCCAAAGCCTTTGCCAATTAAGCCGCCCGCCCCAACCGGAGACTGAAGACTGCCTGCCCCCCCAGAACAAAACTTTGCCTGGCAGCACTTCAAGCTGTACCTCCCCCTACCTCCCTCCCTCCCTCCCTCCCCCCGAGACGTTGTCAAGTAGCGGTCCAGCTACAGCTACAGCTACAGCTACAGCTATAGCGCCAAGGACCTAACGACCCAAAGTGCTGCTCGCCTCCGTCTCTGCAACTGCCTCCAACTCCAGCTCGCTTTGTCTGTCTGGCATTAGTTTCATTTATAGTTCAAAGCATAGTTGGCCATCTTCAAATGGCATCTGCAGTGGCTCGTTGTGTGCTCATTCAGCCATGGCCAAGTGGTCGTCGCCCTTGCGCCGCAGCAGCAGCAGCAGCAGCAGGAGGAGGAGTGGCTGGAGGAGGAGTGGCTGGAGGAGGAACAGGAGCAGACCAAGCGCAAAAAATTTATCACAGCCAAGTTGACAAATAAACTGAAGTGGAGTTCCATTTCCGCTGCTCGACGGGCCCTTGAAACGCAAATCAAATTAATTGAAGCTCACATGTCCTGTCAAGCCTTTTCAATCCTTATCCTGTTATCCAGCCTCAGATCCAGTTCCTGCCTCGACCGTTGCTCCTGTGGCTTGTCTTGAAACAATTCGCTTAGAAAATCAAAGGCGGCCCGCAAAATCATGTGCGTCCGTCCGTCCGTGTGTGTGTGTGTGTGCGGGTGTGTGTGTGTGTGTGCGGGTGTGTGTGTGTGTGTTTGCATTTAGATATGGGATATAGCCAATTTGTCTGTCATAGCCAGGCAGGTAGTCATCTTGTCTTGCCTGCTAGGTGTTGCCCAAAATACAACTTGAAAGGCTGCTTTGAAGTTGACAGCACAGCCCGTGGCAGAGACCATGGCCCAGGACCTGGCCCAGGACCTGGTCGTGGCTCGTGGCTCGTGGTTGCTTTGCCTTCATTTTCAATATGGAGCCAATTAAATGAAACAAATCAAGCAACTACTATATAAATATATATATATATATATATATATATATATATGTGTACATATATCTACAGATATCTTCACATATCTATTTATATATATATATACATATATATATATATATATATATATATAGCATCTTTCTGTTGTGGAACTAAAGTAAAACTAACTTGCATCAAGCTGCATAAATGCGAGTTCAGGTATTAAATATCATTCAAGAATTTTTCCTAAACAAGCTTGACGAAATATAAATAAAAATTTGTTTAATGTGTAATATAATAATATCTGAAAATATTGATGATATGGAATTCAATTAAAGAAAGATAATACATGAAAAAAACTAGACTATTTGAAGGTAGACAAATAAGTGAAATTCCAGGTTGATGCGAATAGTTAGAAAGCTTTGCATTTATATTCATTTTATGCATATATACAGGGTTGTCCATACTCGACGATCCCATCTAAGGTTGCCCATATTCAACAAACCCATTGTTTTTTTTTTTTTGTTTTTTTTTTATATTAAAGAACAACTCAATTGTTTAATGTTGACAATAATAATCATTTTATTTGGTTCAAGTAGATTTAAATGTGATATCTCAATATAACAAAAAAATAGTTTTTTAATTAAAAAAAAAAAAAACATGGGTCTGTTGCATATGGACAACCCTGTATATATATATCTAATATATATGAGATTTGCCCTGAAACAGTTTAATTTGAGCCACTGTGCAGTGGAAAGTTGTTTTCTAAGACTTCAGTTAAAGTCTTGATAGACTTTGCCTAGAGGTTCTGGATATTTGCATACTAGCTCTCTGTGTCTACATCTCTTTCTCTTGCTCTCTCTCTGTTTCTCTCTCTCTCTCTCTCTCTCTCTCTCTCTGTTTCTCTTTCTCTCTCTCTCTGTTTTTCTCTCTTCATCTTTCATCTCTCGCTCTCGCTCTCCATAGTTACTTTAATCTATAAAAAATACTTTAGGAATATGCAAGAAAGTAAGTGAAACCTAATGGAACCCAGAAGTTCTTAGACTATCGCGACTGCTCTCGCCTTTAGGATGCAAACCCCTTTAAGCTATTGTCTTTTCAGTTATTTCTAAACAGTTTCGATTGCCAAATCTTGACGTCATAAGCCCTGCAGTTGCCAAATCTTATGCAACCCCTACCTTGCGCAGTCTGGTGCTTAGCTTAAGAGTTCCCACTCCATAGACATCAATTGGCAACTCTTAGCCATCCATTAATTGTGGCAAACTTCTTTGCATTCCATCAACGAGAAAAGGGTCTGAGTAGTTCACATGGGCAATGGCTGCTTGGATGAAGATCTCTCGCTCTCTCTCTCGCTCTCTCTCTCTCTCTCTCTCTCTCTCTCTCTCTTTCTCTATGGCAAAATAATACCGAAATTAGTTGCTACCCTTGACGGTGCTCAACCCCTGAGTGCTGGCCTAACCCCTAAGCTATTTAATGATAGCTCTGCTCGCTGGATGATTATGATGTTGTTCCTCTGCTTCTGTCTCTGCGTCTGCCTCTGCCTCAGCTTGTTGTTGTTCCCCTGTAGTAGCTGTAGTCCCTTGGTTCGAGCGTCCCTGTATACCTATAAATGTCTGATTTCTTATCTAATGCCTAATGCCATCAATTGCGGCGCTGCGGCTCACTATCTAAGCGTATATCGTGACGCTGAACGGCGCACGCACCCAGACAACAGACAGCAGACAGCAGACAATGAGACCAGGGGACCAACATACATCATGCCATCCGCACTCGAAGACAGCAGACGGGCGTCCAGAGATGTGTGTGAGAGAGAGAGAGAGAGAGAGAGAGTGCAAAGGGTATCTGCAGCTTGGCTACAATAAATAACCCAAAAAGTGAAAAACAGAACAGAAGAAAAAAAAAAAAAAAGAAACCAAACGAAACCCATTGGCTATCAGTTTGCGATCAAGTTTTGTGCTGCTGGGCAGATTAGGCAACAGCAGCTTGAATCGTGTCCTGCGCGCATCCTTTTAGATTTTGTGTTGTTGTTGCAGCAGCTGTTGCAAGTTGCGGCTGCTTCGAGTGCTGCGGCTGCTGCTGCTCCGGAAATAGTTGCCTTAATTGCTTGCATATTTTTGGCAAACAGTTTTACAAGTGCCTAGCCACGCCCCGCACTGAACGCCGCCCTCGCGCTTGGCCCATCAATTATCCTTTCTCAGCCAAGCTGTGCGTATTTCCTTCCTCTTTGCCGCACGCAATGCGTGTGGAGAGAAAGAGAGAGAGAGAGAGACAGAGAGAGAGAGAGAGAGAGAGAAGGAGAGGGGGAGAATGGGAGACACAGAGTCGACAGCATTTTAAGAAATTTACTGAGATATTTTCATAGTTTTTTTCGCCAGCCGTTGAGTGCGAGGCAAATTGCAAAATCTACTTCAATTGAAGCTGAGTCGGAGCTATGCAGCTTAAGGAGTTTAGCTGCTATACTATGCTCTATATTAAGTTTAGATGTAGAGGAAAGGTGCATTTTACTTTCCGCTGAACTTTTATATTAAATGTCTATAGATGTGTCTAATATTGTTAATGAACAGAGTTTCGGTTTAAAGTTCGTTTACTGAGTGTATCTGCTTTAAAGTTAAAGAAAACTTCAATTTGAGGAAAGGCAGGAAGAAAGAATGCTAGCCATTTATTTCTTGTTTTTTAAGATTTTATAGTTATATTAGAGACATTGAAGACTTTTTCTAATGTTTTTTTTTTTAGCTCTTGGTGTTCTTCTTTCTCTGTTTTTATTTTTTTTACCCCTCTATCCTCTCTGTGTCTTGAAATCCTTTCTTCATTCACTCATTTCCCGCTTCTCTGATTGTTGTTTCATGGAAGTTCAGAGACTTCTCTCTTTGCCTTTTGAAAATTCTCTTCCCTCTGTTTCTCTGACAACCTCTACCTTTCTCTTCTTCTATTCTCTTTCTCTATTAGCCTTTCTCATACGATTTTTCTTCTCCTTCGTAGGATTCTTCCTTGCTAAAGGTATCGTTCCATTTCTCTTTCTCATCTTGTTGCATATTTTTCTCTCTCTCTCTCCCTCTCTCTCTTTCTCTATCTTTCTTTCTCTCCTTCTTTTACATACGATTTTTTTTTTCCCTCCTAGAATTCTTCCTCACTCAAGGTATCGCTCCATAGTTGCATCTTTCTCTTTTCTCTCTCCTTCTCTTTTTTTTTCTCTCTCTCTCTCTTTCTCTGTATCTTCTTCTGTATCTTTCCTTACATACGACTTTTCTTCTCCTTGCTAGGATTCTTCACTCAAGGCTATAGCGCTCCTTCTCCCCTTTTTCTGTCTCTTACATTTCTCTATTCCTATCTCTCTCCATCACTTTTTCTTTTTTTCTCATTCATTAAAATTCTTCCTGCCTTCCTTGCTGCACTCCTTCTTTGCTAGTTCCTGCTCTCTCTCTCTCTCTCTCTCTCTTTCTCTCTTTCCCTTTCCTACCTACTTTGTTCACTCCTCTCGGCCTAGCCCCGCATATTTAAGTTAATTTGCAATCTTATCAGACGGCTGCCTTGAGTGGGCAAGTGTTAACCTCAATTGCGTACAGCTCGCTACACGCAGATAAAACGAAACGCCATCAGATTCCCGAGCCCAGCGACTGCGCCCAGACATCTGTCATACAATATGAAAGTGCCACGCGGGGCATTAGCATTGCGCATTAGGCATTGGGCATTGGGCATTGGGCATTGGGCATTAACATAATGCCAGCTCTACCAACTCTACCAGCACCGACTCTATCGAGTTGACGAGTTGACGTGACCGACGGTACTTAAGCGCTGCTACAGCCACAACCACAGCACTCAGTGGTGCTGCAGTGGTTCGTTTTCGTTCTCGTTCTCGTTCTCGTTTTCATTCTCATGTCTCGTTACCTCTAATGTGTCAACCTCAGAATTTTCGCTTTGGCGCTAAAACTTGAACATTTAGTTTTTGCGCTTGTGTTCTTCCCCTCTCTCTCTCTCTCCCTCTCTTGGTGGGTGGGGCGTTGAAACTTATTAACATATTTAATGTTTTTAGCACGTTGCGTTTTGGGGCCCAGCCCTGCTTGGCCCTGGCCCTGGCCCTGGCCCTGGACGTGGCCCTGGCGCCAGTCCTATATATTAGGCTAGTTAAAATCTAATAAAAACCTGAGCATGCCTCATAAATTTCAATGCCCCATAAAAAGCGGGCGAGAGGGAAGGGTTGGGGGTTGGCAGGGGGTTGACAGGGGGTTGGTAGGGGGTTGGCGGTTAACTAACTAGTCAGGGGGTTGGTTAAAGCGCCTAATGGTGAACGCGCTTTTATGTTAAATTAAACCGGGACGTTGACTGTGATCCGTGATAAACAAAAAAACAAAAAAAAAAAAAAACACAAAAGAGGAAAGGAAAAAGCGCCCAGCCCAGGTCAGGTTAGGCTAGCCCAGTCCAGAGTCCAAAAGTGCCGAGTCCACAGTCCAGTTCAGTTCAGTTTAGTTTCCCTGGCATGGAAAACGGCATGGCCGCATTTTGGACTTAATTTCGTTGTCGTGTCGCACAGAGAGACGTTGACGAGGTGGCAAGTACGTTGTCGCTGAGGTGCGACAAAATATCACAAATAAAAATACCTTTTATGTTTTGGAATTTTTTAATATTCAAATCAAGTTGACGGCCATGCGAAAAATACGAGTGCTCCCTCCGTCTTGTGTGCAGAAATGAGAATCACAAAACAACTGAAAAATAACTGGAAAAACAATTGCGTGGCGGCAACAGCAACAACAACAACAACAACAACAACAATAGCAATAGCAATAGCAACGGCCAAGTTTTTCATAAAAAAACAGCAGAAATATTTCCTTGGTATTTGGCACACGCTGCAATGATGGCTGCCAGTTGGCCAGAGATGTGGGCTGAATGCTTGGCTACTCAGTCTTAAAGCGGCGACTTAAAGTTCCAAGCAGACAGAAATACTTTGTAGACAGTATACAGAAAGAGGGAGTGAGAGAAGGAGAGAGGGAGAGAGGGAGAAAGGGAAAGAGAGAATTAGAGATCAAGAAACTTCTTAAAGTTGCAGTGAAAGGAGTCTGAAGTGTGTTAAAGATTTAGGCAAGTGCTTGCAGGCAGTTAAGCCTTCAGTTAAGAGTAGACAGTGAGAGAGAGTGAGAGAGAGGGAGAGAGAGAGAGAGAGAGAGTGAGAGAGAGAGTGAGAGAAGAGCAGACAGAATATCAGAGAGTAAGAAGCACATTGAGATTGTGTGAGTCAAAAATTTCTGTAGATTCGAGAAATTGCTTGCAGACAATCGAGCTTTAAGTTTACATTAAATATAGAGAGAGAGGCAGAGAGAGAGAGAGAGAGAGAGAGAGAGAGAGAGAGAGAGAGGGAAGGAAAAAGAGAAAAAGAGAAAGAGTGAGAGAGAGAGAAAAGGAGAAAAAGAGAGAGAGAGAGAGAGAGAGAGAAAGAGAGAGAGAGAAGCGAAGAGTTAGAGTTAGAAGGGTGAGAACAAATTTAAGGAAAAGATTGACCACAAAACAAAAATTGTAATAAACAAAATTAAATTGTCTAAATTTTGAGTCTTCACGAAAGCTTTGGAAAAGCTTGTAGATAATATAAAGCTTTAAGATTTTCATTAAAAAGTTCGGATTAAAAAAGTACGAAGAAAAGAAGAAATTACAAGTGAAAGGAGTGCTAAATGAAGCTTTAAGATTTCCAAGTGCAAGTCTTTTGGAGATCAAAATCAGGTTTAATAAAACAAAGTACAGACCAAAAAAAAAAGAACACTAAATGTAGGCTTTACGAATTTTGAATGATTTAAGATCTGCAAGCCATAGCAAGCTAATCACTATGAAGCTAATGATAAAGTAAGTAAAGTAAGTAGAGAACAATGGGAACAAAGGAGAGATCGAAAGTGAAATGAGGCTAAATATGCCAGTTAGATCCTTGTGTGACAAGGCGCAGATCGACAGCAGACGAGGCTAATGAGTGCCTGGAAAGAGGCTCATTCAGAACAGGATCAGAAAAGGACAAGATGACATCAAGCGAGCAGCCGACAGATGTCAAGTGAGTTGAATGAATCTCTGAATGCCAATGCGAGCTATGAAATTGGCGAAGTCAGCCAGACAAAGGCGAGAGCGGCGGCTAATGATGAGACCCAAAAGACGTTGACAGGAGCCGACAAAAGAAGAGACGAGACGAAGCAGAAGCAGAAGCCGAACCGAACTGAACCGAATGGATCGAGCTCTAATCCGGCGTGCCACACAAAGCCGTAGGCGGGCTGAGCTGATCAGAGCGGAGCGATTAGCAAACCGCACAAACAGGATTAGAGACGCCCACGTTAGCGATGCAGTTGCTTCTAGTGCCGCAACAGCATAATTTGCGGCTGGGCAGCCCTCCCTTGCCCCTTGCCCCTTGCCCCTTGCCCCTTGCCCCTTGCCCTTACCCTCATTGCCTTTCCTTTTTCTCTTCCCATTTAGTTTTCCTTTCTGGCATATTGCGCATACGCCGCATTTGACTGGCGGCTCCCGCCGGGAGGACGCACACGCTGCAGGATATCAAATGCTCACGCTGTCGGCGTCGCCGTCGCCGTCGACGTCGCCGCAGCCTCTTTCCGTGCCATGTCCAAACAAATGCTTAGGAATTGAGGCCGACGACAGCTGAAGACAAATTTATTATAGCGCCGCGTTTCCGCTGTGAGACGTTTTGTCTGCACGGCGCACACAATGCACACGCTCTCTCTCTCTCTCACACACACACTCACTCTCTCTCTCTCTCTCCCTCTCTCTGCACAATGGAGCAAATCTAACGATTAAGTCGTCTAACAATGCCTAAAAAGTAAACCCCGGCTTTCGTCTCTCTTGGCCAGCCAAATGAGCAGCAGCTGCTGCCGTTGCTGCTGTGCGTGGGCAATAGTAACAAGTTCGAGCCCCACGCCCACGCCCCTGCCCCCGGCCCACGCCCCCACCCTACAGCCACAATAAAAGGGCACATCTCCAGCTCTGGCAGCGCTTTTGTTGCCACTCGATTCATTGTTGCCAAAAAGAAAGAGACAGAGGCCAGGAGGGTTGCCAGGGCAGGAGGTGGGATTGCTGCTGCTGCTGCTGCTGTTGCTGCTGTTGCCAGTGGCAGCTGCTGTCAGCAGCTCTTCCATTAGCCGTAAGCAAATAGACAAGCTTGACTTGAATTTCGGCATCGTCGCATTGAAACGGAAGTGCAATATTTGCTGCCAGCGCCATGCAAATAGATTTCTAAACGCATATCACAATACCCAGCACAATGCGCCCAGATGGGCATATTAGCTAAGCGTGAAAATGGCTTACATTAGTAAATAACCAATTGCATTTGTTGTTTGAAATTCTTCAATTTGCTACAGCTCAATTACAGGGTATTCAACAATTAGTTTTTTTTAGCTATACAGCATGTCAAATTACCCTAAATAAAATTCTATAAAAAAACAAACAAACAAGTACTTCATCTTTTTTACAGGGTATTCACTATTCGTTGCCGTCTTTTGCCTGGCTGAGTTTAATAGGCTTTTGCTTTATTGTTTGCCCAGCTAGATTTTAGGTTTTGTTTGTTTTTATTTGTTGTCTTTTGGCTGTTTGAACGGCCAAATATGCCAAGCGCCACTCTGCCTCTCTCGCTCTCTCGCTCTCTCCCTGCCTCGCCCACTCCCTCGTTATCTTTATCTTTGTCTTAAGTCTTAGGTGACAGTTAAACACCTTGAAATAAGCTACCTTATTTGTTCATTGAAGTTGAAATTCGTTGATGATTGCATTTGCATGCACTTAATAAGTTTACTTACCTGTTGCCCACACCTGCTGAGCTGAGCACCAGCTCTCTCTCTCTCTCTCTCTCTCTCTCTCTCGCTCTCTCTCTCTCTCTCTCTCTCTCTCTCTCGCTCGCCTTCTGCATTGTTTGTATTTGTTTTTGTTTCTATTTGAGTTTGAGATATTTGTCCATTCGTCGCTTTGTTTAAATGCTCTTCATCTCTCTCTCTCACTCTGTCGCTCTCTCACTCTGTCTGTCTGTTATCTGGTTAGATAAGCCTGGCGCTTGCAGACGGAAGTGCTCCGCATCTTTAGTCTTCAGTCTTCAGTCTTCAGTCCCTTGTCTTTTGTCTTTCCCAACATCTGGCGCCGCTCAGCTAATCAGCCTCAAAGTCAGTTGGCAACTGCTGCAAACTGCGCTGCGCTGGCCTCGTCTGCCTTTATCGCTTTTTGGCTATTTACCTGTGCTCCACATTGCTGATCTGTCGAGCAGGTGAAAATCTTCAACAAAGTCGAGTCTCTTCCGTTTTGGAAGTTTATAAATTATTCTTTCTTACGAAATCTATGCAGCTTGGTTGTTTTTTTTTAGATTATTGTGCTTTCATCTTGAATTGAATTAAGATTTTTAATCAATTTTCGACTTTTATGTTTAGTTTCAATTGTCTTTTTTAGTTTTTTAATTTTTAATTAAAATTTTCAATCAATTTTCGACTTTTATGATTAGTTTAAATTGCTTATTTTACATTTTTTTTAACTCTACATGAAATAGAAAATCAAATTGAAATTTATTTGGAGTTTAAACTTTGAAATCAGCTTGATCTGAGCTCTTTAGGGTGAAAGCGTAGTATGAAGCTTTTTTATGCTTTTTATAAAAGCTTTAACTTAATCTTAAAAGCAGCTTTAAGCACGTTTTATTTAGTTTGTCTGCTAGAGTTGAAAATGGTTTATGCGACTATTTTTTTTCGCGTTTCTTCTCATTTACCTCTTACTGTTTCTCCACAGCTTTCTTTCACTTTCTGTCTTTCCATCTCTAGATCTCGTATTCCCTTTCTACCTCAGTCTAACCCTCTTTTCTCTACTGTTTCTTTCTCACTTTCTAGTTACCTTCTCTTCCTCTCAAACTGCCTCTATCTTAGTTTATCCTTCTCTGTGTCGCCATCTCCTCTGTGTCCCTCTTTAGCGTTCTCTCTGGTTGTTTTATCCTCCTAGTCTTTCTCTCGCTCTCTCTCTTTCTCATTATGTCTCACTTTATATCAGTATATCTTTTCATTTTTCTTTTTTTTCTCACTCTCTCTCTCTTTTTAGCTCTCTGCTATTCTTTCTCTCTCTCTATCCCTCTTCTATCTCTTCTCAATATGTCTCTCTCTCTCTCTCTGTTTCTCTTTCAATCACTATATCTATGTATATCTCCATCTCCATCTGTTTCTCCTCTCTCTCTCTCCCTCCCATTTTACTCACTGTTATTCTCTATCTCATTTTGTCTCTCTCTTCCTCTTACTCTCTCTCACTCTCTCTCTCCCTCGCTCTTTCTCTCCCTCTCTGTCTTCCTCTCTCTCTCTCCCTCTCTGTCTCTCTCTCTCTCTCTCTCTGTCTCCCTCTCTCTCTCTCTCTCTCTCTCACTCTGCGTGCTGCACCCACAATTTCTGGCTAATGCGTGCTGACACTTTTATTGACTGATAAATGTCAAATGCGTTTGCTGTTTGATTATTGGCAGGCAGGTGAAAAGGTAACAGCAACATCAACAACATCAACAACAACAACAACAACATCAACAACAGCAACAACAGCAACAAAGTTGCTTTGGGCCTTTGTTTTGTGCAAACGTCACGCAAATTGTGTGTTGGCTCATTAAGAAAAGCTTTGCGCGCTGCCTTAGATGATGATAATTGTTGTTGTTGCTGTTGTTGTTGCTGTTGCTGCTGCTGTTGTTGTTGTTGTTGTTGCTGTTGCTGTGTGACATGATTTTTGCGTGTCACATGGCAAATGGGCAACAATGTATCAAACAATGCGTCAATCATTTCGCTCGAGTTCAGTTCGCTTCGTGTTTAGCACAAATTGTTGTTGTTGTTGCTGTTGTTGTTGTTATTATTCTTGTTTGATGTTGCTGTTCCATAAAGTTGTTAATAAATATGTTTATGCATAAACAATAGCAACAGCTAGACAACTATATTGCCTGTAATTAAGTTTGTCTACAACTGAAACCTGATTAAAAACGCGCATATGGAGAGAGAGAGCGAGAGAGAGAGAGTGAGAGAGAGAGGGAGAGAGGGAGAATATAATAATGAAAAAAAAAAAATACTATTAGCGTTAATTAATTAAATTAATTTTACGCTGCGAGCAGCAACGTTTATTTTTTCTATTCCATTTTTTTTTTAGCATTTTACCTTTTTGTTAAATCTTGCAACACTCGGTATTTTCTAGGTGGGTTTTTTATGCATGCTCACAATGTGAGCAGAGTGGATTGCTTTTAGAATTTTTTTTATATTTTATTATTATTCAATTAATGTGTTGCTGTTTGCCTGTTTTTTTTTTTTGGTCTGGCGGACTGTCTGGCTGGCCATTCATCTGTCCGTCAGTCTGTTGATCTATCCGTCTATCCGCACTTCTGTCTGTTTGTCTGCCCATCACTCTCGCTGGCTGTCCGTCCGTCTGTACGTCTGTCTGTTGGTACATCCCTCTGTTTAACTGTGTGGCTAGCTATTCGTCTATCCGTCCGTCTGTTGATCTATCCATCTATCCGTACTTCTGCTTGTCTGTGTGTCCATCAGCCTCTATGTCTAGTTATTCGTACGTTCGTACGTTCGTACGTCCGTACGTACGTCTTTCTCTGCCTTGTCCACATTCATCTGGGCAGCCATACGTCTATCCGTCCGTCTGTTGATCTATCCGTCTATCCGTGCATCCGTACTTCTGCTTTCCTGTCTGCCCGTCAGCCTCTCTAACTGACTATCTATCCGTCTCTTCGTCTGTTCGTATCTCAGGCCATCCAACCGTATGTCTGTTTGTACGGATATTCCTCGATCTTTACGTCTATTTGATATTCCGTCCATTCATTTGGCTGTCCGATCGTTCTTCTATCCACCGCCTGAGATGGCCTTTTAGTTTCCATTCTGTTTTGTTATCCATCTCATCGAATCATTTCTCCTATATATATATATATATATATATATATATATATATATATATATATATATGATCAATAATATAGAACTTGGGCGAGTATTATGCAGTCGGTTGCGCCCTGTTGAAATGTTTTCAGTTGTTTTCTTCGTTCTTATGAGGCGCCTCGTCTTAAGAGGCGGGCAATGTAAATGCTCTAAAACTACCTGAATTACCTTTTGTTTTCTATCTGGTTTTCTAGTTGTTCTTATTGTTGTCTTTCTTCTCGTTGTTGTTGTTGTTGTTGTTGTTGCTGTTCAGAGAGTGGAAAAACGTAGCTGAAAACAAAACGAACAATAACTAATTCACATTTTCACATTTTATTCTCGCACTATTCCGACGGCCGCTGTCCGTCGACTTGGCCGTAGCTCTTGATTTACAGTTACTGATGTTAGAGTCTGCCTCTATATGCATACATGTACAAACAGATCTAATAAAGTATATATATGTATATATCTCTTAAATTGCATCTATTAGTTTCTCAACACTTTAGACCGTCGCGAACTTGTATTTTATTGCCCGGCAAACTCGACTGCACGCTAGACTCTTGTTTGTTTTTCTGCTTCTGTTTCTGTTTGTTGCTTTTTGCCTTTTTGCACGCCCACCAATTAATAAAGCATTTAGTAATATATAGAATGAAAAAAAAACTCTATAACTGGACATATGCGCTTAGCTGTAAATTTTAAATGCGCTTGTTCAATTCGATTTGAAACCGCAATTGGATTTGCCACCTACCATGAATAATTGAGCAGAAAATATAGGAAATGCTCAAGCGAATCAGCTGAAAGCAGGTATATGACTTTTAGAGCCAGCCATAAAGGTGCATGTAAAAGATTGTGAAGATTTCAAGTGCGTACATCTTGAGATCTATAGAAATTAAGTTAAATGTACTTAAGTGAATCTACTGAAAGTTGTTATATAATGTCTGGAGCTTGCTATAAAGATAAATGCAAATGATTATGAGATATCAATGGGTAACTCTCGAGTTATATAGACCTCGATATATTCTACATAGGCTAGAGATAGTTCTAAGAGAAAATGTAAAAGAATGTGAGATTTTCATAAGTATTTCTCGAGCTATATAGAATTGAAGCACTTTGAAATGAATAAGAATCGAGTACAAATTTTGCATATAATATATAGTTTGATGGCTTTTGTAGCATTTATACGATTGTTTGTTCATTTACTTATTTTTTACATTTTGTGAGATATATTAGAGTATAAAAACAGCTGCCATGACTGAAATCAAATTACTTTTAAAGCAAATCCATTTGTGAACCAGCTGAAATTTGGTAGCCAACATCCATAGAAACTCATATGAACTGTTTTCAAAGAACAGGCCATATGCCTTACTATATCTTGAGTTATATAGCTTTGAAGCTCTCAAGCAACTTATCTTAAATTTGATGTATGCGCTTAACGCTTAACATCATTTAGCTTTGGCAAATTGCAGATAAATCGCTTAACGATTTCTTCACTTCAAGACAGAGGTGAAGACAGAGAGAGAGAGAGTGAGAGAGAGAGGGGGGGGGGGGGCAGGGAGGGAGAGCGAGAAAGAGGGAGTGCAACGCTTTGGACATTGCACATGCAGCTCAGGCAGCCAGCGAGAGGCAAAGAAATGAAAACACAAAAATATTAATGAATTATTTGGAAAAACAAACGCAACGGGAGCGAGTGCAGGCCACGGGGCACGCTGAACGGGGCACGCTGAACGGGGCACGCTGGACGGGGCAC